>VWZV01013164.1:197871-308229 GCA_013397155.1 Irena cyanogastra | reverse complement strand
CCTGTTCTGCAGTGATACCTCTCCCTATCACAAAGTATCTCAGCAAACAGAATTCTCCAGACTCAAGAGCTGGAACCATTAATATATTGCACAGGCAAGTGGGACACAATGCCCACTGGTAATCAAACACAACAAGGCTTCTTGGGGACTGGCCATCTGCTTATGATATGCAGGAGTTTTAAGTGCAGCATGCATTGGCTACATTATTTTGTTTCGAAAGGCAGTCTGTCTGATTACCTGTTTTATTATTATTCTGTGACCAGCTGTGTGCCAAATAAAAATAAATGTATGCTGTTTTGTATTTATTGGATTTGATTAGTAATAAATTTGTTATTGACCAGATCCAGAGTGTGAAGGCCTGAGGCACAATCCAATGGTCTCTACTCACTTGATCATTACACCCTCCACTTTCAATCAAGCTGCATTGAATTGTGTTATTCTGTGTTTTGCTTCTCAATTGTCTGGTTTGAGAATGGAGGGTCAGTGATGGAGGGAGAGCAAAGTTGATGTTTTCTAGAAAATTAGGAAAGAAAGGGAAGGCTGTCCCTTTAAGCTGGGAGATAACAACAAAACAATACCAAAAGAAATCTGGTGATAGAGTTCACTGTACATGGTACAATCCATTGAACAGGTTGACATGAGAAATTACTAGGTCGGATAAGGCAAAGTTTAGAATAAACTGCATTGTTTTACAAAATATGTCATTGGGAAAAATGCATTAACTCTAATCAGCCAAAATGGTGTGATTCATTGCTTAATTTCAGGGTACCAGGCTATAAATTACATCAGGCCTGCCACAACTAATTTTTGCAGTGGCATACTAGATGAAAAATGAAATGTCCAAGTGGCTACAAGTGAAAAGCTTCCATCTTTCTTCCACAGCTGAATATTACTTACTCTAATGATGTATAATAGCCTGCAACTACACTTAACCTGTGCATTAAATAGCAGCACAAACTGTTTACCTAGAGTTATGAAGAAGAAAACAGCAAATCAAGCAAAGGAATCTAGAGTGTGTACATTAACCTCCCACATGCCAACATAATTGTCCCCTACAGATGATGTATAACACTTACACCAAATCATACTTTTTTTTTCATTACACATAATAGCTTACACTTCAAGTATCAAAAGTGTCAAAGCATGTGTGATAAATTGATGCCAAAATGCACCTAATTAATAAGTCTGATGATGTTTAGATTAAAACAGATGTTGGTTATGTTGTTAACAGAAAAACAGCTAATAAAAATAATTGCAACCTATATGCCTAAAACCAGCAGGTATTATTAAAAAGAACAACAAAATCTGAACAGTGCAAAATGGTTAGTAAGCTTTTTTGGGTGCAAATGTTCTTTTATGTACAAATTCTGAACAACAGATCAAAGCAGTACATCAGCAGATCAGCAGTTACGAGCAACTTCCCCTTGTTTAAAACCCACAGCTAGGCTTTACAAGAAGATAATTTTTAGCAGTGATATTCTGTGTGTAACAAAAACTGTGGTAAAACATGCATGCTATTATTCACTTACAATAAATAAGGTGAATTCTGTGTTGATTACATAAAAAAAAAGATAATGAACTCCAGAAAGTTTCTAAATGTGATCAAATAATCCATGATTACTATGAGTATCTGGTAGATACCAATGAAAAAATAAACTAGAAATAACATGGTATATAAAACTAGCTTTAATCTATAAATGAAATATCATAATATTTAAAATATTTGGGGTTTTTATCCTCATGAAAAATAATTGTTTATCACTTTGCCTCCTTTAAAAATATAGTATCCAGGGAGAATCTATTGATGGAAAACCTGATGACAAAAAATTCTATCGGTCTGAAGCAAGTTTTGGAGAATCTGATTAGGTCTCATGCTGCAATACTAGGTATTCCATTTTTGCCAAAGGGCCAGCTATTATTATTAACATCATTTGTCTGAATCATTACTTTGCACCTTGGTTCAGCAAACACTATGAAGATGGCATGGTAATAAATGACCGCAGGATTCTTTCCTGCTTCAGCCTGTTTTTATCTGCCACCTCTCTACCGTCAGCTCCATCTTTCTGAACCTCTCTGAATCCCCAAAAGGGACGGGGCATCTATTTGTTTTCCACTAGGTTACCACTCTGTCTATTGTTGTTTGCACTAAAGGGTACGAATTCAATTCATTCTTGTGACATAAAAGCACTGATACAGTAAATTTTTTGCCCAAGAGAAAACACAAAGTTGCTGAATATGGGCTAAGATGTGAAGCTCTTCTATGTATGTGAAGGAGCTTTCTGAGACAGTCTTGCTCACTAAATATTGTTTTTTCTCTGCCACAATCTAGACAATCACTTTACAGCATTTTTAACTTACACTAACCTTGCCAAATTGGTACCTCTTGCAAAACAGTGACTGTATAGGAGGGGTTAAGCAATACATCCTCTGGTACTTATAAGCAAGAGAGGAAACAAAGGGCTGGGAGGTAAGATAGCCAATCGGTGGCTGTAAGATTAAGTAAGCCAGTGCTTCCGCGATAATCAGGGTTAGTGGAAATGGCAGATGAGAACCAAGGAAAATAAATAACCAAGGAGAAAAGACTTAAAAAGAGTTAAATAAGAAAATTGGAATGAGAGGGAACTACAGGGCATTGACTAATCTTATTTTTCTGCACGTTGAAATTCACACAAATTACTTTAACTTTATTCATACCTAAACATGCCAAAAAATAATCAATCTGCCATCTCAAAGAATTGATCAAAACTGAGCAGACTAGGCATAATGTCTCATACTTCACTCTGCAAAATAAAACCAAAACCTTTCAGAGATGTAATGGGTCTCTTTCTTTTAAATAAGAAAACATGCTTATTTTCTTCTTCAGTGACAAGAAGTACTGAAGTCTTGGAAAATACCATATCAGGACCAGACAACTCTTCAAGATTTCCCAATTACAAACATCCAGTCTGAGATACCATCCTTTTGCAAAACCATAAGGCAGATTTTATGAGATGATCCATTAACAAAAATAAATTTCAATGTCCTAATAGATGTAAACATATCAGGCTTTGAGGGAATTTAAGCCATGTAAATGCAGTTATAAAGCAAACTTAGCACTGGCTTTTCATGGCCAAAGGCATCTTGTTTTTCCAAATACACTGTTAAGAAGTGCCAAACTTACTAAAGCCTACAGAAAATAGCCAAGTACTTTCTTGTCTGGGTCTTATAGAATGCTTAAAAATAGCACTCCTAAGTCTGAAATGTTATAACTATTTACAAAACCTGAAAGGTTGCATTATGCACTACTTTCTTTGCCATCAAAATGCTCTATGTTCCTGCCAGAAGTTAAGAACTTATCACTTGAAAATCACTGGCTAATCTAGCTTGTGCTAAGATGGATTTTTAATGAAAGTTTAATGAATGATAAATACTTGTTTCTTGATAAATGTTTAATTATGCCAATAATTACCAACTGCTGAAAACTACTGTTGTGTTAATAATGGCATTTTAGTACACAAGCAGTTTCATGAGTCATGATGCTGTTAAAGATCAGAATTCCATCTGTCTAATGCAAACTAGCAAAACAAAAGAAAAGTCTAATTAATATTTTGATACATTTTCCCTATACACTTAAAACGGATGTCCTTTTGTGAAAGAATAAATTTACTAGCTCCCTTTTTGAGAGAAGAATTAAATGTCTCAGAGCCATTGTGTTATTAATCATTACTACTATTTGAACCTAAAAACTGAATGAGAAAAAGAAATCAAGCCAGATGTAGCATATGTATGAATGCTTCTTGCTTACTTTTTTTTGGAAGAGGAAAGAATGGGACATTAAAGTGATGATGAGACCAAGTTTTCACCTGAAATATTTTGTAACATTCAGGTACCACACTATGTTCGTAACACTAACCTTCAGAGTTACCCAGGACTATTTTGCTGATGTCAAAAAGCCAGCAAACTGCAACCCTCACCTCTTACAAGAGAGGGGCCAAGAAACATCAAATTATCACGGTGCCTTCCAAAGGGGCCAGATAATGGAGATCTTCTTAAAAGCATAAAGAAGATAACAATATGGACACGAAGTAAACCAGGACAAAGTAAAATGAGAGAAGAATATTGCTATGAAAAATATGAGATCAAGGCTTTCAGTGACTTATTTGTTCCAGGATGCCCCTTGGTTTGAAAATATCTCCCATATTTGTTGTGCTCACGGTACTAATTTTGGGTCTGTCTCTCACCTAATTGCCACAATACCTGTGGACAGTCTAGCCAGGACCCTGGCAAGGTGCTAAGCCACTGGGCTTTTAATGATTGAAATAAGGCTTCTTCCCTGCATCGACTCCAATGTTAGGACATATTTTTCACCAATATATTTAAAAAGGGTTTTGATCCTTATAAATGTTGAGTTTACATTCTTTTACATATGTTGAGGCTTTCTTTCTTTTTCAAGCTGTTTAAAATTTCAATTTAAATGGGTCTTTGCTTTTCACAGCAAAGATGGGACAGAGCACTGTAAAACTTGTTTTATTCAGTAATCTTGTATCTCATGTGGATTTGACTAAGGGATCCCATAAATTATTTCAGTGTCCTATATCCACAACTCTACAACACAAATTTGTTTTCTACATAAAGGAAATGCATTTTTTGGAGATGGTATTCTTATTTAACATTTATGTAATCTTTACTGTGTGTCAGGATGTATTGGAGGAGTATGACCTCAACTTGAGCACCTTACAGAATACTTTGATTCTGAAAAAATTCTTGGAGTTCTGAGAATTGCCTGACATCTTTGATTTATTTTTTTTACTGAAAAATACTCTTTTTTGCAGAGTGGCAGTAGTTCATAACAAAAAGGTAGTTAAATATAAAACCAGACCATAAACTCTAATATTGAACCAACCACATGCTAATGAAATATCAGAAAGGAGTTTTTTTTGCTGGAGAGAGGGAGACAGGAATGCTGCTACAGATTAGCACAGTGAGCCTGTTAGCATCCATATAGCATCTGCAATGCAATGCAGAAGTCAGTGCAGTGAAACCGAAAACAAAGCCCATCCTGACAAACGGCTGGTGGCTAACAACACTTCCTCCCTAAGATTAACTTAGGAGAATAAAAGAACAAATGCAAGGTATACTGAAATATATATTAACAGTTTTTCCTGCAGTTGAATCATAGCAGGCTACTGCTCTAATGTTATAAAATTACCTAGATTATATGGCAATGTATAATACAATCAGTGATAGCCCTTTTGATGCTGTCATACTTGTTCTGTAACACTTTGAACTAAGGTCGTAATATATAGATATCAAGCTCATCAATATCTTGTATTTTAAATAGATGCAAACCTCATTCATNATTCCTGTGACCCATGTGGGAGGACAGACTCCTGTCCCATATAATGGTGGGATGGGCAAGTCTGTCCTAAATCCCATGGATTTCAAAAAAATGGTCTGCTTTGCTCCTCACAAAAGACAGCAGTGTAGACCAGCTAACCTTGCCCAAAAGCACTGTCATAAATCACAAAAATATTAATTTTATTATTGAAGGGACATAGCAATTTGCAAGTTTTTAAAGATATCTCAGTTCTAAGCAACTTGTCTATGAAAATTTCATTCTATTGCAATACTACAGTGAAGTTTATAATAAAAATGCTGCTTACAAAAAATCAAAGAACTGGCTTAATCCTATTGCACTCAGCCTTCATCCTGTATTTCAAAATCTTTGCAAACATTACTCTTCTTCAAGTCAACAAACAAAATTGCTTCATCCTGAATATCTCAGAAACAGTTACATACATGCTGTGTTAACAATAATATTTTGGGATTTTCTGTGCTTTCAAGACACGGTAACATACTGGTAAAAACTGCCTGTGCCTATAGTTGCTCATTACAGCTGGACTGGGTGGAGTTACATTGTCTGGAGCTGAAAGGTTGAAGATTTCTCCTAAAAATACATGGTAGAGACAGCCATATATTAAAGTTTCACTCCACGTAAATGGAATGTCACTCTTTTATAACTACAGTCCACTATGATAATCCTCTTGGAATGCATTAATTATCATCCACCAGATAAGTGTCAAAAGCTACATTCCTAAAGGATTATCAATTCCCACCCAATTTCTACTGCGGCTGAATAAGGAAGAAAAGTTAGCGGAAAAAGAAGCAGCATCAAGAAGCTCTTAGTCTTCCCACAGCTATTCTCTACTCAGAATGAAAATACTGCCTTTTGGAACAGCTCAGCCATTCATATAGCTTTCATCACAACTGCACAAGTAGAAGAGAGCCAGTGACACGGTATCTGTGTTAAAACAGGAAAGAGTTTGTCCTGTAGATTCTTTCATTATATAGCAACATTCTCATTACAAGTACTGGGGAAAAGAAAGAAAATCCTTCACTGCTAGAAGGCTCCAATAAAGACCCCAAACCCACAAAATAAGTCTTTCTTCTTCAAGTTCATGTCAAATGATTTTGTACTGCCCCCATTTTTTTCCTATGCTTTCACTTTTCTGCTTTTGAAGAAACTAGAATGCAAAAACTCTCAAAAAGACTTCAATGAACAACTGGACTGACTACATAGGCAGGAGAAGGCATAGAGAAAAGCAAAGTGTTCCAAATATAAGGAACAAGACCAAAACCAAATTGTAAACGAAATCTGACTTTTGTGAAAGAAGTTACACAAGCTCGCCCTCAAAATATACAACTTCTAAGATACTGAGGTGCTTTTTTTTATAGGCTTCTGGATGTAGTTTACTACTTGCAATTTACGTGCCTGTGTGCAACTCTGCCATTTGTGAAAGATCAGTCCATCCAACCTCACAACAAGAGAAGAGTATGTAATCAACTCAGAAGAACACACACATCCAAACACATGGGTGGGTAATGCCACCTAAATCAGCACCACAAATGGCTCTGCAGGTCTAACATTACAATCTCAGTACACTTGGAAACTGGTGGAGACGAGATAGAACAATCCTTTGTTTAAAGTAAACTCTACTGCACAGAAAAGTTAGTGGTGAGCCTCTTCATGCTGCTTTTGCTTCTGAGTCATCAATGAGGTGATAGCCCTGCATGCAATTAAGCAGTATCAGTAGTGTTTTATATATAATTTATATGTTGCAGTTGTTCTTAGAGGTATTGTGCCAGGCCCTTAAGTAATCCACTGAAAGGCCTTCGCAGTCTAAAAACAAAATGAGAGTAACCTAACAATAGTGAAAGCTTAATGTTGAACAGCTTACACATGGCCACACTACTATGGAAAAAAAACCTTTTATTCACTTAATGTCCTAACAAAGACATTTCAAGCCATTAAGAATATTGACCTTTTACTGCATTTTTTGCTATCACTATGGGGCACCACGCAGGTGGAAATGCTGTGCAGTGAGACACTTGTGGTAGATTCCTGTGGCACATTTTCTGTAAGCAAGAATGGTCTGGGAAAATGCCCAGGTATTTTTAAGTACATAACACTTACCTGTGTTTCCCCTACAGTTTAAACTGAAATATAGTCATACAATTAGTCATGTAATGCTGCTCTGTGTTGAAATCCTGGAAGTTTCACCTCAGCTAATGGCTGGTTTTCAATGGGGAGTGAAGCGTTTTGGATGTGCTGGAAAACTGTAACAGATTTCAACATCCTTTAAGATGCAAGATCTTACAGAAATATTAAATTATTACAGTAAATTTGGAATCGATGAAGCAACTGAAATGCTGAATTGCAAGATCCATTCCTTGTTTCTTCCTGTACAAGAGCAGCAAGTATTCACCAGCACACATCACAGATCTAAACCCAATTAGACTTCCACCCTACCTTGTGCAACAGTAATAGCAGATCTTCCCACTGTCACTGAAATAGAATGAGATTCTGGGTTTTGTTTGTTTGTTTAACAGGGCTTTTTAAATGAAAACTTTGGGACATCTGTGGGTGCCTTGTATTATATTAACACATGCACCTCGCTGTCTCCTGTCTTAACAGTATGTTGTCACATTAGCAGTTTGGGCAAGACAGAATTGCTCATCTTCCCCTCACAGCCCATCTGGTTTCTCCCAAGCTGCTCAGGCGACAACACTCTAAAGAAAAAGCGATGTTATCAGGGGCACGTACCAATATATATCACATATTGCAGCATGTTTTGTCATTTACAATGCATCATAAAAAGTTACATTGCATCTGACCTACAACATGATGTAATGTAAAATGACATGCTTACATTGAACAACATTACATTACTCAAAAATTTGAATTTAAAGAAATAAGCATGGGGAGGGGTGTCTATTTATTTATTTGGAATGCTATAAATTTTGACAGACACCAAGTCAGCCAAGAAAAAGGGGGGAGGTGGAGCAACTAAATATTTAACTGCATGGCTGCTTAGTCACTTGCTAATGCCATTTTTTTACAAACAAAAAGAATTAAATAATACATGATGAGATCTGTTGTACATCTTTAATATTAAACACAACAGATGATATAATCATAGAAATAATACCAGTGACTTTCAAGGTGTAAAACTGTAGTCAATTTTCTTCATGTTTTGCTACTAAAAAGTGGAACGATCAAGCTGTAAAAATGCATTTTAAGGCTTTCTGTTGGATTTTTAGGAGTAAGAGCAGAAAGCAGAGTGCTCTGTGCATTCCACAGATCTGCTTTTTAAGAATCAACATGGTACACACCATGTGAACTGTCACATTAATAACCCTATGCTGATATTCAAATTTTCTGTCTTAAGCTAAAGAAAGATTGAATACCCTGCTGTTGTGTGGCCAAGATTGAAGAGGTGTCTCACTGACATTGTTCAAAGTTTATGAAAATATATGAATGCTCAAATGTCATTGGCTTTGCGCCTCCAACAGACTGTGGTTTTATGAGAAATCAGTCTTTTAATCAAAATGATTGAATACCTTAAGGTCGAATCCAAAGATATCAGTTAATATCTAGAAACGTGCTATTTCTGCGTATTTTGCCAAATTTGTGGAGCATTTTAAAGTGTTAATTTGTGCATCTCATATTGAAAATTGATCTTGAGTTTTAGCTTTTTGTCAAGCAAAAACATATGGTTACAAGCTCTATGCATTCTATGTGACGGCTGTTGAAGCTGTCACATGTGCAAACTTGATAACCGATGTGACACATACGCAAATAATTTGCTTGTTTAGTAACAATTCAAAGACTCATTATTCATGCAAAACCACGTTGTTTTTTAAAAATGATCAGATGGAAGTAGTCTTCATTTTGCACAATCTAGTCTCATTGGTGTGCAAACACTGATAAAATAAAGCTGGGAACTAAGTGGTATTAAAACAAATCCAAGAATATGGGTATTCTCAGATAATTATTGAACCAGATGGTGTTTTTTGTTAATTCTGCCATCAGTCTGAGAACTTGATGTCTTACATCTGCACTTGGTAAAATAAATTTTGCCACTGACATTATTTCAGTTTTCTTAAAATATTTCAATCAATTTTACACCAAGATTTGCAAACATCTGTCATTCTACATGGCTGTGAGATGAAATTATTTGAAAAAAACATTCTTAAGAAAACACTTATCCTAAATTTAACTTAGGCTTAGCATTTCTGCTGCTAAGCTGTCTGAAATACTACTTTATGAATATTATAAATAAAATGCTAATCATGTGCCAAAATACTGCTACCTTCAGTTTTGGAAGGAAGAATCTATATAAACCAGTGAAGAGCTGCAGGTTCATTTGGGGCTGCCATCTTGGGATTTTACAGTCCCTTACTTTGTTCTTAAGGTTGAGAGGTTAGAACTTCATTGACACAGAACTAATTAAAACGTCTTCCCTGGCTTCTGTAAGAGTAAACAAACAAACAAACAAATCTGGAATATGTGACCAATCTATTTAGATCTACTTTAAATCAGTGGATATAAACCCAATCCAAACAGGCATTTAACCAGCAGCTATGTTATTCATCCTAATAGGACTCCTCATAAACATTATCACTCAAGTATTGTACCTCATAAACAGATGTGCTCAATCACTTATGCACGTTTGACACCATATATAGCACTTAGATACTTCCTTTCTATGATCTAAATCACCGCATTTCTTGAAAATTCAGCTGTAACAGGCAATAAAACTGTAGAGCTGGTTTAACTACTACACCGCTCTACTACAGCAAATCCTGAATAAGATCCCTTTCACATATGATAGAATAGATAATCTCCCCTTTTGCCAGTAAATGCACGCTCTGTGATACAAGCTGCACCCTAGCAATCATCAGACCATCAGAGGCACCATGTGTGATGGCATTTCATTTATACCAAATATCATAATTGTGTGAACTTGTTTATGAATTCTGCAACAGCTGTGGGAAAATCCCTACTGCCTTCTCTAGTTGGTGAGGTTTTATTATGGTGCTTTGCTATTCTAGCACCTTTGTGTGGGAAACACAGCAGAGCACGCCTGACCTGGCACACCAGTGTGTTTTCTGCGGTGCGCACTCAAGCTACGTACCTCTGATTCCCAGTCCTACCCTCCTGCTCTCTAGTCTGAGAGGAGCAGGCAGCAACATCTCTGAGAAAGAAATGGTATTTAACATGGTATTTAAGAGAGAAATGAAGTCTTTGCAGAAGGACTAGGAATCCCATGTGAAAATGTGCTGACTTTCTCTGGTAGGGATCCCTCATAAAAGCCTCCTTCAATGCCTTTTATTTGATGAGAAATGGGAGGGATTGCCAACGGTTGTCTGCAAAAGGGAAATTTCAGAGAGAGCTGGTATGCCTGTCTGCATAAGCACAATGTTAGAATAAAAGCTATTTCTCTAGACACAGATCCAAATCTCATGAAGTGAACCTAGAGTCAGATCAGATGTCCTGTGGTGCACTGATTTATCTTGCCATAAAATGGAAAGTACAGCACAGTACTCCACCAAGATTTGTTTATTGCATTTAATGTGACCGATTGGAGGGTACCATGACAAAAACCCTCACACTAGCATTTTGTTCCTCAGTCCTCTGATCTGGAACCCACTTTGGGGAGAATCCAGAATTCCCCATCAGTTTACAAGCAAAGATTGTCTTTGAACAAGAAATCAGGGCACTCTAGAAAGCGAAAGAAAAGACGCACACGGGAGGACATCTGTGACCAGATATTCCCTGACATGAGGCTGGGACACATTGGGGAGTATTCAAATCTGGGCTTACGAAACAGCCCAGCATCCCCAGTTACATGTAGCACTTCCTATTTCCCAAGCTGTGAACAACCAAGTGGGGAGTGAATTATAAAAATTAAAGATATGCTCCTCAAGAAAAGCAGTGAACAACTCATCTTCCCCAAAAGTAGAAAACACTACCCATTAGGATATTTTAAATCAGTTTTAAAATCATTCACATGGCCTTTTTGCAGAGTACATAAGCCTATGACCGTTGACTGTTTTTATGTTAGTCTTTTTTTTAATCTTTTGGTTCTCTCTCACAGCTCGAGGCATGCAAGCTGGACAGAAGTGATATGAATAAATATATTAAAAATATACTCAATATATTTTGAGGTAAACAACATTTTATTATCACTAGGTGGCTATATTTAAAATATAGACATAAAAGTGAATTTGTAGATATTAATTGACTACTATTTTAACATTATTCTCATCCAGTATCAGACAGTTGGTTTAAAAAAAAAAGTAAAAAAGACTGATATAGAATGTCTTTTTTTTCCCTTTTATAGACTTGGCAAAGACCATCAGTTTATGGCCTGTTTCGTTTCTTGCCAGTAGACAGCACTGAAAGTTATAAAACTAAAACAATTGCTTTCATTTATATCTTTTCCTGATTACTCTGATAGCTGAAATGTCTGAAGAAGTTCAGAATCTGTAAAGCCTGTCACATTATAGAAACATGTCTCTTTAAACTAAATGTGAAATTCCAGTAATTGAAGTGATAAATCTACTGTTTTTGCTGGGGTACTTTTGATGAGAACTATAGTAGTAAATTAGAAATTATTCTCTGCTGTTATATCATGGTAAAAGCCTTTCCATTATCTGTTGTCAGTCACTAGGTATGGGCAAATAACTCAGTTGTCAATCTAACTGTGAAACCTTAAGTTCTGGGAATAATCAATAAGGAAAAAAACCAAAAACTCTCTATTATCTTCATGTAATTCTTTAGACAACTTGAAGTTGTTTTTTCCCTTTTTATTTCTGCACATCTCATTTATTCACAGATATATTGGATATCTTAGAATATTTCATTTTTTATAGCAAGTTTCATGTCAGCTTGTTCTCAAATGGTATATGAGAGTTACATTTCAATATGGGTAAGCAGCTCTACCTATGTGTCTCTATGCAATTTTACACATGATACAGACTTAATTAAATTAGCAGTAAAAGCCACCTACATTTTATTATTGATTTTTCAGCTATACTATTTATTGCCTAATATTTCTATTTTAAAAGTCCATGATGTTTTGCTCTTTCACGGATTCATGTAAACACTGCAATGAAAGACCGCAATGAATCAGGACAAGAATACAAAAAACAACCATTATATGCCACTTACTTACATTACAATCTGGATTGAGTGAAAAAAAAAAGGAAAAAAAAGCAAAAGTAGTCACTTCCATCAGTTATGATGGCAAACCTTTGCAGCTTTGCTTGGTGCAAGAGACAAAAGAAAGTAGCATAAGTAGTTCTTAGCACTGACAGCTCCTCGCTCCGTGGTAACGGCTTATGCCATGTAACCTCACCTTTCCTCATTCCATCAACAAGCAAAATAGAAGAAGAGTCGTAAAACAAATCCAAACTCAACTCATGATTACCAGCTGGATTGAAATGAGTTTTGGGAAGGATGTGCAGCTGGAACTACCAGCTAATCTTTTTTAACATTTTTAAAACATATTACTTATTTAAAAGGTGGCTGAAATGAATGGCTGGAAGAGTGCTGAAGCAATATTTTCCTGTTCATGTTACATGTAAATTGTTCAAAACCTTTTGATCTAGGATCAGTTGCAGACACAGACGAGGGATTGAAATATTCAATCAGAGAATGTTTAAATAGAGTATTTTTTCCTTCCTGATTTTACCATCTAATGGAAATAGGTGACATTTGTGAAATTTGGATGTAGGTACCAATTCCAAGTCCTGGAAATTTAAGACGTTCAGATTCAGGGCTCTGAATCAGTCTCAAGTTTATTCTACGTATTTTAGAGGGAAAGAATTCTTTGAATGTAAGAGGTGAAAATTACTGTTTCAGCTGTGAATTTGACCTCCTAATATTAGAATAAGTGAACAAATAATCATTAAAGTATTTGAAACTTAAACTAAAATCAATCAAGGAGAACCAAAGAAAACAAATACAAAACTATGTCTAGCACTTCTCTCAGTAACTACTGAGAATATTAACAAAAACTTAATAAATTCATATACTTCAATTTTGTGCACTTGGAAAAAATGCTGCATAAGGAAAAAACCCCACCTGCTTGTAAAGGAAGAAATTCTTGGGTTGTTCCATTTTAAAATCAGATTCTAGCGACTTAATATTGTACAGAACAACTAGCTTTGGTATCCAAAGAACAAAGTCACAGGCTAAGGCACAAAATATGAGCTACTAGTCCAACTTCCTCTCTGGACTTTGTTTTAAAGAAAGCAGAAAGGAAAAGGGGAGAAAATGAGAAAAAAGAGATAAAGTAAAAAGTTGAATCTGAAAACCAATGTTGTTCTTGAAGGAAAGAGGTATAAAGGACTAAAAGAAATGCAGTACGAGAAAGAACGCTGAGGCTCAATTTAAATTTTTTTCTTAAATACTCAAAGGATTGGTCTTTTGCTACACTCCTGTTTTTATCAGAAAGCTTTATATCTCAATTCACCTAGTTACAGGGAACTGGATCTAGGTGCACTAGAGCTAGTCACAAGTAGCTAGAACAGAGGTGCATTTCATTCACTTTAAATTAGGTTTACACCAATTTAACTACACACTGTACATTATACGATCATGAAGAGTAAGGAGAAAAAACAGAGAGGTTGGAGAAAGGAGAGATTAAATAAACACAAGTAATCAAATTCACTGTACAGTGAGGAGATAATCTGATACTTCAGTAGAAAGTGAAGTAAAGGAAAAGAGAAACATGTCAGCCCTAGTCAGAGATGAATTGTAGACAGCAGTTTCAAAAAAGGAATAAAACAAACCAAAAATGGAATGCATGAACTCCGGTGCATCTGAAGGACTCTCTGAAGTTCTTTCCATCTTTCCTCTTTTGTGATTACCTTCTATTTAGCTAGCAGGCATCTCTGTAAATCCATACTTTCTAGGACATACTGTCTGAGAGCACCACAGCTGATTAAAAACAGACTACCTTTGTGCAGCCCCACCCCTTTTTTTTTAAATTGTTTTAAAGAAATAGTCACTTTGCAGATTAGACAGAGCTCACACAAAGCGTAAAAGACTGAAATCTGACTATCCAAACTGCATTCTACAGGATACTTCTGTTTGGCTTGGGAAGGTATGTCCCACACATAGCATAAAAAGGTTTTCTTGCCATCTGGCTCCTGAATAAATAATTGCTATACTATAACCTAGTGTCCATTTGTCAACAAGTTTGATAGTCTGGTTTCAGTTATAACCTGTTTTCATTTTCTAATTTTTCTTCATCCTGTCTGTGATTTTCCATGATTGGCCTCAGTCTGGTGACGTTCTTTGGAAAGTCTGATAAAATCCATGCCAGCTATTTGTTCATTATGTGAAATCAAAAGAGTAGAAAACCATCACTATAAAAAAACCAAACTAGAATAAAAATGTAGTTCAGATGCAGCAGAATGTTGGAAATTTGCATGTATATACTATATACTGTTAAAAATACACACACATTTGAGACTGTGAAGAAAGATTAGAAAACAGAGCTAAATGACTGGAATTCACCTCTCTGTAGATTTCACAGCCAAAGTAATGAAGTTCTAAAGTCTTTTACAAAGATAAATTTTTTTGCAAAAAAATTTGTTTTGTGGAAATATCATTAATAACTATCATGACACTTACAAAAATAATGTCCTTCCTGTAACACAATACCTGCAATCAGGTTCAGACATTATAATGTAGGACTGAAAGGGAATTCGGACTATTACAGATTAGAAAATGCACAAAATGAAGACCAATGCACGGGCAATATATCAAAAAAGATGTACAAAATAAATTTTTTCGCAGATAGAAAACATTAAGATTATAAAATTACTTGTATCCTTATTGTGGCAGTAAACATGGAGACTTTCAAAGCAAAAACATTAGCACCTATTTAGACATTGGAATTTTTAAAAGCTGCACTAGAAAAAAACAATTAATGAGGTAATCCTTTTACAAACATAGTCTCTCAACTAAATAAACAACACATGCTTTCTGAAAAGCAAAAAACAGAAGAAATCATGGCACAAAAAGGGAAAAAAATGTTCAAGACATTAATGTCTCTCCATAGGTGGGAACTGAGAAAAAAAACCACAATAAAATATTGTGCAATGAAGACTTCACATTTCATTCATCAATAAACAAATCTCACAATGGGAAATGATGATATTCACAGCCAGTGGTGTTCTGACTTAGATTTAGTCCTGTTCAACTCAAGAGAGAAACTTGGGATGACTAAGACTCAATTCAGCACCAGAATGCTGTTCGTAGTTTGGCCTGCTCAAAACTACCCTAAAGAAACAATGGCTTTGAAGAAGGTCACTTGCAGTCAGTATTAGCAGTTGCTCACATTCATTTATTCTCCTCAGTTCTATTTGCCTCAAGACTTGATTTCTGATCCACTTTGGACTTCATACATGCTGATTTCATTTAAGATTTGATGATCCTTGTAAATCTCTTCCAGCTCAGAATATTCTACAACTCCATTCTGTAACTTCTGATTATTTTTTCTTTATTTTCATACCTTGACTGGAAAAAAAATCCTTAAGGATATGAAGTTTGTATGCCAAAATTTATATGTATATGACTAAACTACAGACTCAAGCAACAGCACAAAGCTTACGTTGTAAACGGAATGACTTCAACTTTTGCAATTCCTGTTTTTCAAAGTTTAACAATGATAACATGATAGTGCATTATACTTGAATAAACTCAGCTCCAGGGCAAAGAATGACTTTATGGGGTTTTTTCTTCTCTTTTGTCTGATATCTAGAGAAGGTAAATGAAGTTTCTTGAGTCAGCTTCTTTCTTTTTTGTGGTGATTTTCTAGATTTTTACCTCAGACATGATATTAAGAAAGTCAAGTTTGGTCTTGTTGAGCTTGGCTGAAGGACAACAGAAAAATACAGAAAGCAATGAAATCTTTTGGAATCCATAAATTCAAGACTGCATCTCTTTAGTCAAAGTTGGGCTGTTGAGTCTGTATTCTGATTTTGGGACGGTTAGGGGCAAGCTTCACACAACAATAAAACTGAAATCTTTTGAACTGTCACTCAGGCTTTAGGTTCTGGTTTATAACAAAATCACAGCTTTACAAAATTACTTTTTTTTACCCTCTTAGTCATGAACAACAGAATTTTTTCGTGACTTTTCTTACCTCTAAACTACAGCTGACAGAGCCAAATTTGATCATGAATAAAAAGTGAATCTTTGATCTTGAATATAAATCTATATGTCCATATGAATATGTAACAAACACCCACCAGATCTCAAAGTGGATTTTAAATCCATCTCTAGTGAACACTGAAGTAGTACCTAATTTAGGTTCAAGTTCTTCCAGTTAGACACCTCACTGTATGGAATCACTCACAAGCCACCTCCACTAGTAAATCTGTTCAGTTGATACTGGCAAAGCCTACTCTACTTAAAACAAACCTCCAAGGCATAACTTTTGGCCCGAAGTGAAAATTTCAGTATACTGTATTGTACACTACTTAAAAGCAGATTTCCTAGGTACGTCTGAAAAAAATTGCTCTAAGTTTTTACCTACTGAAGATACTAGCACCTTCAGTTCCATTCAGGACTTCAAAATATTCATGAACAAAGCAGTCCATATTCTTGCTACTTCTTTTGCTAAATTTAATACAGCAAAAAAATAAAGCATCAGTGATCTACTTCTTTAATTTAAAATGCAGTATTTAGGGTTGCACCCTGATGAATGGAGAGGAAAGTGTCCTTTGCCTTGCTCCTAGACTGACTGAAAGACAGTACAACTCACAGCGTGTGGGTACTCTCCCAAGTGAGGGCCCCTCTTACACACCAGCATTATTCAGGGACTGTTTAACTACATGCCACTGGAATAATCAAACAGTCTTAAGGAACTTTCCATTAGGTAAATCTGGCCAAACACACAGAAAAAGTAGTAAAATATTAACAAGTTTTTAAATAAAATGTTTGTATACGTGATTGGACTTTATTCTATTAATAAGTAGCTTGCTCTCCTGCCTCTTTTAAACAGACCTACTTGCTAAAACGAAATGGGTCTCTGTCTTGAGTACATATTAGTAAGTAGGACATTCCCCTTTTTTTTTTTATGTACTTTGGTCACAAGTGAAACAGCTACTCTGGTCACATTATATCCTTAAATTATGGAAACTGTTCTACTAATTGTTATACGTATGTACATGATAAATAACCAAAATCACCGGGTATTGGTGGTTTACTGTGGTGATTGCATTATCAGTTCCCTCAAGTTGTCTTTCAAATTCTCCTGAAATTGAGCCAGACATCATGTTATCAATTACAATAATAGTTTATTTTCAGTACTTTTCCTCTGAAATACACAAACTAACCAGAAATCTCCTTAGGTTTAGGGAAATAATGCAGCCCCCATGCCTACAGAATGACCCCAGGCTTGAATCCTGATCATCTTTTACCTAAAAAACTGTCTGTGAGGGCACCTACTGGCACCCAGCAAAGCAATAGTACATTCATGCACAGAATTTTGGCCATAAATTCCAAATTAAATGCCATGCACACACTGTCAAAGATATTACTTTTAATTTGTGTCTAATAACACAAACAGGTTCCACAGCAAACATTTTTGTTCAGTTTTTGACAAGAATATTTCTATTGTCCTCTAAAAACTTTTATTTTCCAATAGAAAATCACTTAAAATGATTCTTTGGAAGCAACCATCACTGCTACTCATCTTACATTTTGCAGGAAAAAAAGAGAAAGAAAGCAGCTTTTTATTCTTTTGTGTATCCTTGTAAGAGGAGTACATGAAAACTGAAAGCTAGTCTGTAACAGGTACACTGCTGAGAAACTCCTATCTTGCATCTCCATTCAATACACTAACAAACACTAATTTTGCTGAATTAAAAAAAGGGGTTTGTATATGCAGAGAGGGGGCTTAAAAATCAGCAAGAGCACTTCCAGTTTCATCCTTTGAAATCTGAGTACCAGAGGAGGACAGCCACATAGGTTCAGAAACAACCATCAGTTTATCCTTCAGACTTGTGAATGCTATTTCTTCCAGGAAGATTGCCATGCTGCTACAGCAAGCCACTGTATTTAATTGCTGTTCAACTTCCTGTGTTTAATGATGGTATAAAAAAGAAAGCAAGACTAGAGAAAAATAAGACTTTTACTAAGCTGTTATTGTCCCCTCTGGTTTGCTTCCAGGCCCCTCAATTTCAATCCATGTTGCTCTATTTTGAGGATGTTTTCAGATGCATTGAAGTGCACTTCGACAGATCCTTGAAGCACAACATGGATTGAAATGAAGTTGCCTGAAGATATTAGTAATAGAAATCTCTGACACAGAACTGCACATTGAGAAATTGCTTGATACTTATTAGAAAGCTTCATGTTAATACAACACTGGTTATACAGAGCTCTACGAAAAAGATTAATAAAATTTTGTTAAAAGAATTTGCGAATGAAGGAGCAGGTTTGGTGAGGAAGGAAGGGACATTCATAAAAGACATTCATAAATACTTAGCAGGCATCAGCCCATCCCTCAAACTCCTCAAAGTAAAGCAAAAAATAAGCCTTAAGTGCACATTTACATAATCATTTAGGGATTTACAGTTACCTGTTCCCCCTCATCCTTCACCTTTTTCCATGACATTCAGAGGAAGAAAAGCAAGTACAACTATAAAATATTACTCTTCCTATTTTAGCATCCAAATTCCAGAGAAATTGGTTGCAGAAAAAAAAGTTGAAAAGCATTCTATAAATATTTTTGCTTTTAGATGAGGATTATGTAAGTAAGATTTAGACCAAAAATACTTGTAATAGCTAGGTCATTAATTCTTCCCTGTTAAGGAAGTTTATAATGGAAGTTCAGACAGACCTTCAGCTATCACGGACCAAACAGTGTTATCTCAATAAACCTGGCAACTATTTAAAATACCCTTACGGGATGACATTTTAAAGAAAAAGGAGATTCTATCACTTATGTACCCAATCTAACTGACAGAAAATTTCCCTTCCCCTCAGTAGATGTTCTTCCCAGTAGAGATGGCAGGAAAATAAGGAACACTTACTGCTCTAGCTCCCAGCTCTTGAGCATGGAATGCCCTGACCTACATGAGACAATACAGCGTAAACACAAATCCATGACTGCTAATTAATTCACAACTATCTGGCTTCCACCTCTGTCAGATTTTTGCAGTGGCATAATTAGCTGTAGCAGATCAAGTCCTTCCTCCTGTTTACATGTGTTGTCTAGATCAGCAATAGCAGCAATTCAGTTTTGCTGGGCAGATACCGCCCATTAACGAATAGTATTTATAAATAAATGCTAAAAGTAGGCTTTTTCTGGACAATTTGCAGTAGGAGGTAAAGAGTCAAAATCACAGGATGCCCTATATGGTATTGCATGTATGGAAGAATGGCAGACAGTCAGAGGATGTAACTGTTTGCAGGCACCTGCTATTTAGTTGTTCTACAAAGCTTTATTAACACAGCCCAAACAGATTGCTGCTGATTCCCTGCTCCTAACTTAAGCTAAATTCTAATATATTAGAAGAGATATGTAGCATTATTTTGCATGCTGACAAACAGAAATGAATCAGCTCAGCTGCCCACTGGTGGTATATCAGAAATGCTGAAGGCTATTTGAAAGGTCCACCTGGGTCAGACAGGCCAGAGGAGCACTGGACACCACACCCTCCTGGAGAGTCAGTGGCAGCTTGGAGAGCAGCTCAAATCTAAGCATGTGAGCTGTGTGTGAGCAGCCCAGCCAGGTGCCCGTATGCCTTAGGCTAGCACAACTCTAATTGTGACCAATTTTTAGAATCCAGGTGCTGGCTGCAAGGATTAACATACTGTCTTATTTCCACAGACTGAGCAGGCGCATTTTGTACACTCAAATTGCTCTACACAAATCTCAGAATGTGTCTAAATGAAGAACAGAAATTCTAATTTGCCATATCTACAAGCTACAATAAATAGTATAAAGTCTTAAAATAAATATTCTACATTTAAAAACAGTTTGCTATTTCTTTAGAAATCCTCTGTTCACAAAAACTCCTGCTTGTAATGAGTGGGATCTCTTAGCCTGATCCATTATATGCTATACTATATGCTGAAAGTTATTTTAAAAATTAGTACTCTTTTGAGTCTTTTACAATAGTAAGCTTTGTTAACACATTCAGGACTACACTGTTCTTCCTGGCGAGTTAGCACAGTGTGATACCTCAACCACAGCTATGGGAACTATCCAAAACTGGACAGCCCTGTAAAGACTAAAAAAGTGCCACGTTCACAACTTCGGGAAGTTTCAAACAGGGAAGACATCTTGGGAAGACAGAACAACTGGTATCTGTCAAGGTCATGGTCAGAAGTTGCAAACTAGGAAGAAAAAATGACTGTTAGGAGTGGTAAGTAATTGAGAGGGAAGGGACTGAAAAAGTAAAGGAAGTCATAAAGTAACTGTAAAAGTAAGCTAGAATGTGAGATAATGGTGAGAACAAAGAGGAAAAAAGGTAAGAAGAAATGGACTGGTGGAGTAGGAAGAAAGTAAAGGAGAAAGGCTGGAGAAACTATTAACAGGAGGAAGAATATTCAATTAGTAGGACAGGAATGGGAAAAAAAGGATATGTCTAAAAGAAAGTCTAAAGAAAAAGTTAAATGAGTAAAAACAGAACAGGTGAAAGGACTGAGTAAAGAACAGGCAGAAATGACAGAGGTAAGAGGAGATACTGTCCTCTAAAAACTTGACAGCCCTGACAGAAAAGCAAGACTACTGTGAAAAAAAAAAAAAAAAGTGGGGAGAAAGAGTTGAGAGAGGAGCCTTAAGGAAGAATGGAACAAATGTGCCAGGTGCTCTGGGTTCAATGTCAGAAAAGTGTGACCTCTTCATGTGAACATACTGCTTGGTTAAAAAAAAAGAGAAAAAAAAGAAAAAAAAGACAATAAGAGCAATAGCTATCATAAGAACTTACATTTAATAAGATTTGTTAATTTGTTCCCCACCAGAAGCTTAAGAAATCCTTTCAAGAGAGTTTTTACTGGTAAAAATAAAAATTTTCAGGTGCGAACTTGTCTGGTGTTGCCTAATTTGCTAAAAGCTTACATTCAATTAACAAAATACAAGTCAAGTGTGGGAAAGGAATTAGTTTCTCCAAACAAAAAACTACAGGCATTCAACAGCTCCAAGTAAAATGCTAAGGCCTTTTGTCTTAAAGACCAGAAATGCAACAGAAACAAAATATAATAAAAAATGAAAATCCAGGTACAGGAATTATGTATTTCATACTGAATAATTATTTCTGTACTGCCCGTAAATCCTCTCTGGTAAGCTGTGCATCTAAAACTCATCGAACTGCCAAGGGGTAAACGCAGCTCCATCCATCACACAGCCACTTGACAAATACATTCCATAATAGAAGTTTATTTTTATGGGAGGCTGAATCAAGGACTTTCCCATGCATACAAAAACTTGTCAAAATTATTTATGAGTCTTGCTGAGACACACAATATGTCATATCAAACTCCTATTTTCCTTCCAAGCACAGACTGTCAATATCTCTGCTACTATCAATAATGTGGAACACCGCTGCTATAGGCCCTCAGGATTTTGAGGTCATTTGCCCATCCTAGGCTGCTGCCAGACGCTGTCTCTAGCTGCAATGCAGCTGAGGAGAGGTGTATTTACAGCCTCTATGAGGTGCAGTTAAGGTAAGCACTGGGGACTGCAATCAAAGGCTTTGCCAACAGAAAATAAAATGGAAACATATGTTTGAAATATTACACTTGATTATATCTAGAGTTATGAAAATAATAAAAAAAATTGCACTGGACTAAATTAGAAAATCCAAAAGCTTACCAGCATTTTCTGGCATAATTAAACAAATAATCACTTCTGATGAATATGTTTGCACCTTTCTGAAACTATGCTAAGGAAAATCCTAACACAACAAGGCTATTAATATTCTTTCTGACCAGAAAGTTAGTTGAGAATCTCATGAACTTCGAAATAAGGAAGTAAAACTCCTGAAACAGAGTTTATTTGCTACAACCTGCTTTGTTTGCAAAAGAACATAAAAAGTCTTAAAGGAAATACCATCATTTTTGCTAATGGGCCCAAGCACTCTGTGCAAAAAGCATTTAGTTTTCTGAAGGCCATAGCCCTACACCTTGTTTAGCCATATTAATTAATTTCAGCAATATTAGTTTTTCTGCTGGTTGTTTCACAAACACTACACAATCACAGTGTATGCTGTCTGAGACGTGGCTGAACTTGACATTAATATTTTGAACCTTTTTGGTACCAACCCTTTCCTCACCATGCTGGACTACCTCTTTTGCCTCTCCTGCTGTCACCGGCTCTGCAGTGGTGTCACCAGTCTCTGCTATTCCACCTGGCTACCCCGAGCCACCTCTGCTGCTCAGGTACCTGGGTGCAGCACTTCTCTTCCCAGGATCATGCTGCAGAAACAGCCACAGCAGCCTCCAGAACCATCATGTGTCTCCCAGGGCTTTTGTGCTTGGGATACAGGCTGCCCACCTGTAACACACTCCTGCCTTGTCACCAAGGCACACCTCACCACGGGAACCACCTGGACACCACTGACGGAAACACTACCTGAGTCTTCCTTGCAACAGTTGAAAGAGACTTAAAATTTTCTCAAGTTAAAACTCTCCACAATGCAATAAGTGACATTATTAGAGCATATCTAAAAACTTAGCTCACTGTGCTTGAACAGATAGCTACAACTACTTGACCAAACACATAGACAAAAAAGGCCCTGTTTCTAGGCTGTGCAACAGATCCCACCTCGTGATGGATTTGGTCTGCACTTCATCTACTAAATGATTATAGGCAGAAAGAAGAAAGAGAGATTCACAAGGCACATGGAAAGAGGTTCTCCCCTCAAAGGAAAAGTTGCAGGTTCATCTCAGTCCAATAGCTGCTGGATGTGAAAGACTGACATTGGGAAGTCACTGAGCCTCTGAATCCTGTTAATTTTTAGCTGCCCATCCATGAATGATAGCATGCTCCAGGGATAAACTATCCAAATCTGAGAGAAAGAATTTCTTCAATGAAAGCTCACAGTGGGAGATTTATTTAGCTATCCCCTCAGACTCAACCATCATAGTAGAGGAGATCACATTGACACTGGAATTAGCTTTGAAGGAGCTGTCTTGGGTATTGAAAGAGTGTGGTGCCAGAAGCATAGAAATCTGTGGAAAATTCACACTGCAAAGACAGAGGTACAGTGCTGCCAGGATTACACTGTTTCCAGTATTGCATGCAGGACAGCAAAACATGCTGACACAAAGCATTACTTTTGTAAAGCCCAGTGCCTTCAGCAGCAAATATCCCAAATGTCCACTCAATAGCAGCATTGTCCCATCCACTGAACTTGGTTTTAGAGCAGCTGGTTGGGAAAGTGCTTAAGGCACTAGGCATACATGTAAAAACTTACAGGTTCACTCTCATCAGTGACACATATACTTAAAATCTTATTTTCCAAAAGGTATGGTACCTGCTGTGATTGATATGGATGGGAAAAAGAGCATCCCAGATGAGTTCCTTTGCTGTTTGATGGGCTGACAACTCCCACACACTCAGTTAACCTACTGCAGGGTCAGTTTATGGATCTTGAGAACCTGTGTGTAGCCTGGAAGAGTTTTCAGGCTGAGGTCTATAGGGTGGACTAACGCTTCTTACAAGACTGTCCAACACCTGTCCCAGGAAATCAGAGACTATTAAATTCTACCATCTCACAATCATCGAATTCTATAAGTGCTAGCATAAAACCTTGCTAAAATAATAATAAATAATGAAGAACGAGACAATAATTTGATTGTCAACTTAGAGCCAACCTTACAGAAAAGACTACAAAAAAAGGATTTCTCATATTTTTTAATTGTTTCACTAGAATAGGTTTGCATTGTTGTCTTCAATTTTTGTGTGCCCAGAGAGAATTTAGAGAAGGCTGTTTACAGCCATGTCAAGGAAAAAAAAAAAAAAGCACTGGTAGTCCATGTGAACATATCCACGTTTGTCCAGAAGATGCATTTCCAGTACTTAAAAACCCTCCACTTTCTTATAGCATAAGGGCAACAGAGCTATTTAACAATTTTTGTTAGTGGTTTAAAACTGTCAAGAATCTGAGGTCTTTTTAGTGGTATACTTTCCACATGACGTAGGTGCAACTCATTTTGTCTCTAACAGAAACCATCATGCCTATTACTCTTTGAACACTGCACTGTAAATGTACCTTTTAGAAGAAGAACAATATAATCCTATTGATTTTCCTCAGCCCTAAAATGTAATAATTTGAGATTATTTTCAGGCAACAATAAGGCTTTATGACCTAACAGCTGATCACTTTTTTATACTTCACCACTGACGTGTATTACTAAACCCAGAATCCCAGCTTCTGTTAAAAGATTTTTATAAACACAATTACTTATTTAAGTTTAATGTTCCTGTGATAAATCATATGCTGCTAATAAAGTGCTGTACTTACTGTACCACTCTTATCTTCTGAGACAGGGAAGATGGTGCCAAAACTGACTGAAAAGGCAAAGAAGAGTATCCCCTGTATTTTATACTTCAGGAGACAGCAGTAACTAACACATAGCAAATGTCCTTTTACTCATAACCATTTTGCAATATTACAAGAAGGAGACAAGCCAAAGATTAAAAGATGAACAGTCTGAATCATCAATTACTTGCATCCTGAGTAGCCATTTAACACTTGTGCAAAATAAAACAGTGACTAGCAACAATTTATATTCTCTTTTCACAGGTTTTAATGACTGCACTAGAATGGGGAGGAAGAGGAACTACCCTGCTGCATTCCAGCAAAAAGGCAAGACATTTTTAATAGCACTACAGTTATAAACTTTTAGAGTGTGTGATAGTTATAAGCATTATTTTTCACATCCTATCCTTTATTTTCTTCTTTAGAAGTACATGATTGAAATTAGATGGTTTGGCCTTTTCCCTGCACTGGCCATGTTTTTTTGCTTTGTAAAAAGAACTACTCCATTTCAGTTACCTTTGGAAGAATTTCTAGGAAGGAAAGGCACAAGAACACAGTTGCTCTATGGTAGCTGCTCTTTTCCCTCACCAAAGACGTGTTTCACTCCTGCAATGTCCTTAAGCAAACATTTTCCTTCTCTTTCTGTCAAACTAAGGAACTTTGTTAGCAACACCGTAGGACAGGAGATAACTATAGAGCTCTCTAATTGTTAAGCTCTTGCAAGGGCTGAGCCTGATCACTCACTGAATTGTTGAGTTGATGGGATTCGTGTAGCTGGTTATAAATTGATAATCTAAATTAATTCATTCAAGCAGAAATCGATTTTGTAACTCCTTGAGAGCTTGTAATAATGCTTACCTCCTACCGTTAGCTGCATTCTCCGTTTCATAAAGCTGGTCGGAAACAGCTGGATTCAGGTGACCTGCTAGCTCATTAAATCTGTTACATGTTCGTTCTGGTAAATGATATTAAGCTGAAATGTCCTTGCATTGATTTTTTTTCCTTTAATTTTATGACAGAAATAACCTAATTTGTAACACAAAATAACAATCTCCTTGGATTACTTTGCCTTGTTAAAATATTTTATGCATTTTTCATTTACACGAAGGTAATGGAAAAACACTTAAACTATCTGTTATTTAAGCCACAAGAGATATGTTACTGAAAGTCTGATAGCTGCAAAAATGATTGCCTCTTCATAGTCTTTGCTTTATATTGGTAATAAAAGGCGGACAATTCAATTCATCGGTTAGTAAATAAAGTACGATAGTTTTTATTTTATTTGCTCTGCATTGCAAGAACTAAAATCAGATTGCTTTTTGAATTCACTTAAAAATGGGCTCATTACTTTCCTTTTTTAGCTCTAAGGCAAAATGTTTGGTGTCTATTTTGAATGTTATACCTATTTTAAGATATAAAGTAAATATTACCTGATTCTAAATGTCAGATTAAAAGCATAAATTTCTCTCATTGACTCCTCTATAATTACTTAAATATTGGTGTCAGGACTGTCAGTAAGAAGTCACAATTCAATCTGAGCACCTCAGTATGGATCTGATACAAAGCATAAATACTTATTTCTCAGAACTTGATGACTTCTAACTATCAACTTTTATGACAAGAATAGAAGAAGTGTCAAAAATTACGCTGCTGGAATGTACTGCAAGGCAAAAAATACATGCTTGCCACAAGATAAAGCCCAAATTCTACCAAGTCCAGTGCAGAAACAACACCTGTTAGAGAAGAGGAAAATGCGATGCTGCTCTTCTATACAGTCCATACTTCACGCATGCAAAAGGATAAAGGCAACCCTGAATTGAAAAGCTTCAATATGCCCTTGAACATTCCAGTTTGCCATTTCCAGCAGTTGTCACTATAGAGCAAGGATTCATGCAGGCTGAAAAAATGGTAACACTATCCAAAGGAATTACGATAAAAACATTTAAGAAGGCTTAGCTATTAAGATAATAGTAGCTAAAATCAGAATTATTAGCTTATTAAAATTAAAGATCCATATAAAGATAAACCATCCTTTTAATTATCAGAAAGAAAAAGCAGTATTGATTTCAAGCTTCTGGCAATAACAAAGCACAGAAAAGCATAATACATACAAAATACGCCTGTCTTTCGGGATGTATGAAAATCACAACCATAACACATATACATATAACACATAAATGCATATACATAAAACCTCAAGTATCATGTTTTCTAACATAAACCCACATGTGATAGATACTAATGCAATGAACATACAGCCATATATGCCACTACCCATAAAAAGCAACTGCTTTTTCACTCATATGTTTTTCTACATTTATTATCACCAAGCAGCCTTTACTCATTCCCCAAATCCTAGTATTTACCTGCACACAGAATCATCAGAATTCTGTCCAATAGCATTTATTCAGCAACAGAAAAATCAGCATACAGTTAACAGTGAAAGGTGACGGTAGCTTTCAGAAACATAGTGAATGTATTGCAGGCTCTAACATGCTGATGAAATACCTAATATATTTTTCCCGTTTAAAAGAAACAACAGAAAGTAATTCTACCCACCCAGTATTTTTGTTTTAACATCTACTGCTTTAAGAATTAAAACTGTGAAGTCCATTCTGTGCTGTGGCTTTCAATCCTGACTGGCTGGAGTTTGTCTGAAAGACAAATGCTACTCAAGGTAGTGCAAGGCTAAATGTTGTAGGCAAGTCTCTGGGAAGGCTTGTCTCTGAGACATAAATTCTAATGACAAAAGGCACATAAAGGGAATTTTTTCACTATACCATACCTCAAACAATGTGTCCTGTTTCCTCTGTGAGCTTGGGTAATTTGTCTGGCCTACACAGAAGCGTCAGGGTGAAGCTTTTCCCAATTTTCTCTGCTGCTTTTGATCTGATATTTGCATAACATAGGGTGAAGCACTGTCCATGCTTGATACAGACTAGAGAGTGTAAAGCAACATAGAACATTGCCTTCCAAGAATCCTGGGGCAGAATGAGGGAACAAAGCATTGGCTCAATGGCCATTGGCTCTGGGGTCTCTGTTCTGTGAAAGGGAGCACCTGTAGGTACAGCAACTACTTGGAAACATTTTTACCACTTTTCTTGAAGCAACAATGCAGAAATTGAGCAGGAAAAGCCATTCATCAGACCACTCCTATGGATATTTCCACTGGACAACCTGGAGTGTGTTGGAGAAGTGTTTCAGTGACTGAGAGAGGAAACTGAAGGTTCTGGGGACCGACAGCTGACTCCCAGCTTGAGAACTCAGCATCTGAGCTTAGTGACTGAGTTATCTTCTGGAGCTTGAGAATATTTTGGTGCGCTTCTTTGTTAATTTTGTTTAGAAACTTTCCTTAATGACTAATGAGTCATGTTTTGTGGTGCCTCATACAGCTATGGGTCACCATCATGATGCACTCCCAAACATGTGCCTCTAAGTGCCTAAAGGGGCATCGAAGTTAACCTGGGTAAAATATTTGTACACATCATTGCTCTGGAGAGGAAAAAAAAAAGCTCTGTAGTATTCCTCTTGGCTTAGAGAGTAAACTAAGGCACACTGCTTGGACCCGGATTTATGTACACTCTGTTGGATACAAAATACTCTTAGGGGAAGAACAGATCCCATGACTTTTGAGCTAAAACAAGAGCAGAGGAAAAGCTTACCAAATGAGTGAGCTGTTTTGCTCTGCAAGGGAAGGACTCCTAAAGGAAAAGGAGGAACTCTAACTGAAAGAGAGGAGCACCTTGGGCATTGATTCCCACTGATGCTGTTTCACCAGCAGTGTCAACATTAACAGTAGGTTAGTGTAAACATAGACCATGCACAAACACAAATTACACCAAACAGCAAAGGTGTGAAGATGGAGAACATTACACTGCACCAGACAGAAAAGTCTTAGCAATTCTACAGTCATTTCCTGCCTTCAAAGTAACTGTAGTTCTTGGATAGTTCACACTCTTCCAGTTATATTGTGCTGTATCAGTCATAGTCAGGAAAAAACACATATTATTCAAGTAAAGTCAATCATTTATGAGTTCAACAGATCAGCAGCTGAACCTCTGTTATTTTCAAATGGATAAGCAATGGCTAAATTGTTTCTGGCAATACAGATCATCTCAGTACAAATACTAGTGATTTAAGAAAAAAACTTAACCCATCACCCAGCAAAGGCCTGGGTCCAATGCTAATACTTATGTATGGGAAAATGTGTAGAGGCATGTATAAGCATCTTAAAAATCTTCATTAGAAATTGTTTATTCATTATACTTTCTATCAATGAAGTGTTGCCAGCAGAATAGCACACCTGGGAATGTATGGCTTTCTTTCCCTTGTTGTTACATTGCTGCAGAGAACTGCAAAAGGAAAATACTAGGCCAGACTAGAGAATCCTGTCATTGCCAAAAGTGAAAATAAATATTTTTTTAAAAAATCCATGATCAGCAACTCCCTACTGTGCTTTTTAGCATAACCTCTCTTCATGATACTTGCAAATGGAGCACCACACGGACATCAGTTGCTGCCACACCCTTCCTGTTGCTAATCTGTCTTTTTAAATTTAATTTCTTTTATGGTGGCTTTTCCACTGTTTAATTAGGCCACAGGGAGTAAAGAGACGCAGTCTCACTGTCCCTTCAGAGTTTATTTCACAGACTGTTCCCTTCAAGGATTTTATTTCTGTCACTGAAAGCAGACATCCTCATATTGCTTAAACAGAGAAAATGATTAATACAATGAGATTGTTATGCTCCTAGCTAAAATGGCCTTCTTTGTAATGTGAGCTACAACAGCTTGAAAAGATGGGTGCTGACACTACACTACAGCTGACAGTTTTTCTTTTTTTAGGTGTACTATTATTGGGATCTGTAATTCTGTGTGACCCATAATAATAATCCCACCATTCTCCTCATATTAATATCATAAATTCTGCAGACATAGATGATATTATCATATATCAAATATGACCATAAAACCAATGTGATCTTAACACCTTTGGATTTATCTTGAAAAGAAAAATACTAGATAAAATCATTTATGCTGATATCACTAAGTCTTTACTGGGTTACAGTAACATGGTAAGATTATAATATTTATAATATTTAGGAAGACAGGCAGTTTTGATAGCTTTATTAACCTGTTCCTTGAATTAAACTTCTGGATAGTTAATTTGTATGTTATTTAACAGTCAATGCTTTCCATTCTGTGTCCCTGGCCACAAGGCTGAAATTCTGCAAAGGCTGTATTTGGTATAATATTCTGCACTTACATTAAATAACCTAGTTTAAAGGAGCGCCAGTCAAATAATAATATTTTACAATATTTAACTGAGATCTGCTTGTGCCACTGCAGTTAAAGGTCTCCAAGCTAATTTGAACACATTGTGGGTTAAAATGGCATGCTTAGCTTTGGAGTGATTTACAGTGAAACCCACAACACACAAATATAAAATTGACTTAATACTGGTTTTGAGTTTTGTATCTCAGAGACCACTTATATGTCCCAGTAACGTGATCACAGTGGAGGGTTCTGGAACACTTAGAAGACTGAAGCAAAAGCTGAATTTAAAATACTGAAACCTTCAATTTGCCACCTTCTTCTTCCCACCTCTGCTCTCATCAGAATTAGAATTTCCAGACAGATTGTACCACGTGATTGTATGTTTGGACAACTGCTATAATAACAATAAAAAAAAGAGGGAGCATAAAATGGCTGAGGTGCTGAGGCTGCCAAAGAAACTGTGCCACATGCAAACACGATTATCCTTGTTTTAAGTAAAAATCTTAAGTCAAATTTGTTTCAGCACAAAGGAACTATCCAGGGGCCTATACACCACTTATGCCTTCAGTCAAAAGCACCATGCAGCAAAAGTGCTGTACTCCTGCTAAGTAATGATGGAACAGTATTTGTGAGGAATTTTTACAAGGCACATAAACCTATGTGCTATGAAATCCCCCTTTACAGAGATGCTCTGCAAAGCACCAAACAGGCAGGCTAAAGCAAACAGGCTTGTTGGGAAAAAAGGAGGCAGAAGCAGAACAAAAGAAAGCAACAATGAACACCACAGCTTCAGAAATACAGATCAAAAGGTGCTTTACTGCCACTGGGGAGAGGATTTTTTCATGATTTCTTTGCAGTAAATGTATTCAGGCCCCAGCCTAAGCTACTTGTTTTGTGTGTTGTTGGCATGAAATTCTGCCCTTAAAGATCACGTCTGTGAGAAATTACTTTTTTTTTTTCAAATGCCCACATCTCATAAAAAGCAACACATGATGGAATTTCAGCAATATAACTGCCATTAGGAACTAAATTTCTTTATGAGGTGCACAGGCATTTCAAGAGGATAAACAAGTTTTTCCTCACTGACTAGTCATTAAAAGATCAGCACCCCAGTGGAACTACTAGAAAAGCAAAAAGCAAATGGGAGTAAGCAGGGAGTAAGCACAGCTCTGGCTCTACCTTTACAACTGTTGTTAGAAATGGGCAGAAAAAGGGGCAATGGCTGTTCTGGTCGGGAAGAGTCATTCTTCTTAAATGTGTCTGCAACACTACAGTGCTACCAATCATTAAAATATTTTCATAAATCGTGTTAGCTCAGCTATTTGAGGGTTTAATGTCCCAGGTTTCTAGACTCAAATACTTAAGTAAGAACAGTTACTTGTTTTCATTTTTGAGGGAAGAGAGAAATTCAGTAACATTAAATGCGAGTAACAGAGATCAGAAATTACCACCGAGAGCAGCTGGGCAGCAACATGTAAGCTGGCAATACCAGCACTCTTGTTGCCTTCACTGTAACCAGAGGGCTGTAGGACAACTCTGTTTTGGGCAGACAATCTCCCCATACAACCCAGACTTGCAGCTGTGGCTATATGCCACAATCTACTCCTCCATGTACAAATTTCCTTTGACACAGATGACTTTAATGGCTTTTTCTTTGTAGCTGTATAGTATATTGTATAATTAATTCAGGAATTAAAGCTGCCTAAATGCATTCAGACACAATGAGCCACTCTTCGGAGCTGTTGCAGTCTATTTTGTCAATAAACCTAGTTCATGAGGTTCTTGTTGCCACACATCAATACAATAAGAATTGTGTACTCTGGATATTTACATATCTATCCCATGGAGAGATTTGGATTTTTAAAGACACCTTAACAATAGATTTTTTCATGCTTTAGTTAAAAAAATCATTTTAATACTAATTTAGAAATACAAAGTTACCAAAGGAAATAAGTAAAGATAGTTCATGTAATTTATCTGGAAATATGCTCCCAACATTTGAAGTTAATTCCCATTTTTTTAAAGTGTAATCAACTTCGTGAGTTTTTCATTAAAAATTTTTACTTTCCTCTTGAGAGTACCCAAGGAGCACTAAAAACCCAAAGAAAAACACATATGACAAACTGAAAGGTCAGAAAGGATACTATAACTGATTTATTTTCCTTAAGGGTAACAAAAGAGCTGGGTGGAGAGAGAAGTGGAAGAGAAAGAGGTGGCCTCCAGAAAAAGGGTGAGAGAAAAGAAAGTTAAATTTGCCTGCTTTCTTTCTGAATTCCCACTTACTACTTCAATCATGGAAATACCAAGGATGGCTTTAATTGGCTTTGCTCAGTGCCTGTGCTAAGTATTTTAGAAGCCATTAATGTGGAAGCCATCTCCTCTTAACTCAAAGCCAAAAAGCACTGCTCCTGTAAGAGGAACAACCAACTGAGGCGACAAAGTAAGAGCCATGTTCATTTTCTGATCCTGGAGTTTCTGGTTATACCAGTCACACTGAGGATGGCACCACATGAGTTACACTGATGGCTTCCTTAAAAGACAGGTGATAGCTTTCTGTTCCTCAATACTGGCTGCACAAAGTATGCGTGTGGTGCAATTTTGTACACAAATACATATGCAATTCTCTCTTCTCAGTATCTTGTATGTGTTCTTACTCCAAAGATATACAGCCCTTTTTTGAGAGCAGTATGTTCACAACGTAAGAAACAAAATCTGGAAAGCAGAAAAAGAGCAGCACTCTAACTCACTCATAGGAATATGGTGTGACAGGAGGGATGAATAATCAAAGATACAGTTGATAGTTTACTGTTAAAATAAATTAACTAATCCACTGACAAAAAGTCTTGCCTACTGTATTTTATAGATACAGCTCTGACATATTTTGATCACAAACAGTTTCAAAAGAGGATCACTCTGCCAGCTGGGCTGTTCTTAAACAGAACCTCTATGTTTTGATCCAGGAAACATCAATCATCATGTCTCCAAAACCATTACCATTTATTGAGCACCCATTAATATGCTCAGTGCGAAATAAAGCAGAGGAACATGCTGTCCTTATCCACATTTCTGATCATCTGTCCTATATTTTTGAAGTCAGTTTGTCTCTGCATAAACTAAAACATCTAAAGTAAACAAACACAGAAATATTTTGGTACTATGTACTACACTGCTATACTTTTTGCATGCTTGTTTTATCTTTCACATTCTGTAAATATAAAATAACTCCACTCCAACGGCAGGGAAGAGAACTGAAAACAAGACTCTGCTGGACAAACAAACCTGAAAAAGGAGTTAGGCTGCAGAGAGGCCATGAATTCTGCATGTGTTTCAGCAAAGTGAGGACAGAGAGCTGAGCCGCTGCAGAGAGCTAAGAATGAGAGGAGTATCTCTGTGATGGCATAGGTCAAAAATACAAGGGATTTCAAAGGGAAACAAGAAGATATGAGCAAGAGGATCAGCACTGATTATAGTATGTGTTTCCTGCACATAGGAGAACATTTAGCTAAGCCACGTCCAGTATCTATTAAGTAAGTTAACACCAATTTGTAGAATCAAGCTCTTGGATAATATATCACAAGTGATGGCTATCCACAGGAATTCATAATAACAAGTATGTTGCTTCTGAAGAGAAGAAATTACACATTTTAACACAGAAAAACACTACAAAATCTCCTCAAAGAAAATCAAACCTTTTAGAAGTAGTGACAAATACAGATATTGACAAGATTGAAATTCACTTCTGGTTCAAATTAAAAAAAAACCAAACACATAAAAACTTGTACTTGAAAAACCTTGAAGATCATACTATTCTCAAAGTATTGGTTGAATTTTGATTATCTAAAACATAAAATTGGTGCTATTCACCATTTTAAAAAAGGGATGAATATGTATCAGTTAAATGTTCTTACAGTTCTATCTGCTGTGTTAGATAAGAAATAAAGGTGATGTTCATAATAAAGACAATGATAAAATTTCCTTCACTTAATAGTCAACTCTCTGATTACTGACTACTGGAGTATTAGGTTGAATTGCACCACTGATGAACAGCCAAGGGCCTCAGTTAACAAAAATCAGTGCTTTTAAAGGCTTTAATGATCAGAAAAAAATGAAGGAAAGCATTTGTCAAGATTATTATTGTCATTAGAAAATGCTAATTACATATTAGTTTAATAATCACCACATGATCATTTACCAAAATTATTAGATTTCTTTACTTACTTGGAAGAATTAACTTTTTTTCTTGTACAAAGTGTTCACAACAGTGCTCTTAGAAGCTAAGAATTTTAAGATTACACATCTTCTGAAGCTGCGCTGCTACTGTTGGAAAGCTCTGATCTGAGTTTAATGCCAACCCATCTTTTTTCACTCATTTATTGATATATATTACCCTCTTAAGGAAAGTTACAGCAGTGTACAACTCATAAAGCACAGGTAATTTGCCCACAAAAAAAGCTCTACAATTAAACGTTAAACTCCAGCAAAATGCCATTTGTTAATTCATATATATGTGCTAAGTAAAATATGTCACTCTTCAATATTGAGCTGAGATCTCACCTAAAACATAAAGGTTTTAGGCAAGTATCAAACATATCTATAAGAGCTGTGTCATCTCAACAATACAACAAAGGAATATACCACTAGTATTACAATAAGACTGCTTACTTTCGCTAATAAAAATATACTTATATTTTTCTGCATAGTAGTGTTACACTGGTTCTACAGGTGAAGTTGCATCAGCAACCAGTAACTTGACCACAGCAACAACAAAAATAGCATCATGTGCTAAAGTGAACTCAAATGAAATTTCTCTCAACCAGTGAGATTTTCTACCATCCCAATCAAATCTATTAATAATTCAGTACTTGTTCTTTTGCCCACATGCAAGTATAAAAACTCCCAAAAGAACAGTTTTCCTATTCTCAGTTTAAAGTTCACATTTTAAACAACTAGTAGCAGCTCAAACAATCACTTTCTTTTAAGAGAGCAGCATAATTGAACTATGTCTAACAGTACAGCTTTAAAACATACAAGTAGAATAAAATCTGAAAACCATAGAAAATATTTCATATGTTATTTCATATGTTCTCATCTAAGATTGATGATCTGACTTGGAACAGGCCCTTGTTGCAAAAGGGCTCATCTCTGCATTATTGACCTTAAGAACATCTTAAGAACATCTGTGCACCTTGGCCACAACAACCCCCTGCAGCACTTCAGGATGGGGACAGAGAGGCTGGACAGTGGCCAGGCAGAAAGGAACCTGGGGGTGCTGCTTCACAGTGGCTGAACATGAGCCAGCAGTGTGCCTTGGTGGCCAAGAAGGCCAACAGCATCCTGGCCTGTATCAGGAATGGTGTGGCCAGCAGGACCCGGGTAGTGATTGCCCCCTGAATCAGCACTGGTGAGGTCACACCTTGGGTACTGTATCCAGTTCTGGGCCCCTCAGTTTAGGAAGGACATTGAGATACTGGAGTGTGTCTAGAGAAGGACAACAAGGCTGCTGAAGAGTGTGAAACACAAGACCAATGAGGAGAAGCTGAGGGAGCTGGGAATGTTTAGCCTGAAAAGAGGAGACTCAGGGGTGACCTTATCACTCTCTATAAGTACTTGAAAGGAAGTTATGGCCAGGTGGGGGCCAGTCTCTTCTCCCAGGCAACCAGTGAAAGCATGACATGACACAGCTTTAAGTTTCAGGAAAGGTTTAGACATAAGGAAGAATTTCTTCACAGAAAGGGTGGTTAGACATTGGAATGGGCTGCCCAGGGAGGTGGTGGAGTCACTGGCCCTGGAGGTGTTTAAGAAAAGACTGGATGTGGCATTTGGTGTCATGGCCTGGTTGACATGGTGCTGTTTGGTCATAGGTTGGACTTGATGATCTCAAAGGTCTTTTCCAGCCTAGCTGATTCTGTGATCTTAATTCAATTTAGCAATGAAATAATATTACATCACTACTCTTGGTATGCTTAATAGTCCCTACTCAATATGAGGGTATTGTGGTAACAAGACAGTAACTTTACTTGACTTTTGCAAAGAAATAACTAAGGTTAACTAATTTAAACGCACACGAGTTAAAATGAGGGTTTAAAAGCATTAACAGCTGCCTCTGACTGATTCCCATAGCTGCTGTGGCAGAGGGACAAGGCAAGCTTCAAGAGAAAGCAGACATGCTACCGCCAAAGTCTGATGCACACGAGTCGATACAATTTGTTTAATCTCTTCCAACAAGGGCAGTATAACTTACTCCTGATCAGACTCACTGGTAGAGAAAGTTACGGGGAAGAAAAGGCAAAGTTCAAGACTCTCTTTGAGGGAAGAGTCTTCAAACCTGGTCTTGAAGGACAATTATTTTGATTTCTTTGAATTAAAAAAAAAAATAACAAATGATTGATCCCCTGAACAGTTGCTCAAATTGCAAGTGAAATACGTGGACAGAGTGCAAAATCCCTTAACACTGGCTAGATTTAATCAGGGAGCAAAGAGGAATATCATATCCAGATGACAAAACACTTTGGGACTTCGGCACAGGAATGCAGACACCTTCACAAACACATCCTTCTGCACTGAACCTTGGCCAGATAAGTGGTTACTCAAGTGTGAGAATTGTCCCTGTAATATCGGTCCACAGTTCTGTGGGACCAGTTTCCTCTACAATATCACATTTGCCACTCTTGTGGGCAGTTTTAGTTTAAGGAGAAAATGAGGATGTAAATTGAACTACTCATGTCTAAAGGTGGTAGCTACAGATCAAGGTTAAGACATTAGCAGAGCCACATGAGGATCCTGCACTATTTTCTTCTGTACTTAGTCTGTGGAACAGAGGAATTAAGTCTCTGTGGCTGTCAATCTGGCTCTTTTCATGAGTTCTAAATTCATTTAAATAAATAAATAAATAAAATAATTTGTTTCAACTTGTCATTTGGGTAAGATCTGTTTTATTGCTGCAATTTTTGCTGTAGTATGTACAAATCAATCACAAAAATCTCTATGATGCAAACCCTTTATAAAAGTGTTACCTATGTAGTTTCTTCCAAAGAAGCCTCAGATGCTGTGACAGTGATATTAAACCTACATCAAAAAAAAATCTTTAAAAAAACATAACTTCAATGTTTTGATTTTAGAGAATTTTTATAAAGCTCATGTTCTAGAGCCAGGCACACACAACTAAATTCCATGTTAAAAAAAAATTCAGACCTAAAAAGTTAGTTATATATATCTTCTGCTTGAAAACTGATATCAAACCTAATTTTCTGTTATTCAACATGACTTTTGACACTTTTCCTTTTACAAACTCCTTTGAAAAAATGCTCAGGAAACCTTCCCCCCCTCCTCCTTCCCCCCTTCATTTCTTAATGTTTCAATTTCTTCATTTCTTAATGCTATGTTAATTTGACTGTATATTTTTAAGGAAACATTTATTTTAATAAGGACACAATCAGTGCAGTCACTGGTTGTAGCAAATAAATACAGCTTGGATTTGCATTATGATGATATATAAGTACAATATATTTTACAGCTATCTGTTTATATAATACCATTGACAGGCAATGTTTTTTTTTAAAGGAAGAAAACACTAAATGTTGTGCAACCTGCTTTAGAAGCAGAAAGACTTATTCTGGAAGAACAATTAAGCTCAGGATACATGTTAGCATCCAAATAACAGTACGACCAACTTGGAGCAGAAATGCTACACTTTTCAGGAACACATTTGCAAATAAACCAGTATTACGCCTTCATCTTATACCAGTGCTTTCATAGACATGGAGCTGATGAAGATGCAGAGAACTAACATAGATTCCTGGCTTTCATTATGTCAACTCAGAAGGGATTCCTTTGCCTTCAGCAGATGGGTGTGAAGTGCTGAAGGATACTGAAGGAAAGACATCAATGGATTCATTAATTTTTTCCTACTCCTAGAAGGCCTCACATGCACCAACAGTTGAGGCTACTCAACAGTTGAAACAAGGGGACGTAGGGACAGGACAACAGGGAACAGTTTAAACTAAAAAACAAGGAGGTATTTAGGTTAGTTACTTGGAAGAAATTCTTTATTCAGTGAATCGTGAAGCACTGGAACAGGCTGCCCAGAGAAGGTGTAGATGCTCCATCACTGGAAGTGTTCAAGGACAGGTTGGATGGGGCTTTGAGCAACCTGCTTTGTCCCTGTCCATGGCTGGAAGGGGTGGAACTATATGATCTTCAACGTTCCTTCCAACACAATCCATTCAAAGATTAAACATATAAAGGATAGAAAAAAGAAAGAGTCAACAAAACAAGCTCTGTAGAAATACATTCTCTCTTCTTCCTCCTACACAGGAGGAAAAATTAATCTTCCCCACATCAGGAACCAGGCAATGCTCTGTGGGTCACACATGTCCAGTCTTCCATACTTTCCTTGCACTGCTGCTCTTTCTTGGACCTGGGACTAATCTCTCTTCCTCTTTTCTCCTACCACCACAGACTTTGCTACTGCCTCCAGCCATCATAATGTCAAGCTCCAACCAACATGACTCCTTCCACCCAGGACCATATTAGCATGGGGAAAAGCAAAGAGCCAAAGCCTTTCCTGCACAAGAAGAACAAGGATTATTTCTTTGGGCTTGGTGTCATTCTTTGTGTGCAAGGAATCACAAAGGAATCACTCAAACCTCACTACTCAGTAATCACTCAGTAACCACTGAGAAACTGCAATAGGAAGCTACAGAAGTTTGTGCCCATACTAATAAGTCCCAAGGTCACATCAAGTATATTTCCATTGTATTGAAGACTGAATGCTTTCATTCGAAACAAAGAAAAAAAAAAAACAGAAAAAAACCCCTCCAAACAAAACCCAAACAAAACAACAAAAAAAGGAGCAAAAATTAATAGAAGATTCTCATACAATCACTTAGATTCTGATGCTGGGGCTCAATTTAAATATTAATTACCATGCATTTTACAGTTAAATGTGAGAGATGGTGAGACTGGAACACGGTCAATCTGCAGAGCAGTGGCTTTACAACTAAATGCTCTGGGTAAGCAGAAGCCCAGTGTTCAAGAAAATAAAAACTCAGAAGAGTTGAGAGTTCCAAGAGATTTTCCCATTTGTGAAATTTCTAAAACAAAACAAAACCCCAAAGCATACAACTTCCTTTCCCTCTCATAAAAATGACCCTAATGTTTCCCAAATATAAGTAAGGCTAGCTGTAGTGAGGGCTCTTCTGTGATATTCTGATAAAATTCCAACTGAATTCCATCATCATAAAATCTGTCAGAGAGACAATGGGTCTTGTATGAATATATTTTCTTAATTCTTAATGTCATTGGTATAATTAAGAAAGGAATTTACACAGAATATGTAGGAGGAAAAAAAAAAGAAGAAAAAGACTGGGAGACTGTGTGTGAGAGAGACCCTACGGATGGCAAAGGAAACCTACAAATACATCTTATAAACTATTGCTTCTTGATCCCCCAGAATTAATTCACACAACAGTCTACCCAGTGTGAAGGCTGCCTTCTCCCACATCTTCTCTTTAAGCTCTTCTTGCTTGACTGTCCAAAGTGTCATTTTTCATTCAGGTGAGTATAGTGATTTTCAATACAACCCCAGTAAAGGACACTACAGGTACTTGTACCTTAGCACATTTTAAAGCATCTGAAGTTCTGCAGCACTTCTGTTCTGTTACTCATATTGCCTTATGCTTATTAACAACTTCACTTTAGAGCAGGAATTTTTAAATTAATGTGTGTTTCCATTATGAAAACCCTGTTTCGTTTGGCACAGAAATATCTTTTTGGTGTTTGTTACTAACCTAAGTTAACTTGCTTAGGCATCCATGATCACAAATTGAGTTAAAACCAAACAAAAAAATGAACAAACACCTGCTGACAGAAAATGAGGTGTAAGGAAGAATTCCTTTGACAGTCCTAACACTTTTCTGGATTTAAAAAATACATCAATTTGATTTGTGAGAATTCTGTTTTGAGCTGGGGCCTGATCCTATTCAACTGATATATCGCTGAGAAACAAAAGCCCATGCTTAATATGTTGTTTAAAAATTAAGAGTCAGGAATGATTAGAACACAGTTAAAATATCTTCAGTCTCTTTTCCCCTCTGATATGGGTAGATGAATTTGAGAATGAAAAGTTAAACAAAGAAGTGTAAAATACAATTATACTGTAACATAAATACATTACACTCCAGAGATATCAGAATATCAACAGTAGTATTAAATCTGCCCTGAAGTAAAGAGGTATGAAGCAATTCATTAAAATAGAAGACGAAGACTAGATCATTCTCCAGCTAACAACAGCTAACCATTTTTTTTTTTTCAGGAAAAATCTAACAGTTTTATCCTGACTTACTTTATATGCAGATGCAGAACATGTGGGATTTGCCTTCAGATGCTTTCACTGTGTTTGAGGAATGGGAAACCAGCAGCAGAGTTGAAGATTCAGAAGCATTTTCTCTCCCTTTCCTGATCACTCTTGACTGTTAGATTACTGTGCATGATCAGACAAATGAGATGTACTGGAGAAGTAGTCTACAATGAAAACTGGAAGCAAACCAAACAAACCACAGTCTTCCACAGAAAGATTTAGTTCTGAAAGCAACAATATACAAATATTATCTTATCTGTGTGTGCTTAATGGACATTACTGAGATAAGTGAGATAGCTAGAGCTTTCCATTCAGTCAAAAGATAGATAAATAGAGGAGTATCTGCAATTCCTGATGTAAAATCCAGGTTTTGGATTGTCCTTTTTAAACGAAGTAGTAACAATTTTTTTCTTCACTAAATGGGCATATTTGTTTTTTTTAAATTTGACATAGTTGCTGCTGAAATTTATTAAGTGTTGCCCACTGGGAGAGTTCTGTGGCAGAATATGACACAAATAAAACACAATAAAATAAAAATTTTAAAGCGACAAATTACTAGTAAAATCAAAGTAGTAAAATGGAAGTACTTCAAATGTGTGGGATAGAGTTCAGGAGCTGAAAAATAACTGTGAAGAGACTTACCTATGCCAGAATTTCATCAATTCAGAACCTGAGTGGAAGGAGAGGTCCTGAAGCAGAAGCACATGCAAAGTTTGTTGCACACATCTACCTACTTAAATCCTCTTAGACACAGTTTCTTCACAATCATGTTTAAATTTTGTTCATAATCTTGTTTAAAATGAAGCTGAGTCCTGACATTTGCCCTCTCCTTGTGTTATTGCTTGTGCCATCAAACCCACTAATAACAATAAGCATAGACTAGCAATCTAGGATGGTTCTCATCTTAAAGAAAGTCTGGTCTTTGTCTCTAAATCTAGCTTCCATCCACACAAGAAAAACCCATCATTCAATACAGAAAGGCAAGAGGGACTAAAACTTAAAGCAGAAGGGTTTACCAGTTGCTAATGGAATCACTGGGCAGTGTGCTACTGCAATTCAAAAGCCACCAATACTTTACTGCAATTTTCCTTAGGGTTTGTTCTCTTCTCTTGCAAAAGAAGCAACTGGGCAGCAATCATTTTAGGGGTACTTCTGAGAAATGTCTAAAGAGTCTGTGACAAACCATGTGAAAAAAATCCTCTTGGCTCCAGGTGCATTTGGGTACTCCAGCTTAGCTCAGCTGCGTGAGAAACACCGAAGGTAGCACAGGGCATGCAAGTAAAATAGCTGTGCACACAAGGATTCTATTTCTCACTTAGGTAAGGCTGATTTCAGGGCATGACATAAACATAGCTACCCTTGCAGATCAAGTATTTGACCAGGCCTTAAAATTATCTTAGTCCTTGTCAAGTATAGATTATTTTGTAACAGAAAATAAATAATTAAAGAAAAATTACAAGTGATCTCTCTTGAAATTATTACACTGATTATTTGAGATGAGCCTAAAACCTGGTAAAAATATATTATCATCAGGCTGCAGTGAGTGCTCAATGTCTAAATGAGCTACAAGTAAGCAGATGCCACCTCAGAAGCATTTTCCTGCGGCATTTCCCTACTTTGCCCTTGCTGAAACAGTTAAATGCAACCCATCCTGACCATATAATGGCTCCACTAGTGTGAAATATACCATAAATACAGAGTTGTCACTGTCTGCTCCATAAGTTTCCACGAGTAGCCCACGCAGGACATGGCTGCTTCCCACAGGTTACCATGCTATGCCCAATTGCCTGTTTCACTTACAATCACATTAGCACTTTCTACACAAGAATCCTTAATTGTTGCTGTGCCCAGACACTGTAAATGAATTAAATTTTTACAATATTTTGTTCTTAGTAAGATCATTGCCTTCACAGCATTGTTACTGACCCCATTAATGCACAATGAAAACTGTGGTGTTGTTATCCACTTCCCTGCTCCCCTGGGATGACAGAAAGATCAACAAATATTTAGGGATCCCCAAACGAATTTGGAATTTCTCACTTAAATTACTTATGCTCCTGGTCTGCCAGTGCTCCAGCCTCTATTTTTGAAGAGAAAAACAATTAAAAAAAACCCAAAAAACACCACATAACAATCCAAATCATGTCTGTATATAATTTAAATCTGCATGTTCATTGCAAAGTCAGACACAGCAAATAATTAGAACTAAACTAACACCAAATATATACATTTGGTGTTCAGTCAGGGATGCACATCTATCTACAGCTGATCGAGCATGTTGCCTGACACAGAACAGGAGGGCAGATAGTGAATCAAGCATTGGGGAGTGTCTGCTACACAACACCTTCAGTTATCTCCTACTACAATGACCACAATAAGGAGCTCAGAAATTCATCAGCGAAAGTGTAAAAATAAATCAGTTTCTGGTTAAAGCAGAGTTGAATAATAGATTTTCACAATTTTTTCAAATAATTTCAGTTCTTATATTTGTATAACAGTTATGAAAATAATACATTCTTTATGACAGCTTGCAAGATGTCGACTCTACAGACTTATATACCAGGAATAATTAAAAAAGAAGACATGATTCTATGAGCCAAGTATGTCGCAGGCACGCAAGAAAATGTTTATTTGTCAGATAGTTTGGGTAGTTTATATGGACAATAAACATCTAACTTACAAGTATTATGCTTGTTTTTTGTAGGTTTGGGGTTTTTTTAACAGATGCACTTTTAAACTTATGTAGATAGCAATTTTAACTGCTTGCAAAAAGACTTGACTGCTGAAGTAAAAGATATGAAATTTTCTTACACAGATTCGGATGAATCTCTGTCTCTGTTTTCTTCTCCTCATGGGTATTTTTTGTCTGCTTTAATATGTCAGAGGTCTTTAAAATAGCTGTTCTAATCATTATCTGAATCGACAGGAAAGGTACCAAATACATCAGAAATAAAACAAGCTAAATTAAAAATACATAAAACCAAAGCTTTAGACAATAAAGTAATCTGTCCGTACTTAAAGGTCATCCAGAAAACAGAGATAACTCTGTTCCTTGTTTGCAATAAAAACAGAGTCCAATTTATGCAGAATTGATCAAGCAGTTTCTTTCTTTATATTTAAACACTTCTAAGAAGAGATCAAAAAGATTGCACTGGGCAGGATGCTGGCCAGAAGAGGAATGGCAGAGGGCACAAGGGAGGACCTTTAGATTTGCTTAACCCTGAAAATGCAAACAATTGTCTATATCCTTTTGGAAGAGCGCGCGGCACGTAGGTGACAGAACGCAGGTGTGGGCGCCCGTCATAATAAAGGCGGTTTGGCTGAGCGCAGCAGAGCGGCGGCGAACCTCGGTGAGAGATTACACACGGACCTATCGGCAGAACATGGCAAGGGAGAATGTCAGATTTCATACGCGCCAGACATCTACAGCAACTGATGCCTTGTAGTCAAAGGCTGTTAAATTACCTGTGAAGGTTACTGGCAGCCCTGAATGTTTTTCTCATTGTTTATTTAGTTCCAAAAGCACTTGGTCTTTGTGCTGATTGCCCTAACTGACAGCCCAGGAAATCTGGACTTTGTAAACAGGGCGCTGCTGTATTGAATTACAGGTAACAAGTGTGTAATCAACCTGCTGGGGCTGGACCTTTGCAAAGAAATCTTCGGTATACAGACAAAAAGAATACATTTCAATACTGGGGAATCAATTATGTGAGCAGATGAGTATAAAAAGAGATCAATTTAAATCCTTTGTGCTTATTTCCTATAGCATATTTAGAAAAAGAAAAGACCCTGACATACTGGAAAGGTAATTAAGCACTTTATTCATTGTTGCAATAATATTATAGAAATTAAAGGTGAATATTATTTGAAGCTCCCTTATTATAACCCATAAAACTGTACTAGTTGAACAGGCCTTAGCTGCAATACACTTTTTAAAAAAATAACGGCTTGTAGATTTTTGTTCTTAAAGAAGAGTTTCTGTAATGAAATTACATAAACTGTAACAAAGACGAACCCAAAATGAATCAGTCATTTTAGATTTCTCTAAAAGGTAGAGAGAACTACTACAAAGCAGGGATCTAGTGAAATCTAATACTGTGATACCTCTGCATACTCAAACAACATAATAAAGTTCAACAACCACCCCCCCAGACCATAGATTTATATGAGATATTTAAACTGTAATTGTTAATTAAAAAGCGTAAATAAAATCCAGTGGCAATCAGTCAACAGAATAACCCTATGCCAGAAAACATTGAGTCGCTGAGCAGTACATGAGAGGAAATTTTTTTTTTCTGGTTTTTTTTTTGGGTTGTTTTTTAAATCATCAAGACAGGCCTGTTCTGCCTGTGATTGTGGCCACAATGGGCAGTAACATTCACCAAATAAAGAAAAATTTTACAATGAAGATTTCAAAATATAAGCATCTGATGGTGTTTCCTATCTGAACATCATTTACTAAAACGGACACCGTATGCGATCATCTTATTATGCCCAAAAGACCTGTTTTTGCAGTTTGAAATTACAAGAAAAACAAGGATTCATTAATGTACTCACTGATGATAATTTTAGACTGCTTGAAGTATTGGAATGTATGCTTTGTCAAAGCAACTGGACTTACATTGCTAAATTTTATTCACTCTAGGGAAACAGTTCTCTACTTCGGCATCCACAATTTCTTTTAAGTGCCTGAAAAACATGTTATAGAACTGACTTTTATGTCTGTTTGCTCATGTATCAGTATTTATGTACTAATATGTCCCTAAAAATTGAAATCCCTGACTTACTTGGGAGTGGAAGTTTATTTTTTGCAAATAAACAACAATATATGAAATGCAACCTTGTCTAGTCACAAAACTTTTAACGAAACCCATTGCATGGAAGAAGAGATGATGATAACTGGCCAGGAACAATGGAAACACTAGAGCATTTTTAATCTGTTCTTTTCACCTGATTCAAGACCTAGACTACAACAGATATTTCTGACAGTTTCAGCAATATTTATTCAAGACTATTAAAAATTTTTTGGTCAAAAGAGAAAGTCTGGTAACTTGACTGTCTGTTAAAAGATATGACAATTGCCTACCATACCCTTCCTTCCTAACTAATATTCCTGTAAACACCTGCATTTTCAGGAGAAGAATAACCTAGTTTCCCAAGCCAATGGAAACAGCCGGTAAAGGATTTTTAAAATCTGACTCACAACAATAATAGCCTGTGACAGTGAGAAACACTGCTCCAGTGTTGCATTGTGTAAAACACACATTTCTGTCCATTCCCAATGTACCACCTTTCGATTCTATTGGAGATCTGTCTGTTCTTGTCTCTTGAAAAGCAGCTGACACGAACATGATTTCACAATTTTCCAAAGTTCTTTTATATACTCTCTTTGAGATGTTCACTTCCCATTTGCTTTTCAACACACTTTACATAGTCATGATGACTAAAATCTCATTAGCATTGAAACTAAGGTTCCTATCATGTAAATATTAGCACATGTATTTAAGGTCTCAATTGATGCTCCCAAAATCAATGTTAATCATTTAGTTTTGCACTAAGTACATGAACACTGAGATTCATGGAGAAGGACTGAACTGAATCAGGTTAGCACTTTATGGCACATGAAAATGGTAAATGTAAGGATTGTATTTCTTCACATTTTGCCTTTTTTCTGAGGCACTCAGTAGCATGAGCACCATGAAATGTACCATAGGGAGTCACATTGGCTGACCTTTGCACTGTAGATGAAGAAAGGTGTAAAAACTCCAGCTTCTCTTTGGTGTTTTTACCCACCTGAAGCTTGTTTTTTAAGCTACTCTTTTCCTCCTCCCCTTTTTTCCCTTTTTCTAGAGAAAGTGAAGTTCAATAACTTCTTCAGAATTATTTGCTATACTGAGGCACTACTAAGCTAGATATGGGCATGAACTCCCCCTTTTCAAAGTGTTAATTGCGTATCTAAAACACAAACACAAACGTCATACGGCTCTAGCCTTTTTTCTCATGGACAAACACTGTGTGTCATGTCAACTGGAAGTGCACATCTTTCAGAATAGTCTTTATATGATCCCTTCCTGCACTGAGCACCTCTCATAGACACATGACAGCATTTACACTCAATCCCACAAAACAGAGCCCATTGTACAACAATGAAGCACTGCAGTCAGTGCTGTACTCCTAACTAGATTCACATTGGTAATATATTGCTACAATTCTGCTTCAATTAAAAGCATATTTCAGCAGAAGCCCAGGATATGATAGCTGCTCTATGCATTTTAATAATACAGATCAATGGTGTCAGAATTCTACTTTACATAAATAAAGACTGATCATATTAAGACAAAATCCTGAATAACCTAAATGCATATTGATGGCAGCAACACAGAAACTGATCACAATCTTTACACTCTGGATAAAAATCAGTAAGCCTATTTTAACTGACTTCAGTGTCTTAAAAGCAAAAAGTGTTTTATTCTCTCCAAGATAAAAAAAACCAAAACAAAACCCAAAAAACCCCAAAAAACCCAACAACAACACAAAAACCAGGGAAAAAAGAATCAATCTACAATATCAAACTCCAATGAAAATACTTAACTGGTTCTAAATATTAGCATAGGAGGAACATGCTATTAAATGATTTTTGCAGCTACTAAAGTCACGCTAATTTATATTGCACTTATAAAGTTAATATAGGAAATGCAAAATTTTTATTGCATTAGCAAAAAATTCTGAAATTCTAAAATATTTATCCTTTATTTTCATGTCATGCAATTTTGTTTTAAATTTAGAACTCTAATGAACTGCTGGACTATACCCTTAACACAGGTCTCCTAGGGATTCTGTTACTGAAAACTTTTAGTTTCTGCAAATTTCGGTGTCTGGAGATTACATAGGTTAATATCTAGTGTTATTAGCAAAATTAGGAAAATTGCCATTACCTGTGACCCAGAATATGGGATATTACTGGAAAGGACCAAAATAGGTAGCAAATGTAACCTGTGATAGTGCGCGTAGTAAAAGAACACACCTGTTTTTATTTATGTGAGTTCCAGCATTTCTAGGTTACAGAAAATATTGCTCCTTTGTATTAAAAATACCCATATAATATGTTACATTCTGAATTTTAATTGATTAATTGTGAAAAGCTTATATAGCGTTTGATCAAAAGTACACCTTTCTTGCATGTAATTAACCACAGGGAACAGGCGACTAGATTTAACTGGAAGATTAATAACAAAAAGTAAATCAATATTTGTAGGAGAAGCATAGACTGTTTATGAAATTATCTAACCCTACTGTAAGGGCACTGGCTCATTCTTGGCACGTTAATAAAGATCAAAGTTATGGAACAAAAGAAGCAACATGTATGTGCATAGTCCTCCCTAGAAATCTTTTAACACACGGTGTTCTGCTCTGGCTCTTCTTCAGGGCGAGAGAGTGCATCGTCCTTTGCAGTTTGATCTTGTCATCTGATGTTCCTGTTTAAAACCTGTATATACTCCCCAAAGTACTACATCAGGAATATAATATTCCAGAAGTATTTCTCCTCCAGTGGAAAACCCTGAAGTCATGGGCCCGGGCTTTCCTGACTACTCAGAACTGGGCCAAGAAATTCCTCATAAATATTACTGTATTTATTGAGCATATTGCTGGTAATACTCTATTTTGCTGCGTTAAATTACACAATACTCCTTAACCAATGAATGCAAACTAGATGGTATTTTAAATGCCTTTCCAAAAAGGTACGAACTTGGGCTGCGTTGGTACAAAAGTAGGTACTTTTAGATAAGTAGATGATAAGATATATATGGAAAATTATATTTCACTATGTAACTGGTATACACTCTTATCTTTCAAGAAAAAATTGCATTAGTTATTCTTTTGAGGAAAAGAAATTAAGAAATACAAGTTAAAAAAGAAGGAAAAAGAGAAGACTGAGGAAAGGCTTGTGTGAAACAGCCTGTAACTTAGATTTTTTTCTACTGCTGCAAGATCCCTCCCTCCCTAATCTTGCTGCAAGAGTAAGTCTTACCTTGTAATAATCTACTAAGAATTCAGCTAGACCAAAACAAAGAAAAGGAAAAAAAAAACCAAACAAAAAGAACAAACTTGAAAACCACTGCAATGTCCAGCTACCAGACCAGTTCTAGAGCTTCAATGATGATAAAATCCTCATGATAGTGAGCTGCTTTGCTCTTAAAAATGTCCAGCACACTTGGTTGATAAATAACCCACCTAAACAAAAACAGCCTTTACACCACTGCAAGTAAATTCACATCAAGGAACATTTCCGTAATACAACTGCAGAAAAAACACCTTCAGTTGAAAAGTGAAACAAGCATAGAAGCTTTGCAGACCCCAAATGAAACCCACAAACAGCTGTCAGACTGAATTAATGCAATACAACATGCTATTCCAGCATACCGCTGTGGTGTGATACGTTCTGCTTTGCTCAAAAAATAATCAACCACTTTAAATATCAGCATCCCTACGCTTAAAAGAGTGAAAAATGTACTTAAGAAAAGTACAATTATTTCATATATAGGTTTGTTGCATCCAGTACAATGTATATCACAAGAAAATGTTGCAACTCAAACTAACACATGATGAACACTGTAAAAAAGTAATGACATACAACAATTCATTAATCATCAAGGAATTAAAGTATCCACAAAGCTCTAAAAGAAGTTTGTGGACCACGTTACACTTATACCCCAATCAAAGGCATAAGCAAATTTAATACTGATTATTAACAAAACTGATCTGTCTGCATCTTTAAAAACTTAGTTAATAATTCTAATAAGCTGTGTTGAAACTACATGACAGTGTGCACAGTAAGAAAAAGTATCTCAAAGTAAAAACCAAATTTCTTTGTTGTACTTGGAGCTAATACATTGTTGAAGAGAGTTCACAATTGAGTTACTTGCTTCTAATGTCTTACTAAGGGTTCCTCAAACACATGAAGTATTGTATTCCTGTGGAGTCTTGTCTGTCACTCCCCTCAAAAAACTAATGGATGCAAGCACAGCTCCCATATCCAGGAGCAATATAGTCCTCCATTTCAGAACAGCATGAATGCAATCAGTTATAAAAAGATGTAACTGTTATCTAACTCCAGTTAGAAAGTTTCTCACTTATCTCCCAGAACTTAAAATTAAGTGTATCTCTAGAAATATAATGGGATTTAAAGCAAAGAAGAGTCATTGTCATAATAAGTCAAACGTAAGAAAAATATATAAGACAGAAGATGAATTTCTACTTAATCTTCATTGAAATGATAAATGCAATTGAAGCAGTCTCAGCAGACTTGGACTATGGAAAACTCTATCAGCTGCCTGGAAAATACATTAAAACTGTTGGTCAACTCCATAATTGTATATTCAGCTGAAAGTTTGTCACTGGTGCTTTTTGCTGACCAATTCAGCATCACTGGCTAGATCAAACAACATTGTGTTTGTATGCCAAACCTACAACGTCTGTCTTTGCTGCTGTGTCCGTAACACAATACATCAGAAATAGCCACACACAGCAGTTTTCTGCATCTCCTATACCTTTAACTTAATCAGACACAGTGTGACTCACAAACGTCTGAGATCATTTCTTTCTGCTTGTATGAGCTCAGGGAGGCCTCTTTAATTTATCACCAAATAAAGGCACAAATTGCTGGTGCTGGTGATTCTGGTATCAGCCTGCAGTTGCAAGAGTGAGAGACCTATTGGTTCATATGACATTGTCTACTTTACAGCCTTGCTCTTTTGACTAAATAATCTTTGATTGCTCCACAAAACTCTCTTTAACTTCATCACCGGATCGAACACTAAACAGTGTTTACGTTTCCACTTGGCTTCATTTGACTTTTAGAAACCTGGATATAATGCTTCCTTCCATGACTAAATACTTACGAAGTACCCATGTTCACGTTTAGATTCATTACATATATAAAAGTGAAATATAAAATTCAATGCCAGACCGTATTTAAAAATAATTTTTGCCGTATCCTATTAATGAAAACATAGTGTTGCTTTAGAGGACGCACTGTTGGCGTGAATGACAATACAAAACCTATGTGCATCCTGTGCAGCCAGAAAAGGCTTGGCAAGGATTTATGACACAGACAAAGGAATTCATTCAAGGACATGTAGCAAAATAACCTGAAGTTATGAGACAAAAATACAGGACTAAGCAAGACCAGTCTGGAACAGTCTTCCTCAAGCTGGAATGGGCAAAAATGAAGTGCACTCAGAGTTGTAATCTTTCACTCCTTTTTTATCTCCAAACCTGATATTCATAATCTATGAAAAGAATGTGCCACTGCTAGATGAAATCTTTACAGCTTTAGAGGTATAGTCAGTGTAAGACCAAATGTACCACCCAGCCAGAAACTTGAGTTATCTTTTGGGGTATTTTTTTGTTTGTTGTTTTGTTTCGTTTCTTTGTAGTGCTACCTTTTCACCGAAGAATTGGTTCATTGATTACTCTTAAGTGTTTAGTTATGCTCTGTTTTGGAAAGTAAGACAGGACAAAGAAGAAAAACTATGGATCATGAGACAAGAGATTTAAAACCAACTCCAATTGGTTCACTGTGAAAAATGACAAAAAGTAACACTTTCTGGCTGATATAAGGTTTACTTCAGATGCTCACTATCATTACAGAAAAGGAAAAAAATCTCATGCAAAGGTCAGATTCTGTCACTATTACTCACATTAGGCACTACCTTAACTTAACATGCCTCATGAAAAATTGAAGTCAAAATAATCTGACACATTATGGCAAAATGCCCTTTATCTAGCTCATACATCTATGAACAGACACTCCAATAACCATATTCAGGCTTTTAACGTTATTTTAAAAGACAATGTAGTGGACACAATTCTTTCATTCTTTTCCAGCAATTTTAAACTGATCTTTATTGATATTAGACAAACTATTCCTGACTTTTAATGGTGAAGGATTATGCTAAATTCAAGTGTCTACATCTGAGATTTAGGAAAATACTTCTTAACACTCAGAGTACATATCTGAGAAATGCTTTAATTGAAAAGATTGTAATTCTGGACCTAATAAAGTAAGCTTTCTCAGATGAAGTAGAATGATGGTTATAAATGTTTAAATTATAACTCAAGACACTCCTTCTACATTCTTCTGATGTGAAATGTTCAGCATAAAAGCAGTAAATACTGTCTGGTTGTTATTTTAGTCACTCTTAAAGTATTGATTTTATACTAAACATAAGGAAATTAAAACCTTAAGGTGAAACCAATGTTTTTTCACAAGTTTACAGCCAAGTCAGTAGAAGGTTTGTTTAAAATATCATTCATAGCATATATTGACATTATAATATATCTGCTAATGATCAAACACAAAGGAAGATATAAGTGCACTTTACTACACATGCACATAAAAGAATATTATACATGACTGTTTTAAAATTATATGTTTTAAGTGCTGTGATATTAAACATTTAATAATTTGGCAATTTCTTTCAAAGACAACTATTAAAATTAAGGAAGAAGAGGCCAAATGTCAGCTCTGCTGAACTCCTGCCTGGTCCTGAAGAGAAAGTATGTATGGGGAACGAGGACGAACCAATTTCTTCATTTTCTTGGACTAGATGAAGGTCAAATGTCTCTCACCGTAAGATGGCCAAGTTCAGAGCTATTTAAGCTGAGGCCAGCTGCAGCTAATGATTCTTGATGATAAAAATCTGCTGGAATACTCTCTGTCCTTCCTTCTACCCAACCCCTGGCAACAAATGACCTAGTTTTAGGAGGTATTCAGATTCTACATTTGCCCTATCTACATCTGAGCAATTTTGGACAATGAGGAAAAGCCTGTCCAGGCTCTCTTGTTCATGCAGTCTACTGTTCTATGGTACAAAGGCTGAAACAGCTCAAGTTATACAAAGCTGCACTCTGTGCCTGCTAAAGGTGAAGGGTGTGGTTGCACACTGGTCTACAAAGCACAAGGCAACAGAGGTACTGAGAACCACACCTTTCCATCTTTACATCATCCGTAAATTCAGAGTTTTTACCAGGAGCCATATCAGCCTATATATCTCATTCAAATGAAGGCTGCACTATTTACCAACCATCCCTACTGCAAAACATACTGTTTGAGATTAATGTCCCTCACCAGCAAATCTAGGGATGAGACGACACAGGCAGAATGCAATTTCAGATTTGGTGCTGCTGCTGACTAGGTCTGATACAGGAGTTACAGAAGAGACTTTCTTAGAGAATACTGCTATCAGCAGCCAAGTTGTGCCAGCAGTAAGGGGAGAACTCTGTTTCTTCTTTGAAATACAAAAGCACATTCCTGCACTTGTTCCCCCATTCTACTCCTAACACACACAGCAACTACTTTTTTGAGATGAAGCCCTATGCAGAATTTCCATTTTCTTTTGCCACATTATTAAAGGCAGTGCATATCACTATTAATATACATCTTTATCACAGTAGAATAGGTTCGATTTTGATTTTGAAAAGATTCCCTGTATTAGGGGAACACTAGTCCCTTGGGAAGCTGGGACTTGGCTGCAGGCCCTTCCATTGTTTCCCTGCCTAAGTCTGAAAGAGGCCTCATCCATACATGTGTGTCTGAACTGAGAACCCAATACAATTTCAGCAGGAGGCTGGACATTTACAAGGTAGTTAAGTATGTAACATGCTTACAGAATTGGACTTTAATTCCTCTTTAATTACCCCATTTCCTCTTTCTCTTGCTATAGATCTGAAATTACCTGGATTGCTTCTAAATTGTATAATATTGCTTCTCTGCTCCTGAAATACACTAAAAATTTTTAAAAGGGGAGGCTAGGAAATTAAAGAGACTCAGGACAATTTCATAGGTTCCACTGTCAAAGTCTCCTACTTTTGTACAAGTCCAACCATTTATTTTGAGAGCCTTACTATCAGAATATCTTCCTTCCCAGTATTTATCAAGTTCATCATTGACCAGCGTTTTGTTAAGAAATGTGCCACAACACAACACAAATAAAATCACTTTGCAAAAGCAAGAAGTTAATTTTCGCTGTACGCTTAAGAGAGGGAGTTGCTATCTCTATATGAAAGATACAGAGCATTTTCCTCAAAATTACAGCTATTCCTTTTTCTCCCCACAGCACAATGAAGTTTCCATGAGTTAGTTTATCTGTGTAGATTGGTTTATGAATTGCATTGATTAATAATTTCATTCTTTGAAAAATGCAACCAGCTCTTTAGCATCTGTCCCAATCTTTTCTCTGTCTCAAATGACACTTAAAAAGGAATAAAGCACACTTTTATCAGTAACGCTACTTCACTATAGGAACGTAAATGACAATTTGAAGCCTCTGAACACTGACTGCAATTGCTCCCCAGCAGCAAAAATAAAAAGTGGTTGTTTGGGTCAAAATCCCCAAATTGCCAGTGATGTTTAAATATTTCATCTTTAAATATCAGCTGGACTAGTCAATAATTTAAAAGTTACCCATAACACTACTGCCTTGACTGCACTGCACTGTAGAGAAAAGTAAAGATGATGACACAAGGGGAAACAGAACACACCACCTGACTCATCCACAGCCCATCTTAAACATGGTGAGGCCTAATTAACAATACGTTAGTTATAAATTGAAGGAAATATTCTTAAGTACCACATAGTGAATTGAAGTAATGTGGAAAAGTTGCTGCTGAAAAAACACAATGCTTGAGTAAGCTGTCCATAGAAAACTGACATATCTTTCTTTGGGCTTAGATATCCATAGGAAACTTCAGAATTTCAAGCAATTAAACCTTTCCAGGTAAAACACATAGGAAGAAAAAGTTATATTTGAGCATATTATGTATTAGTTACATAAATTACAGCTTTGAACAGTTGTGATTTTGCATTTACTCCAAAATCAACAAATAATTTTAAAGATGCAATTATGAGAAATCTAAACTTATTACATAAGTAATATACAGTTTATTTATCAAAAATAATTGCCTACATATATAACTACAAATATCCACATAGGAGTGGGACCTTTTCCCTTCTGGCTGCCATAATTTGACCCGAGAACAAGGAAAGAGGGATAAGGCAGAGTCTTAACACAATACTCCTGACAGTTATTGCTGCTCTTTCCTTCCTTAAGAAAAAGGAAGGGGTGGGATGAATATTGCAATCCTTACGAGTGCTTCTTGAGAAAAAGATACTGCATGAGAAATTATGCCCATATTCCTGACTCTACCAAAAACCAAAATCTGACTTTTAAGATGAATTACCAGTTAAATAATCAGCATTTTAAAATGTGTACTTAGCACTGTGCATAAATCTTATCCTGAAGATGATACAGTTCAAAATTCTAATAAAAGATGATATCTGAGATATAAAAATGAACAATAAAATCACACATTTTACCCTACAAAAACAATAAAACTAACTGCTCTGTAACATTTCAGTCAATATAGCAATGCAATTGAATTTATAACTTTGGTAAGGAGGCTCAAGAAAACCTAAATAAATTATTTCATGAAGTATTATAGCAAGAAACACTTGAAGAAAAGTGTAGCTAAATATAAATGCAATTGATTAACTAAAGAAAATAACAACAAAGAATTGCTAAGAATTAAATGCCAGGGCATACCTCTACAGATCTGTGGGAGCAGTCACATTATTTACCAAACAGCAAGGTATCCCCAGTCCCAGTATGAAGGTCTCTATGTTTCTCTGCTTACAAGACACAGAGTGTTCAGGCTTGTAAGCAGTGAGCAGGATTGTATGGGGTTGGAAAGACTTTTGTCCATCTCCCTCTCCACACCAGCTCAAACACCTCTTGCCACGGCAGCATTCCAGAGATGCACCAGTGCATCTTCATGCCCACAGCTGAGCTACACCTCCAGTTCTTGAGGAAACACTCTGCTGCTTTATGGGTTTTGTAAATAGAGATACAATGATTTCAATAACACTGCTTTGGTTTTATACCCTGACATAGATCTGAAATACAATGCAATATTTTCTGGCTCATGTCGACTTTTGTTTGTGAAATATAAGCAAATGCTACCTCTTGCTGTAGACACTGGGTGATTCGGCAGCACTACTGGTAGCACACACACAGTGTACATAAACCAGTGTTTAGAGCAGCATTACCACAGAAGAATCCTAATCTGAATCCTAATTCTAACCTGATGGACCATTTCTTATCCTGTATTTGAAGATCAGTCACAAAGCCTCTTCAGTACAATTAAAATTTGAATTATAAGGAATTTCAGGGCTCCTTATTTTCCTTACCATATCACATAGATACAAGGAGGGCACATAAGCCCATGTAATCATTCAGTGAATTTGGTCTCAAAATACCTCTTTTCTTCTTTATTCTTTAGTTCTATATCAAATTTGTGTGGACAAATCTTATAATAAATTTATTTTATTTACTCAATGAATGACATTTTAAGGTAATGCGGTCTTCCTATGGTTAAGCAAAGTAAAATAAATATATGGCTTCAATTCTGTATTGCTGGGTACTAAAAATTAATTACATTATGAATTAAATAATAATTCCACAAAATCATTTGTTAAAATCAGCTAACAATATATCAATCATTATGTATGGTAATAACCAATTTCGGGGTGAAGGTGTTAGAAAGTATAACAAATAGTTCATAGCAGTGATATTTAATTTAAAAAGGTAAAAAAAAAAGAAATCAAGTGTTTGAAAAACCTTCTGTCACTAAGCTGCCATCCAGAGCTGGAGCCTGGAAGTCACTTACAGACACCACACAGCCACAAGGTTGTTGGCACTTTGCTTCAACGAAAATTAAAAACATGAGACTAAAGAGGTAGAAGGGATGTAAAAATGCAGCCAGTGCATGCCACTGCTGAGTGCATACCATTTCACACCCGTAATTTAAAGAGATCAGAAAGGGGAAAAAATGAAGCCCAATAAAAATGGAAAACGTTAGATTAATGACACAGTCATTAAAATAAAAAAGGTGGAGTTATAAGAGGAATGGATCTTATTTGAATTATTGAAATTAAACAAGTTATTGTAACAACCATTCCAAAAATCACATTTTACTAAGTTCAAGGAAGGAAGGAAGTAAAAAAAATAGAAATCTTCATGGGAATATTTCAAATTGTCAGTGGCTTTAAAAAAGTGATTTAAGATTTTCTCTTGTATCTTCTCTTTCAATTTTAGAATTTTAGTTGCCATATATTATAATGGTATTTTAGCTATAAAAGTAGTTTTCCGCTCACTGTTCTCTTGCCTTTCAAGGAGACAAACAGTTTTTCTTTCCTCTAAATGAGCACAATAAAATGGGTAAGCTGTCTGGGGAAAAAGAACCCAGACAAACTGGTGGTATAAAGCTCAACAGAAAAATGTGGTACAGAGAAGAGGCGATCTAAAGCATGTTTACTGTATGCCATGTAATTTATTCTACTAGTCATGTTAGAATAAGAGTTTCTCACTGCTGAATTATCATTAGGTTTTGTTCAAAAATAAACCCATTGTTACAGCTGTCCCTGACACTGTACCTTAAAGAAAGTGGGGGAGAAAATCTGCATGCAAAACTGTATCATGAAAATAATAATTATACAATAAATAGTTAAACAAGGATTCTAAAAATCTGGGGCCACATTCTGCTAAAATTCCCTACAAACCTGCTTCTATAAGCTCTATGCATGTCTATATGCATTCTAGTAGACTAATTTTCAGCACTTCAGTAAGTACTCTTCTATCTTCTTGCAAACCTTCCTGATGTATCAATAGAACTATCAGTTATGAAAAGATTGACATCAAGAGTCATCTAAATGATAAATAGAATAAAAATGCAAACTATGGATGCATTTAGAAGAACCAAAGCTTCACAAGATTTTCCTCTCCCTAGTTGATGTAGGCAAACCAACAGATTGTCTTTCTGTCAGGCAAACCCTGATGGAGACAAATGTAAAGGCTGGAGTGCATGCCTAATTTTTACACACAAGCTGCAACCAGACCATGGATTTATGCTTCAAGGCAACCAGATTTCTCCTTGTGTACTCTTACAAACTGCTGTTGCACTCAGTCCATCTTGTTTAAATGCCTTTAAAACCACACACAGGCTCTGCCCCCTCCTCCACTCCTACTAATTATATACTTTTTGTTTGAAGAAGCAAGCCCTTTATTGCTCATAATTTTAGCTATCACTTGCTTGGGCACCTTCTACAGATCAATAGCACATAGTTAAGTGGATGAAAAGGCTAAATGTGATTGTCATTTGCAATGCAAGGTTCTGTGCTCACCCCACTCCCACCCCCAACACCTTAAACTTTCAAGCGCTGCGCTTGGATTTCATTTTAGAATTCCTGTTGCAGGTATACAGTAGCTGTACATTCAAAACCTTTTGTCTTAAATTAAACATCTGTCGCTTTTTAAGGCCAGAATACTGGCATAGGTTATAATAAAAACTAGCATCCAACCTGCAATTTTACAGATTCCATTGCTGGTGGCCATACATCTTTGATGGCAAAACTACATTGGTTGTAGCGCCATAAAATCAATAAATATTAACCTTTTCTGACACTTTCTGCATGGATGCTTTATCAGTCGCTGTCAGGTGATAGAACAGTCAGTGATGTACTGTATTTTTCGGCCTAGAACCAAAACCAAACTAAGAAATCGATGCAGATTAACAAGCCTTTAAATACAAAAATTGGCAATGAAATTTTGGTTCTATACAATAAAAATTAAACCAAATCACAATACTGCAGAATCATAAATCAATGACAAATATTTCTTAAAAAAATGTGAAATATAAATACAGTATTTCTATGGAAAATTAATCACAACAATGAAATGAAACCAGTTCCATATTTCATGACTGACTTATCTATTACAGCTTATAAAATTAAAAATGTAACCAATAATACTAATCTTGTATCTCAGTATTGTTTAGAAACTCAAGAGTTCTTGCCTTGCTGAGAGACACCCATCACAGTTCAATACACTTAAAACTCAACTTCCAAACAATGCAAGCAAAAAAATAAAAGTTTACTGGAAAGTGAAAAGACTCAATTTAATTTATCGCCCACCTAATAGAACTGTAACAATAATCATGTTTAGAATTAAGCATCTTAGAAGCCTAAGGCCTTTAATTATTGGAAGACATCTTGCTGTGTATAATCCATACTGGACTGAAAACTTGGATTGGTTCTATTTCTCCCTGTCCTAAACACTGTAATTTCTTCTGTATAACACTGTATTTGTTTACCACAGCAATTCAAATTATGTGTAATTATTAATACTGTAATAATTATGTGTTAATTATTTACTTATGTGTAATTCATGTTAATTTTTTATTAAAATATGAGCTAGCCAGATAGAATGGCCTTTCCAAAACACTTCAGACTTCTTAAAAACTACCATGAATCCTGAAAGCTTAGGACATGTTTTATTATTTTGTCAGTTATGCAATCTGGTAGTAAATTCTTGGACAACAATGGCTATATGGGTCTATTTATAGTCACAAAATCTGAAAAATAAGGACTATAATTTGGCTCTATTCATCCTATGTAGCCAAAGCCTATTAGAACTATCTGTAGTTTTTTAATCTATTATCAAGTATCTTTCTAACAATGCAGGTGGAGCATGGGTGTATGGGCAACAATTACCTTCTTTTCAAAGTTAAAAGATAGTACTTGGAACACTAAAGTAAATTAGTAAAATCTATTGAAAATACAGATAATAATGTTCCACCAAATTTTAGACATATATATGCCCAGTGAGGTCAGTAGCAGGTACACAACAGTATCCAGAGAAACAGGGAACTGCTTTGGGAAATGCAATATAATGCTATGGTATGCAAATGAAATATAAATTCAAATGCACCAAAAGCTTTATCAACATAAACTTTATATTTTAAACTGAAGTATAACTTTAAATTTTCTGTTTCTTTCTATAACATCTGCAATTCTAGATTAGGCAAGAAAGAGACCTACTTCTGCCAATCAGCATCAGAAGCAATCAAATTGCAAATTCTACAATGATTTCTTTAAAAAAAATTGGCAAAAATAACTTTAATCAGCTCAGTTCATCTGTTAATGCTAATAATTTAAAGGATCTGCATTTATTTTGAAAATCATTCATAAGAAAACAAAGAAAGAAAAAGAAAAGATGAAGTCCAGAAGTTGATAAGATTTCAAAATAATTTTAAAAAATCATTATGCCTAAAATTCTCTCATGTCACAATGTGGACATCACACTACAACTTACTTCTGCATTGCAGAATCACCACAGAAAGATGGCACTGACATTGCAAAGTGGATGATCTTTAGATTGGGAGCCACTTGTGCACCTGCACAGCCACCTTTTGAAACCCACTTCAAACTGGAGTTTGCTCACATAAAAGCATCCCCCCAAAACCAATCCTTTTTCTCCCATTTTTGGTGACAAGATGGCAGCAAAAATGAAGTACTTTCAGAATTGGGAGTTCTAGTGTCTCCATTAAAGTGTCACTTGCTCTCTCTGCTTTTCCAAAACCCTCAGGAGCCCTGTACTGGTTATACCAAGTTATAACCATTTACTCTGTGTCCCTGAGTGCTTGGCCAATATCCCAAACCTGACCATATCTTTCTGCAATTGGTGTTGACTGTTGCATACCTGTCATCAGATATGACAATAGCTTTATCAAAAATGCTCTATAGGTTGTCAGTTTTAGAATGATTGCCTTTTATAATTTTAAAATTGGTATCTCAAGACATTACAAGAAATATACGCCATCAGTTGGTCACTTACATAGCTCAAAGGTTTGCAGGAAACAGCATATGCAACAAAATCCCCCCCATGACTACAACAGAGAACAGAAGATTGTGTTCCCCTTAGTCCTCTTGATCTGTACTACAAATAGGGCTGTACTGAATTACAGATAACTGAGATTTCATTATTTTTGTATGCTGATAAACTTCTGAGCTCACATTTCAGGATTTTTCCTTGAGTGGATAGAAGCAAACACAAGCAGCTCAGCAAATTTTACTCACAATTTTGATAGTAGCTGGATTTGCTCAGAGGAAGGTGGACTATAAAAGAAAGGGTCAACAACAATTAATAGAACACTGAATACTATTGTAACAGTAAGGATTTGTAGACAAATCCTTACCAGACGAAGCTAACTTGAGTTGACTAGAAGCAGCTTTATCCCACGGGCACTTTGTGGTGGTGACATGCACTAATATATGAGGACACCAAATGTTTCACCATGGCTTTTCCTTTTTAATTTTACTTTACTCAAACATTCCAGAAACTACCGAAACTATTTTACTGAGTGTACAATTGGTTGTTTAATAACTCTTAACTTCAAATTCTTCAAATAGAGTTCTGAATTTCCGATACTTTTGCCAAATCCAAAATCAATGTTACATTAAAAATGTTTGCCTAAAACCTTTTAATGTATTGTGAGACAACTTGATGATCAGTTTTTACTTTCTTTGCTATCAATAGATGCTTTCATTTTATGTTTCCTCTAGATACTATTACTTCTAAGTAGGTAAATTCTTTTAAATCTCCTAAAGCCTGTTTCCTGAGAACTGTTATCTGCTATTAGTTCCCAGATTGAATAAGAAGTACCATTTTGGCAAGATATAAAAGAAGTAGGAGCATAGTTTAGCATGTAGTATGGTAGTTATCTTAATGATTCTTTGTAAGTACATTATACACTGTAATCCCAAACACACACAGAGCAACCCACTCTGTCAACTACAGGACAACTATTAATAAAAACCTCTTCCACAAACATTAATCTAAGTTTCTGAAATAAGCAGGCATTGTGACAATCAGTAACTGATCTTCTTTAAATACCAGAGAAGTCCTCTTAACTATACTGCAGAAACCTGTCCAGCAACTCTGCTTTTGGATGTCAGGGACCTCCTCTACTTTCCAAAGCCAAGGAACTGGAATTGCACCCACTTAAACTAGCAGTATGTTTCATCCAGACATGTGGAATCTGAACCAGTGATCTGAACTGTCTGAAGCCCAGAGCTTTTATTAATGCCCAGGTTCTCATGCAATTTATATAAAAATTGCACTCACTTTAAGGTCTCTTTTTACTATCAGAGAAAATTGCATGAAAATCATATTGTAATGACTCAGAGAATGAAAACATCTGTATTAAATCTGCAGTGGTTACTTAAGTACAAATCATTTCTTTGATGTTAGATATTGATGAGCACATACTCATTCCAATAAATGCAAGACATGCATAAAATATCTTAAATTCAGAAGATGTACTAAGAAAAAGGGGTTCCCCACTAACTGGCCAACTGGGAGTTAAGAGATATGATATCTGTCTCCATGGCTTCTTGACATGATACAAGAATTATAGACAGCCTACATGCAGTGTATTTATATGAGATATAGTTTCATATTATACTCTTATATGTTCACCAAGAAAGTGAAGCAATCTTTCTTTTGTGAGACTTCTACCCATCTTAATTTCCTTTAGTGCAAACAGTTATAGACAAGCTCCTCTCTGAACTGATAATTTTTTAGAGGTCATTCAGCCCATAATTTCAGGTCCTAGTCACTATCCTGATGGTCCTTCTTAGGAAATTGGACCCAGTGGGAACGTTTTTTCCTTCTGCTTAGTCTATGGGTCAGCATTTTCCTTCCCTTGTACTTCTTAATTCCCTTAAGTGGCAATTATTTAAGGTAGAGTTAGAGAAGGTGCAATCTACATTCATCCAATAAAACCTAAATATTAAAAAGGACAGAAAAATCCAGCATGGTTACTAAGGATATATGGGAGAGCATTTAGCATTTGAAAGGTACCAAAGACGTGGCAAATGAAAAGATGGAAAAAATTATGAAGAACTATTGGAAGTAAAATAGAAATTAGAAGTACAAAAGAACACGAGTATCAGACAGACAAGGCATCCTACTTAGAAAGGTCAAGACTCAAGATGCCATGTCAAGAAATTAATGGAAAGTCAGTGCAGCACAGATTAGATTAATGAAAGCAAACAAAAAGAAAGTCCAGAAGAAATTTTAAAAATCAGCATGGAATTGCAATGATTTGTGATTCATTGGAGCAATTATTGCTGAGGGCTCTTCTCTTCACTCATGATCCAAAGTAGTAAAGCACCGAGCACACAACTAACACTGAGATTCAATCTCCCATACCTATGTTCTGGCTTTGGCTCAGGCATTTAATTAATTTACTTCACAGTAACTGGTACGTGTTGGATTTGAGCTGGAAACTGTGTCAGAGGGATCATTTTGTTAGTCCTGAGCAGCCTTTGCACAAAGTCAAGGCCTTTTCTGCTCCCCACCAGCGAGGAGACTGGGAGTACACCAGGAGTTAGGAAGGGACATAGCCAAGACAGCTGACCCAACTGGCCAAAGAGACATTCCATACCACATGACATCATTCTCAGCATGTAAAGTGGAGGGGAAAAGAAGCAAGGGGGGAATGTTCAGAGTACTGGCATCTGTCTTCCCAAGCCACCATTATGTGCCAGAGAGCCCAACTTTCCTGCAGGTAACACCTGCCGTTATGACGTAATGAATTAATTCCTTGTGTTGCTTTACCTAATAAACTGCCTTTATCTCAGCCTAGGAGCTTTCTCACTTTTACCCTTCTGATTCCCATTATCCCTCCACTGGTGAGAATGAGTGATTGGGGCGTGGCACTTAGTTGATAACTGTAAACCACAACAATGTCAGCGCTTTTCTGATTCTGAAATTATTTGCTATTATTTGTGCAGTAAATGAAGCTATGTGTAACAAGCAAGTAATTTTGTGTAACTTATAAAAAATCTAAAACTCAGACAAAGACTTGCAAGCAGATTTACAAATATTAATCATTTAAACTATTAATCAAGAATAATTTTAGTGCAGGTTGTTGGGACGCTAGTAACATCTCACAGGAAGAAAAAGCATAAAGTGTCCCCTAAATAATGCACAGCCACAAAGAAAGCCACCAAGAGGTGGTAGCATTATGTAGGTGAAATACACCCTGCTATGGTTATTTGAAATAGAGTTCCCATAGGTCTTCAAATCACTGTTAGTTCAACTCTGCAAGTGATGAAATAATTAGTTCATAATGGAGATAGCACAGTTGAGAAATTTATTATTTAGGTTTATTTAGCAATATTTATTATTGATATTTTCATTGGAATTAAATTTTTAAAAAATTATTTCTATCACAGACTAGAAATATACAATTATTTTCAATACAGTTTAAATATATGTTATTAAATAAGTTTTATCTACTATATATATTAAAATTTTACTACTCATTTTAAATCAAAATTTTCATTTCATTTTTCAAGTTGTGTCTTATGTTTGTTTTATATTTACTTTAATGAAAATAAAAAAATAAGATCTTTGTATTTCTTAGAACTCCAGCATAACTTCCCTGGATGATAGACTAAGAGATCTAGACTTAAAAAAAGTATATTAGGAAAGCAATTTAAATGTCCAGAATATAGGACAATCTCCACATAAAAATACCCTGAATTATTCCTAAGGACTAAACACCTTTATTTTTTATTCCTCCTGTAAGATTATTATCTTTCTTTTTGTTCATTTGAAAAGTTTTCTTGATGACCTTTATATCCCAATTTTTGGTGCTTTTCTCTGAATTATAATATGTTGATATTCCAATACTAGTATTTCCTTTTATTATTTACATTTGCCACAGACTATTATGCATATATATCTTGTAGCACAATTAAATATTTTTGCCTTTCTAGATGGCTGTCATGTCTTAAGGGCTTTCTTCTACTTCTGCACTTAAATATTTCAGCTTTGCTTTAAAAGTTTTATGTTAGGATAGCCTATTTTTAGCTCCAAATAGGCAATAATGTGGCTCGTTCTTCATGAAGGATATTTTATCTATTAATATAATGAAATAGTATCTTGGAGTAAGATTACCTTCTTTTCATCAGTGAACCTGACATCCTTGCAGAGGCTCCAGTCTTTATTAGACCAGCAGGGATCCAGCATGGGCAATGCAAGGAATTTGCAAAGCAGATGCCCATCCAAGGGTGTTTTGAGGTCAGATAAAAGGTGGGCTTTAAGGGTTCAACAAAAATTCAGACCTGAAGAGGGTTTCTCTATCATCCACTATGGCACAGCCCCCATGCAGGCCAGCCAAAGGTTCCCAGCTTTGGAAAATAGAATGCCACAGAGAGGAATGACAGGAAAGGAGGCACGCACCAACATCCAGATTAAATATTTAGATATGGGCAAAGAGATTCATCTGCTCAGGAGCAATAGCTCACAACACAAAAATTAGTTGCCCTGTTACAAACTGGGATCGTTTTCAGAAAAGGAATGATGACTGCTAGGAGGGCCATGGACAGAAACGCACTGAAAAGAAAGCAGGATTGTGCCTGCATGGTTCTGGTGCCATACACAACATGGAAACCCCTGTGCAATGGCCCTGGAGCTTATGGCACACAACCGGACACCTGTTATACCTCCACTGAGCAGAGATATTAAGAAGTGTTCCAGATTTTGATCTAGTCAGTATTTTCCTTTTTCTTTAAAATTACATTCTGAACATTTTTTTCTTTAGTGAGACTGATTGGCTTTCATTCTTATCTGAGAATACCTTTCACTTAAAGGATGTAACTAATACTAATAGTGGTGGGTTTTGAATATTAGATGATGTAATATTTGCATCAAAATATTTCAACACCTCCTTTCATGTCACTCAGCAGGAATATATGCTGATTGTTCAGCAAAAGCAACTAAGGAACTATGAAAGGAGTCCCTATGCTCTTCAACAGAAGCAGAAAAAGCTATATCCTAGGGAAAAAAAAGACAAAGTACTTTCATGAACTCAATTTTTTTTTCCTACTTCACTTGCTACCTGGAAAGAACCACTTTGATGTCATGACCACCCAGATAAATATACTGGCTACAGAAGCTCTGCTAGGTATACAATGCCTTCTAATAAATGACAGTTCTAAAAAAAAATTCCTTGTTTTTTTTTTTTTTTAACATAGATTAATCTTTCCTGAAACACAATAATACATAATCTACATACGTTAAAAAGAACCTGGCTTTCTCCTTTACAAACAGAAAATCATTTATACTAGGTTTTTATTTCAAGCACACACTAAAATTATTATTCTTCACAAAAGAGGAAAGGGAGTGTCTGCCAATCAACATGACATGCTATTGAAAGACTGGTACTAATAGCTATGACAAGAGCAAACCTGTTTGAAGCAGAGCTGCTGCTGCTTTTTTTCTTTTTTTTAAAGTATACCAGCCACCAAAAATAATGTTTTATCTGACTAGAAACCCAAGCAATATTCTGCTGTTGTAAAAGCTTGCACCTGATTTCACTATATCTAGCAGTGACAATTTTAATATCATTTCAAATGACAGCATTTAAAGTGTTTTATTTAAACAGTGATAAAGACTAAGAACATTAACTATTAAAAAAAAGTTAAATACTCTTGCAAACAAAACTGTGTATCTATTCTTTGGAGGTTTTACATCAGGTATGAATTACGAGTTTGCATAAGTACTCAACTGACTTGTATTTCCATTGCTTCATTTATAAATAGCATTTACTGATTTTATATTTTTGTAGTTTGATAAATTCAGAGAGTATAAGAGCGAACAGGCTTTTATTATTTAATTTTTCCTATTTTTAACTCTATATTTTCTACTAAAGAATCAAAAGATGCAAAAGAAAGGAGTAGCAAAAAAATATTTAGAAGTAGAAAAGCACTAGGATACTAATATAATTGCTGTATTATCAGGTTCTGTATGTCCAATTCACATTCTGAATAAGTCTGCAGTTTCCACTTGGTAATACAGTTATACCTTGATAAAATCACATAATAGATCACACCATAACTTTTAGCAATCAATTTTTTCTCTTAATAATTTGATAAATGTAGCTGTCAAGTGGGATAAAGATCACAATTTTATTTGGGATTAACTATTTGAACTTTCAGAATTCCATTCATGAATATTGCAACTGTTACAACTGATAGGATCACAATTTTGTCCCTTGTTGATGATGCAATCATGCTGCAGGTTGCTGGTACAGCCCTGTTTCTCAAAAGCTAAAGAAACTGAAAGAGAAATGTGTGGAAAGCACAGCCTTTTGAAAAGTGAACTTAAAGTTTGCAAAAACATTTTTCAAATATATATAAAAGAGGAGACAATAACACAGTAAGGGAACTGCCAGGGAAAAGAGTTGAATTTTCTATGGATTCTTCAAACACATTAAACAAATAAATAAATGTATGTTACAAAATATTTTATCAGAGATTTACTGACATACTAGAAAGAAACAATTTAAGTGAGCATATTTCCACTTCAGGCTCAAAGAGAGTAAGAATTTAGCACTGATGATGTGAATGTTGCCTCTGAGAAAGAACACTTTGGGGGATTTACCCGTCTCCTCAGCTATTCTACTGCTATCACAACACCCAAACACTTCAGATTCACAAAAACAGCCCTTACCAGGAGGCTGTAGATTAACACTGTTTGAAGATTTAAGAGCAGAAAAGACTATTAGATAACAGTCTGACTTCTGGCATACCAAAGTCCCTTTATGTTTTGCAGTGAACCCAGCAAGCTTGGGCCCTCCTAAAACCTATTTTCCAGAAAGACATCCAGTCTTCTCAAGGCTCAAAGGAACAGAACAAGAATAATTTCTTTTGCTAGTTGCTGCCAGAGCTCAATTGACCTCATATTTAAGTGTTTGCACCTCGTTTCTCATTTCAATTTGTCTGACTATGCTTTCAGTAACTGATTTTTCTTAGGCTTTTCTCAGCTAGACTAAGAGTAGCTCATGTCTGATATTTTCTCCCTGTGAAGCAACTCATACACTATAATCAAGTACCTATCTATCATTTGGTCATGAATTATGTAACTCTTCATGAACACTAAGCGTTCAATCACCACGTAGGCAGCCAACTGCCAAAACACAATAGTCACAATCTTTGTTCTGCGAATGCCCAGCCCCAGAGGCACCTATAATTTTCACAGAGGCACAGGCACACAAAGCTGTACTTCCAAGCATTCCCCAAAACATGTCTGTGCAGAGCAGGGAAGCAGCTCACACTCGTAGTTCTGTCAGCATCCATAGGAGTAAGTGATCCTGCACTCCTACTCATGGGGCTATGGGTGGTAGACTCACCACACGCTGGAAAACTTGAGTACTTTGGAAGCATAGTGTCACTGTGAAAAAAACCCCAAACCCTTACCAAAGAGTACAATGAATTGAGCTGGCTTCACTGATTTCTTTTTTTTTTTTTTTTAATGACTTCCAAGAAGTATTTGGCATGACTGCTAATTCTAAATTAAACATCACCAAATTTTCTGTTGAATGCCTTAAGCAGTTCCCTAATCACATAGTTGACTGTCGTGAAGCCATTTTCCAGCAAGAGCTTTGTGACTTAAACTATGGAAGCATTGCACCTATTTTGTACATGAGGAAACTTGTACAAAAGCAGGACCATTATATCTTTTGCTCAGTGAAAAACCGGGTTATTCTGATTTCCAGGGTTGCATTCATTCTCGAAAATCATCTCCACTTTTTACAGTGTAGCATGGAAATAACGATATGGAAAAAACCCCTCAGTATCACTGCATAACTTTCAACATTATCACAAAACCAATAATGAGCAAACTGCTTCCCTTGTCTCTGAAGAGGTTTTTGCTTATGACCAGTTTAGAATACACAGAAGGGTACTATGGCACACTGTGAGATGCCACGAACTCTGCAGCTATTGGAATAATGGAGATTTTCAGGCATAGACATTACACTGTTTGGACATAAATAATGCATTATAATAGTATCACAATGTTTGTAAGACAAGAGCTCCCAAATGATGAACATTTAGTTCAAACTGAGATTAGCACTACCAAGTGATGATACTCCAAAGCAGACAAAGCACCAAGCAAGAAAACTGCAATACTGATCTCTTGCGGAATCTACCACAGCTATGGGCCCTTCTCCTGTTCCTCTCGACAAAGTATTCAGGTTCAGTTCAACTCAGTATTGCAATGTAGCATCAGTTTGAATAAAACACATTCAAGAATTTTGGAAATGCAATGCACAGAACAATCAAAATATTTCTTCAGCTTGCTTTGAGACTCACAATTCACACAAGCCCAGAGTAAGATTTTTTTTTTAATAAAATAATCTCATTTTTAGAAAAATCACTAAAATAATAGCCACCAACATATGACAATTTGCTCATCTATTACATTAATTTTCTATTTGTAATGACATACATTCAGATTTGCACACAGATAACAAGAATGTACATAAACAGCTTCCACTAGAACCAAATTTCTATCACTTAAACATTACCTGCAGGATTCCTGAGCTTGCTAGTAAGCCCAGTTCTGTTCTTGGAATAGCTATAAGATCTATCAGTATCTTAAATGTGGTTTTAAAAATAAAATAAATTCATATTGTGAATAATGGATAACAGTCTCTGGATTCCTGGCTTTTTTTCCAACAACATTGCAGTTTTAACACGGACCTTGAGAAAATGGGTCAGAGAATATCAAGAAATAGGCACCAAGCTCCTACAGAACAACACACAACATTTTAAAAAACAGATTTGATTATTCACATAAAAATTAAGGTTAAATGCATAAACTGGTAGTTGAAGTGTGGCCTAGCAAATTCAATTCACAATTTTATGTGCACTGCATATAACTTTGTTGGCTTGTGTGCATTAAAGGCCTGTTCCTCAAATGTAGTAGATTTTAAAAGTTAAAGACAAAAGTATAATCCAGACTGTTATTGTTTTAAAATATCTCAGATTTATATGGGATATAGTTGTATTGTTAAATAACTCCCTCTATGACAGAGGGAACCTATAGCAAAAAGAGGAAAGCAAATCTGAAGACCTGGTTTTCTGGCATTTCTATACACCAATTTAGAACAGAAGTGCTATCACCTTGCAATTACAGTATCATCCTCACATATATAAGAGCCAACTTCTTTTACCTTCCATATTCCACAGCTCTCCCTTAGAAATGCAGCTTCCTCAAGCTCCTTACTACCACTGACCCTATAAAGCAGTACAGTAGCTGCCAAAGAAAGCTAAATAGAAACTAATATTAGAGCATTGTATTATTGTAGCAGGGCATCTCACCGCCCATAACAGAGCTTATCTGTTGCTTGTTAACCAGCCAGATAACTCAAACAAGACAAGCTGTCTTACAGTGAGTTATTTTGGCACCATGGGGTTAACACCTCCCAACCGCCAATAAACGTCTTACTAATGGAAGTGAGACCTGGAAAGATAAGCTGGATTTTTGACAGACAGATATTCACTTCAAAACTACAAGAGCCACACCAGACTTCCACAAAGCAGAAATTTTCTATACATTTCCCTGGAAATGTGTGGAGTTTCTCCCATGAGTAGGAATGCCTGCTTTGTGGTTACTCCCCAGGGATTAAGTGAAGGAATGTGCACACTTACCATGGTTTCAGTGATAAGTTAGATTTGACTCCTAATCAATACTATTTCTTTTCCTAGCTCTAATATAGGTACCTTGATATTGTGCGTTTTTATGTTATGCTGTAATCTACTAGTAGATCTTTTTAGTTTTATACTGTGTAGTAAGTGATTCTGATTAAAATCTTTCATCTGCTATCTCTTGTATGTCTAATAAATAATTCATTTTATAAATAGATCTGACTTGCCGTCATTAGAACTTGCAGGCCAGGGTATTCCTTGAACTTAAACTGTTGCCAAAATCTGAGGCTAAGGCTTGTCTGAAGCTTCCACTCTTCCTGCAACAATTATAAAGAACCTTAAATTTTAATTAGAAATCCAACTGTCAATCTTAATTTCACAGACAATAAACAGACTTGACTTTTACTCCCTGCCATGTCCTAAAGGTACCCCACAGCTCCACTCTTGATCAGCTGTGGTGAAGCAGTTTCTGCCTGTCCTGCAAAGTGACTGGAGCTGGTGCCTGTCTCTTTGCCAGTGAAGAGACTTATTCTATCTGCTCAAAGAAGCAAAAGGGCCAGCTTTCCTGTTACAAAGCAATATTAGAGCATAAAAGACAGACAAATATGTTTAAGTTAAAAAGAAAAATCAATCTTGTATGACACTTTCATACTCCTATCATCCTAAGGGGTTCTATGTCGTGTTGTAGATTCTCTGTGGGTGCAGCCAACGACCAATAAGTCATCAGTAACTGTGAACCAGACACAGAACAAATCTTATTTTTATAAGGGATGTTAGCCAGGGCACAGGAGTTGTCCTTCATTCCTCTAAAAATCTTCTCTAAAACCTTTAACTCTCAGATGTCCAGCAGTCAGAAATCAATTGAAAAGAAGAGAAACTTCCTTTAATTTAACTATGGTATGAATACAAAATTATCATCCAGGTTCCTCTTTAATAGTGCTTCTTTTTGAAAGGAAAATACAGTATCATCCTTTCAGCAATGGGATTATGCAAACAATGGTTCAAGACTTTTGTTGTATACTAGTTCTAGGCAAGCCTGGCAATAATTAGGTGACAATCTGTTCCTGCTAGTCCTAATATATTTGCACAGTACCCTGTTTAGTGCAAGAGGATTTCTACAGGGTAAGAGTGAATGTATAGAAAAGAAATATCATTAGGATACAACACACTGATGACTGTTCTCGTGTGTTACCAAGACAAGCAAGCTGAACAGTTTGAACCACACCACACTGCAATGAACAATTGATTTACCCAGATATAGTCTTGAACTAATAATGGGAAAATGTATATTAAATGTTTGTAATTGGAATGTTAGTGATTCTATCACTGTTAGAGCTCTCTGTTATATCTGTCTATTGAAAGCATTTTATTTTTTCATATTAAGTGGGATTATTGTAGTAAAAATCCAACAGTGTCTGGATTTAAGCTCTGTGTTGAATATTCATTTGCTTTAGTGAGAACTATGGTGAAATGTGATCAGTTTTTTGACCTATTTTGAAATTGGTATTCTGCCAACTGGCATTTTGTTTGCACATCCAGATATTATCCACCATATGCTGACATGACATGATGATTGGTTCCAAAATGAAGTGGAATACTTGGCAAATAGAAATATATGGTACAAATAATACACTGCTTCTAGTCAGGAAAGCAAGCAGTCATTTTGAGAAGACTGAGAGGTTTTAAAATAACTACAGTGTACATACTGCACAAAGCTGCATGAAAATTCTCCAGGTTTTTCTTTTCTACAGGTATGAGGGTATCAAAAACTATAATATTAATTCCTTACGCAAGATTCAAATCTGACACAGAAGTACTAATAGCAGTAATTCAACGGAAGATTAATTTGCATCTCAGGGAGACTTTGGCCTACATAGCTTCTTCCTCCTCTGGATTCCCCAACTCTTTCTTCTCACCATCTGTTCTTTTTTCCCACTGCTCTGACTTGTCTTTCCACTCAGTGATGTCTAAGTTATCTGCCTCTCCTACATTAAGATCACATTTCATTCAAGCTCCACACTAATTTTGTATTATTTCTCCTAACCTCCTACCATTGAACTCTTTATTTTTTTCCAAACTTGATGATTCCATTAATCTTCTGCCTTCCACTCTGAACTGTAGAATCTATTTAAAAAAAACCCCAAAACCAAATAAAAACCCAAAAAACTTGTTCCTAAACAGAAAACACCCCATCTCTTTTCTTTTAATTCCTGTTTCCAAAGCAATGTTTTTCTTTTGCATTCCTCCTGTGACTTCCATGTGTGTGCTCTCTAACACAAAGCCTGAAAACCTAGATCTAAGTTGTTGGTTGAGCTCTGCTGTTCTGTATTTTAATAAGGAGCAGTCTACTTTTTTGTAACGAAATCTAAGAATTTTTAAAGCATTAATTTGCCACTGTATTTCCTATGGAATTTTGTTTTTCTGTTCTTGGGGGAATAGCATAGGCAGAGTGACTTAATAAAAACGTTAAAAAATATTTCTCCCTAAAAGTTCAGCTAGATTTCAAAATGAGGCATCTAAATAGCATGCACTTCTGATGTTTATTGAACTGCAAGATTTGTTTGTGTAACATGAATAGATTTCAGTGCTTAATGCATAATCTTTAACCCTGGAAAACCTGAAGAGGATTAAGCCCATTTTAAAACCATGTTCTTCTTCTGAATAAATGATAATAACTTCTTGTTTTGTTATTACAATAATTTAAGCACGTGCATTTAGAATAGAATTTGTAAGCAAAGGGAGGAAGGACCTTACCAGCATGCAAGTATGCCAGATCAGGATTTTCAATGTCTGGGTGTAGCTCTTTCAAGTGGTTCCGAAACTCCACAGGGATATTTGTTCCATACTCACACCTAGGACAGTTATACATTTTTACTCCTTCATGCTTTCCAGTATGCAAGATGTGTTTACGGATATTTTCTGCACAGTTAGACCTAAACAGCAATGGAAAAAAGAAAAAAGATATACATTTATTTTTGATCAGTAGTTCAAATAAAACCTAGCGTTATAACAGAAAATCAGTAGTCATCACTCATTTTTCATTATCTGTAGATTTTTTGCATCCTCTTAGGTTTTGCATAAATGTTGTCCGTTGCATGAAAGCTCCCAAAGCTGTTTCAGATTAACTGAACATTACATCAGAACCAGAAGGACTGAGCTGTTACATTTCAGAAGTTCTATTTTTCTCATGGTAGTCAGTGATGGACAGAAATTAAGCAAAAGTCTTTACTTAGTGAAACTGAAATACACAAGTGCCTATAATATTCCCAACAGAGCTCACATGAACCTTTCCTACACAGTTCCTAAATTCAACAGGAGTTGCTGTGAGTGATTTTTGCAAGTATGTTCCACCAACTTTCATCTCGCTGTGTGAACTGTTCCTAGGAAAGAGAATTGAGTTGTTCAAGTTCACATCTTTTTGAAAATACACATGGATTCTGGTTTACATCTTAAACATAGCTTTTGTGAAAGTAGTGGAGTTTTCATGCATAAATGTCAGGTTACATATACAATTAGTTTAACACGTTTCAAAGCAATACTTATAATCATATTTCTGAAAAAGGTAGTAAGAAAAGATTTCACATTTCCCTTATTCACAGAGAGATCCATATAGCAGTAACTTTTAATTTCTAGTCTTTAAAATTTTCCAGTCTTATTACCAGATTACTTTGCATTAGAATTTCCCACTTATTCAAACTTACTAATGAATCCTACATAAAATAGACTGCTGTTCCATTTATTTCAATCAGAAATAGTCAGTATATTTATTTTTGACTCAAAAGAACAGAAATGTCCATGTGTACCATTGCTTTGGGGATTTGTTTATTGTTTAGACTTTCTTACTAGCATATACTCTTAGTATTCCCAAACTAAGAACAGTAATTCAGCCTAACTGAAAAAAGTACAAGCACTCATGTAAACTACATAAATGCATAACACTTCACAAATACTCAAATAAGATAACTGTAGCATTTTGGGCAACTGGTTCTATACCCATCACTGATAGAAATTCCACAGTAACAGGAACCTAAAAAAAGGACCCCCAAAATAAACTGGAAGTAGCAGCTTGAAGTTCTGCTGGAATGCTTGTCTCTCCCCTGGAAATGGTCATAGTAAAGTTGGTATCTGCCTTACAGTGCTGCCAAAGCTCACCCTCTGTCATGTCCATCTGCTATATACTGGTATAATGATCAGATGTCTGAGAATGTCAGAGAAGACACTTATCACTGAAAAATATTGAAAATATTGGTCCTCAGCATCTTTCAGGATTCAGCCCTAAAAAAGTTACAATGCTCATAAATGTTGTTAAAATGAAATACGTATTTTACAAAAAAAGGAAAAAAAGGTAGTGTATACTGCAATAAAAGCAGGAGACAACCTGGTAACCTTCTATCATGCTTTATACTTTAAAGGGTAGTAGATTAAAGCAGAGCATACGAATCTGAAATAAAATATCTGTGTTCTTTTAGCTCAGTCTTATACTACGTTAGGGAAAGATATAAAACTTTTTCTTTGAAATATTTCTGTGAAATATATAAAGGATCTGTGGAAACCTATGTAAGAGTTGTGAAGAAAACCCAGCCTGTTCAAGCCATAAAAGGCCAGTTCTATCTCCTTTGATTTGGAAATTGCTCCAGCCACTTTAAACAGAGCAATCCTGACGCCTCATTTATTCAGTCATCAGTAAAAATCTGTCACTAAACACACCAATATACAGATATAAAAAATTTAAACCCATACTTTTCTATGTGACAAGGCCAGGAAGGCTTAATCAGAAATGAGGAATGTGAGATCACAAGACATTACAAATGGCCCCTCATATTAGGCTGCAAAGCAGCAATTGCCATCGTAAGGTAAACCATGATGGTAACAACTGACAAATCCAAGCACTTTTGAACCCAAGTGATACCTTTATATATGACAGGATAAAAGTGTACTACTGCATATAAAATATTTTTAATTATGCAGTGTGCTTTGAATGTGTGTTTTATTAGGAGTCTTCTCCCACGTACTGTACAAGTATGTTATCATATGTCTGACACAAAATACCCCCACCAACACACAGTATGTGTAGTTACATCACTTCATATCATATGAGCATACACAGATGTCTGTGATTTTAAACAGCACTGTATTTTTATTCAAGCTATCTAATGACAAGAATATAACTAAAACATTATAATGTTGCAATAGTGATGATAGTTAAGCTTTTGACAGGCCTTGTATTATAAGATTCACTTCCAGGTGTTTATAAACCTTGAAATACAGATTTCCTTTGTTCTGAAATTTGAAAAACAGAGAAAAGAGAGCCCAGTGCAATAAAAATCATTTGAGGAAAGTCTTTCTGGTTTTTGAGTCCCAGTCTGAATTATGGCCACAAACAAATAAATGCAGGTTTCAGGAGACTAGCCTGTATTTCCGTAAAGCTACAGTAGAGGTTTCTAAGTTAAATTACTATTACCATTGCTTCATGTAAGCATGCTTTCATCCTTATGATCCATTTTTAAAATCAAATCTATAAATTTCTGTCAATTTTTCCATGCTGTTAAGTAACAGGAAGAGAACTCGTTAGAGAGACTTAATCAGTCTTAAGCTACAGTCAATAAGTTTATATTTAATTCTGATGCAGAGAAACACAATAAAATTTTTCTCTTTATTTCATGTCTTGCAGTAAGTCTTCTTATTAGATGTGAAGAAAGGTTTGAGACTTGATGCAAACTCCACAAAAGCCCTATTAAAGGGAAGAGAGAGGGTATGGATTTTTCAGTGTCTTGTCAGTGCTATATACAGTGAAAGAGGAGATGGAACATGTTGCTACAGTACATTGCAGATGAACAGGAAATACGAGCAGCTTCCCATGCATATTTCCCATGCAACAAACCTGTATGACCTCCTCCATGAAAGACTGATATATTAGGAAGGGCATAGGCCTACTTTCCACATTCAGGAGAGCTCCCACAATTCTGTAAAGGATAACACTTTGAAAGAAGGGACACAGATGGTAAGATTCTCCTGAGAAATGTAGTTACTGCTTAAGATCAACAGAAAACCTCTTCTGGAAAAAGACAAAAAAGGGCCTTTGTCTCTAATGTTCATCAGACAGTGATGTGTCCCCATGCTGTTCCAGCTGCACATTCCATGTTGCCATTACAAGTCCATTCCTACCAACCAGGTGCCTTTTTCTGCTCTCAATAAATTAAAGGTTGCTGAATATTTAAGTATCATAAACTAGAAATGACTTGTCAACTGTAAAATGATACTTTAGAATCACAGCATCCTTAAAGTTCAAAGGGACCTCTCAAGATTGTCTGGTCCATCCCTGCTGCTCAGGAAGGATGACCCATGGCCAGTTACCCAGGAACATTTTTAGGTAGCTTCTGAATATCTCCAAAGATATCTCCCACCCCCACTGGGCTGCCTGTGCCAGTGCTCAGTCACCCTAACAGCGGAATTGTGTTTCCTGACATTCAGAGGAAAACTCCTATCTTCCTATTTGTACCGTCTCTTGTTGTGTCTCTGGACAACACTGAAAAAGATCTTGGCTTCCACTTCTTTAGAGCTTCCCTTCAGATATGTGTGCGTACTGATGACATCCCCTGAGTCTTTTCTCCACGCTGACCAGTCCCAGCTCTCTCTCCTTATTTGGGATGCTCCAATTACAAACAATTTATTCAAGTTTAAAGGCCTGTTTGAGCTTGCACAAGGAAGCTTGCACATTGAGCCTGTGACAAGGAAGCTCAATGCCCCATTCCACAGCCATCTGCACCCTTGATCCACTTTGCTGGGAGTGAAATACAGTGGAAGGTTAGAAGCTGTATAAAATGGCCAGACATTTTCTCAACATGACAATAATCTGTTGCCTCTGTTTACTTTGCCTTCCTTCTCCTATCCTTATATATATGTACGCTTCAGTTCTTTTACCAAAAAAAAAAAATCAAAAAAACAAAAAAACCCAACACCATGGCATTGTGCTAAGAGCAAGAAACAGAGTGCCCGGTTTCAAGAGAAGAGTGGGAAAACCATGCTTCTGGAGAATGGGACAGAAGTCTCATAACTGCCTTCCTCATTAACCCAAAATGTACAGTTCTTCCTTTAGCCCCTAAAAGGTAGTATAGATGCCCCTATGAAGACATTTTCTCAGTTACATTGGCAAGCTATAATGTGCAAAAGACTTGATTCCTCAGCAAAACTAGGCCTACTCTACTGCAAACAGCAGCACTGGTCACTAATCTAGTGAATCTAGCTCACTCTCATATAGACAGCATTCTGAAGATCTTCTGCTCCCTTTACACCCTGCTATACAACTGCAAGTACAGAGAAGCTGCAGCATTTTGATTGAAAAATAGCAAAGTCTCCAGATACCTTCTTCCAGAAATAAAAGCAATTATGATGAAAGAAAACTTCTCAATTAAGCAATATGCACTATTGTAGATTCTTAACCTCAGTTTTTCACCAAACATTTGCAGGTATTTTTTTCACAGAAAATGCCATCTAACTTGGAAAACTGTCTTTAAATCAAAATTGCAATAATGTAAGTACACTAGAAAAGGAGAGTCATAGATTTTTAGAAACGCAGTCATATGGAACATTCAGCTTGACCTCATCGATAGCACAGTTCATAAACTTTTGCCCAGTGATTCTTTTCTCAAACCATAACCCTTCGATACTAAAACATGGTTTCTGATGGAGTCCTTTGAAATTATAGGCAAATTACTCTTCATTTGATTACTGTCCCTTTTAAAAATTGTCTTATTTCTTATCCCCCTGCATTCAGCTAACAGTGCTACATGTCCAAAACACCTTGCTTGGCTGTAGAATCTCCTGATACCTGGACCTCCAATGTGAGAGCTACAGACTGAGTTCCTTTCAACTCACTCTGAGGAATCATCAGGTTCTCCCTACATTCTTTCCAGTTGCTTTAAGCTTTGAATACATCCACATTTCACACCAGCACTGCATACATGGATGCTGTGACTTTCCCCATGCTTCAGTTGCAGCCAGTTCCATGAACTCCTGGATACTTCTTGCAGCACTAAGAGCTCCTGCACACTCAGTTAAATGCAGTGACCTTTCAGGTTGTTTTCAGCATTAATGCTTTCCTAAGTACAACCCTTCTAGCCTGCCTTTGTTTCTTGCTATCATTAAACTGTATGAAAACTAGCATTCAGTAGGGTGGTGGTAAACAACCTAATGGGCAATATTTTCTTGACGGGAAAGAAAAAAACACCTCAATCTGTGGTAATTATATTATACAAACAGGCTTATTCAATCAAAACCTCCACAACGAGTCACTCTGCCCATTTTCTACCTATCAAAAACCCAAACGAATAATTCAACCAACCAAAGATCCTTCCCTGCATATTTGAGGTTTAGCTACATTTCTGGTTTTAAAATAAAATAAACTGATTGCCAGTTAGTGCAAACTAGCTACATCACAATACATAATCCGCAAATATCACTAGCAATTCAGACTGCAACTTCAAAAGCTAAAGCTTACCTCTTCAGTGCTACAAGTCAATACAGTATTGCAGAAGAAATAATAAAAAACCAGCAGAATATCATAGCCAAAAATGTGGTAATATGTTGAAACTAACATTATAAAACTGCAATAATTATTAGATATTAACACGCACACATAACACATATATTTATGTATATATGTACAAGAAATGTAATACATTTTCTCATCCTTCTCACTACTAACCTGGGTTTCTTTTTCCTTGCTCTTTGCCTTTAAAAGCAGAAGTTCTACCTTTTATTTAGATTTTAAGTGAGTGGGGAAACAATCACATGAATACAAGTGCCGACGCTCTGCAACCAACTTCAATTCTCAATTGACTTACGATACTACTGCTGAAATCAGCAGCACACTAATACACTGCTGGAATTAGCTGCGTGGGAACTCAGGAGGTCAACTCCAATGTACCCAGTGCCAGCTCAGTGCTGCCTGTGTCACTGCTGCCAAACACCTCCCTGTGCTGCTCCTAAAGACCTCTGGTGGACAGAGACCATGAGCTGCTGGGGACAAGCAACGCCTTTGCCATCACAGCTGCTTCTGCAGCAAGTATTTGCTCACAGCTTTTCAACTCTACCAAGAAAAGGTGACTGAAACACACACCCACAGTGCCGTAAAAACGCATGCCCAACAACCTGGTGGCCCCATGTATTGCCATGTTTTCATGTACTGCCAAGTGTTGCATGTATTGCCACTCAGAAAATACAAAGTAGCCCATAAAAGGGAGTACACTACATTTACATGCTTTAATGAGATTTTATAATACAGTCAGTTTCACAAAGAAAATAATAAAAATGTATTTGGGATTTATTCTGATAGTATTATACTAACACCCAGGGATAATAATCGTAATGTTTTCTGCTTTTCTACATTTTTAGCTTTGCATTTTTTTCTGTAATGATCTATTTGTTATGACATACAGTATGTGTGACAGATGTCCAATGCTGGCTGCTAAAAAGTAGCAGAGCCCTGTAGGGAAGCAGCAAAAACTTGTGCGTCAGCACAGAAAATGATGGAAGATTGATAATTACTGCTTGTGTCTGAGCTCCATTCAGCAGACTAGCATGTCCAAATTGTAATTTGGCCACAGATCCACCATTCTATCTACAATGTATTGGAATTAAAATTCCCAGTTTCAAGTAATTGATCATTACGATAGCCAAAGTAAGTGCTTTTAAAGACAAATTCAGGGTAATTGGAAATTCTGAAGGGAAATAAGAGATGTACTCTAGTCTTGTTTACCTCTGAGGAATCTGTAAAGCCATTTACAACCCTGCACAGTGAACAAAAACTGAAGTATAGACCCAGTGCTGGCATCTAGATCTATTCGTGAATTTTCAGAGTATTTTTGTAAAAAAAGGCAAACAATAGACTCCACAATTTAAAGAAAACATGATATTTTCCAGGAGAAAGCCCATCTGTGATTCCAAGGAACTACAGCATCCTGCCTTGAATGCTTCCATTAATTCTATTTTCTACAAGAAAAGAGAGAAAGAAATAAAGAGAAGGCTTTTAGACAGAAACCTGCAAATTACGTCCAAACTGCTAGACTCGGAAAGAATGGGTGGAAAGGTACAGAAAGTCATGGAAATGTGTCTCAGATCTGCACCTGTGCTGTGGTCCCATAGGTGCTGTGCAGAGCTGGGCTGCTCAGCTTGTGAGTCTTGCCCCAGCAGCTCTTGCAAGAGAGGCTCAGTCTCTCCTTTTACTGACTAGAGACGAAAAAAAAGGTAAAACAAACAAAGGAAAAAAAATAAAAACAAAACCCAAAATAACAACAACCAAACAATTTTTCATAGGACTGATCTGCTTCTGAAAACTCTCTGTAACATTTGCTGGAACTCCTGGCTTCCACTTTGCTGCAGGCAGAGTGGTCTCTGTGATGGCCCAGCTCAAGGGCCTGTGTGCCTGCGGCGTGAGGGATGCAGGGGTCCGCTGTGCACAGTGCACTGCTGCACTGTGTCAGCCAAGGTTTAAGAGGCAGGAATAGCAGGTGGAGTTCATCTATTTCACAGTAACTGAGAATAATCACTCCATTGTTCCTGGGCTTCCTCCCTCCCCCTTTCCTTTCTTCTTAGAGCAGATGGCATAAAAGAGAAGTTGGTCTGAGAAACAGCATCTCTGCAGTGGTGTGAGGATGGAGACTGGGCTTTAGGTATCACAGGCCCTGATTTAACAAGGTACTTATGCATTTTTGTGGCTTAAGTACAAGCATCTCCCATTGACTTCAAAAGAATGACTCACAAGGTTAAATTTATGTACATGATCAAATACCTCGCTGAAATGAGGCTATGGAAAACATCCATTTTTTAAAAAAGCTGGGATGAATTTAATTGAAGACACGTATTTCCTTTCAACATCAATTTTTTCCCTATTGTACTTCTTTTAATGACCACATAAAGTAAGTGAACAATTCTGTGGAGTCTGTTTGTATATCCTCAGGAACACATAAAGTATTTTCACAGATACAGAAGTGCAGATGGAGCCTAGGAAAGCGTGTGGAATCTAGTGGCTGCACAAGATGAAACTGGACTCCTAATGTTGCTGGAGTCAGAAACGATAGCAACAGACCCTAAAGGCTGCCTGTCAATCTCAGATGCAGATGGTACTTCGTCCAACTGGCCTTCGTGTCAGTTCCTTCAGCCATTTTAGTGACAACACGGTTCCCTGGAGGACAGATCCTGTTGCTTTGCAGCCTGGATTCATACCCAGGGCACTGTGGTCTGTACGATCTCTGCTCAAAGTAGGTTTTTTAAATGCTAATACAGTGCTTCTTCTTGCCCTATCCCAGCCCCAACCCCCCATGCAAAAAGGGATGGTCATTTTCTTCCTCATTTCAAATGTTCCAATTTATCAAAGGAATCAGCAATAATTGTCTGAAAGACTCACTTTTGTTATGCATGCCAAAACTATATATAAAATCCCTGCTAATAAAATTTGCAGACAACACTGTAATTGGCAGCATGATTAATAACGATGACACTGCCATCATACAGAGCAGTTGCAGAAGCCAGGCGTGTTCAGTCACAACATGTACACACAGAATTACATGTTAGCTTTCCCACCTTTGTACAATGCATGCAAGTAACTTAGACAATGCTGTGAAAAGCTGTGACACTGAAAATTATTTAGGGATTAGTGGACCATCAGTTTAATGTGAACTTCTAGTGGAATGCTATAAGCAGAAAGGCCCCATCCTATATTTAGCTGTATAAGCAAGGAAGTAGCAAGCAAATGTAAGGATGCAATGTTCCCTTTGTGACACCAGAGAAACTAATTCTAGAATATCTGCTTCCTGTATTATTGCCTACATTTAAAAAAGGGAACAAACAGCCACAAAGTGATTATAAATAGAAATAGAAGTTAAGTGGGGTAAAAAACTCTAAAACACTTAATAAAACCCCCTTCTGTTTTGCTTTACACTTGAGCTTGGCCCATGAGTAACTTAACACGGAATAAAGGTGTGATTAAGGGACAACCTAACTTGGGAGAAAACCTATATGAAACCAAAAGCAATGACTACAAGTTACAGTCAAATTCAACTGAGAAACAAAGCACAATTTTTTCAGCAATTAGTCTTTCACAGAAGAGAAGCTGCTTCTGCAGCTGAAATGTTTTCAGATCAAACCTGAATATGTTTCTAGATCATAAAATTCAGCCAGAAGCAGGAGGTTGAGTACAGAGCACACTGGGAAAAAAAAACACCTATGCAATTTGTTTTCTGTAGAAGGTCAGAATAGCTGAGCTTAAGGCTTTTTCTGGGCTCAAAGTCTCCAAGAAGTACAGTTTAAGTCTGGAAAGTGTCATTGTGAGGTCAGCCATTTATTGTGCTTCCATGATGTCATGGAAATTTGTTCAGTCTGCAAATTAAAATATATTCTTCCTGGCTGTCAATACAGCAAAATCATCTTAGATTCTGAAAGTCAAATTTGGGTCTTTAGTTGGAGGTATGATTGATTATCTAATCTAAAATGTGTGTTGAAAGCATATATCAGAGAAACATCATTCTCTTCAGATTATGTCCTCATAATGCCATTTTCTGCACAAGTGTAAGTAAATGCAGCATTTGGCTCTGTACTTTGAGCTTACTTCACAGACATCATTCACTCCAGGAGAACTGGTTTTAAGAGTAAGGAGCAAGCAAAACGTGATTTTTGTTCCTATAAGAGTACATTTGCCTATTAGGATCCCCTGCAGTAAGAAACTACAGCTCAGTTTTCATGTGGTGGGGTTTCACTGGAGACTTACACATCAAAATTAATGTGCTGTGTACTTAACCAAAAGATACTGAATGGAATGAATGCACTGAACTCACCTAGCATTCCTATATGTAAAATAAAATGTATAAGGTAGTTTCTACTGCACTTCTATTTCAGACTATTCAAAGTTGCAGATAAACTGTCTTGTAAAAGTATTAGACTAAAATTGGACCACCCAGAATAGACACATTTTTACTGTTCTTTCAACAACACACAATTATGTCTAACAGACATAACATGATTTTAACTAGATGAGAAATCAGGGCAACACTCTAAATCTATTGATTGATTGGGAAGAATAGCAACTGCCTGAATGGTATTACTTCAAAAAGCTGACCCAAGAAGAAAAAAATTTAAACGCCAGGGCAAAAGCCTTCTGGATACCAATTAAATTCCATCATATTGAGTAATTTTACAGACCAATACCAAACAAATCATCTTATGACCATGTATGCACAGGTTCTGTCTTAAAGAAAAAGCCCACAACCATATAAAATTAATCCCATCATATTACATGAAAACAATTTTTTTTTCATTGTCATAGATACTGTTATGGACTTGTCTTTTTTTCCCACAGAGGGTTAACATGAAAAAAGGGAAGAATAGTAAAGTATGAAACTTTCTCTTTGGTTTCACCTTTCACACTCCGGTATCATACAACAGCAGAAACTAATGAACTTGCTCATCTTCGAGAGCCCTTTTGCATGCTTCTTCCTTCACCCTTAACTCTGATCCTCGCAGGTCTTTCCTTATGTGTGTGCCAATTTTACTGGTATAATACGTGCACTTTTATTAGTTGTGTTCTGATGATTTCTACTGAGAGATACTTAAAGCTTATACAAGTCAAAAACTATTTTATCCCTTCTGAAGAAAACTAATAGTGCAGAGCCACTGAATGATAAGAGAGACCACTGAATTTATTTAATAATGCATGTCCATTTCACAAAAATGGCCTGTGTAATCCTTTTAAAAATAATAACCTGTTCATTTCAGACCTTGCACAATGCTTCTCTTTGTCCCTTGTAAGTCTCTCAAATGTCTTATTTTAAAGGAATATATAGTACTCCCGGAAGACATTTTCCCATTTCTATTCTCTTCAACTCCTGTGAGCCCTTGTTCTGTGTGATAAGGCAATCTCCTTCGGGATCTGAGCTGTGTAGTTTCGCACCACGAGTGACAAGGACTCAACTTGAATAACTGCTGTGCGCAGGTTGTAATTATGTCAGCTGGAGTGTTGAACAAGGGGACTGATTAATGTGAGCCCCAGCCCAGGCACAGTCCCTATCAAAACCTTCGTGCAGGCCAGCAGTGGGGATGGGTTAAAGCAGAAAGACAAAACATGCTGTATCGTCCATGATAGATGAATTGCTCCAACAGTCTTCAGGCAGATGTTCCAGGACAGTATAATATACAATTACTCTGCCTTATCACCTTCCCAGGGACAATAAAGCTTCCTCCTTCTATAGCTCATGTGAGTGAAGGCAAAATTAGTTTTACTTTTACAACACTGACTCACTTATCATGTTGCCTTGATTGTGCTTTTACAGCTAAAGAAAACATATATTGCACCCTTAAACTAAAAACAAACAAACAAACAAACAGAACCCACTGAAAAAACTCCGCACTCCTCATCCTTTATATAAACCCAAACTATTCCTTTGAATCTATTTTGTATCATAGTAATAGAGTCCTTAAAGGGCTAATTCAGAATGTAATTCTAGGGAACATTACTAACTTTAGAACAACTGGACCAATTCATAAGCTTAATGTTATATATACATATATGAAAGGACCTTAGTGATTCAAGTCAGAACGCATCGATAATAAAAAATACACAGGTACACAGGTTTGGTGCAAAGAATGCCTATGTGAATAACATGCCATTAGTGACTATTTTAACTAAGTACTCATCCTAAAACTGCTACAGTATTCTTGTAAAACAATTCTTTGAGAAGTCATTAATCCACATGTATCTTAAAGGCCACAAGAGTTCACAACTATTATAAAAAATACATGTATTTTCCAAAAGTAAATATAAATTAAGCAAATAATAGAAATTTAGGAAAAAAATCCATCTCTCTATCTGTATTTTTGTTATCAGATGTATAAAGTTTGTTTGCAGAGATGGAAGTAGTCACTATGTTTCAGTGCTATTTCCACAAGTTTCCAGAACAGCAGCTTACTAACATGAGGTGAATAGCAAGAGAAGAATATAGCTCATAATATCCTGAAAGCCTTCCTTTCTAAGTACTGGATGGGTATAGATAAAGAAACTGTGCTTTAAAGAAGAGAGTCTATATAGTTCCACTTGCATTCCAAAATGCATTCCTTTCAGTACTACCATTTCTTCAGCAATATAACAATGACATAATCTCCAAAAACAAAACAAAAAAATGGACCCAGAAACACATTTAGCGAGACACGTATTTGAAGGTCAGATTTAAAAACAAAACCAGACTAAACCAGCCAAGGCTGAGTCTAATGGCACTTAAGACTGCACAGATATTTAAAAAATTCTATTTATATGCATTTAATTTTCATGAAAGGTATTGGACTACTAGTCCATAAAGGAGAGATAAGATTTTCTAAAGAGACTGTGGGAATTAGGCACTGATACTGCACTTCAACTTGAATGCAGGCTCTCAGCTGTTACACCTTCTTCGAGGTTTCAGTCATTAAACAGTGTCACAGTCCTGGCAACAATAAGGTTTCACCACAACAGTTCAGGCTTTCCTGTACTCCTCTGGTGAAATGTAATCCTATGTTTATGAATCAAAAAGTAGCTCCAAGAAAGCTGGTATGTTCTCACTGCACAGCATGTTGAACTCAGAGGACAGCACGACAGGATACCCCAATTGCTGTACAGAGAAACAACAAAGAAAATGGTCTTGGCCTCAGAAAAACTATCATCTAAGTATTGAGAAGGATATAATAATCAGACAATAGGCAAAAAGAGTAGTGATAGGTTTGGGAGACAGGGTATCAGTGAAACAGGGTAGAAAAGCTTTCTGTTTAGGTGCACTGTTGGGCAGAGCAGTACAAGATGGCAACCTAGTCTGTCTTCCACAACCATTCAAATTAACAATGTGGACATAATAAAGAACTGATGTAGGTCTCAACATTTGTATAAATTAGGTATCTACTGTTCCTAAAGAAAGATGTAGGTCACCAATAGAAAACATCAGAAGCTCTAATCTGCTTTGGAAAAGGAAACAATGTTGCCCCTAACTTTATAGAAATGATGCCACCACTCTAGGTAGTAAAACTCTCAAGTTTAGGGCTGCCCTTATCTTGAGGAAGGCTGAGTTCTGTTCTCTGTCCCAGGAAAGTATATTAGCTGGCACAAAATATCATGCATCAACCCTTTCTTCTTGAAACTTTGCCATTAGACAGCAAGAAACTGCCAGGAGCCAAAAGCAGATCTAATCCCTGCTTTCAGAAACACTCTTCTGTTTTCGGTTATGTTCCCCATATAATTTTCTTAGAAAATCCAAACAACAGGCTTCTAAACACTTTGTCCTGTGCCCTTTCAGCTGAGAATCCTAAACAATAACTCAAATGAGGCTGCAGACAGCAGTTCATTATGAACTAAATGAATCCTGACTTGTCTAATATTTAGGCCTCTAACACATACCCAAAAATACAGGAAAAAGGGCATGTTTGCCTAAAAAATGTACCAAAAGTCTTGAGGCAGACATAACCATTTCCCCAGGTCAAAGACTTCTGAGCATGCCTCAGTGATTTCACTCAGTTGTGCAAGAACTTGCAAACTCAAGTAGAGAGAGAACTGAAAAAACAGAAACTCCAAAAGGAGTGCATCCTTCTGGATTTAGACGTCTTTTGGCAAGATTTAGGAGATCGGGATCCTCTCTGAAAATCAAGTGAAAAGTAGAAATAACTGAGTTCTCAATCCCACAACTTACTTGCCTAGTTGAATTTTTTTACTGTTTAGGATACAAAGTCTTATGGAAGGTGCTGCCAGCTCCCTGGCTTTCCATTTCTCTCTCCTAAGAAACAATTCTGGCCTCCTTCTTTCAATTTCATTTCTCTCTTTCCTAAGAAACAAGTACCTTCATGACAGGTGAGAATTGTCACTTCACTGAGAACATGGAGGGGAGATGAATAACATCAGTGGAGCCAGGATTTTATCCACTGTCTTTGTTTTTGTTTTCTATTACTGACCCTGTGACAGTACACACTTTCCAGCCAGCGAGAGCTGACTCCCAGCTGAGCTGTGGAACAGAGATGCTTAGATGGAGAGGAGCTTAGTTATAATCCTTTCTGTTACAGTACTCCTGCCATGCTGCTGGTGAACTGAAACCAAAAATGGGCACTTCAGAGCAGGAAAAGAAAATAAAGATTGTCCTGATGTTATGTTGTAGACTTCAAAGAGAAAAGACATCCAAACAAAAGAGGAAGCCAGGAACAGATGCAGGTGGACATGAACTCAGCAAATAAATGCTGTATTTGCTTTTTAGCATCCAGTTCTGCAAAGCAGAGTACCAACAGAGCTACCATCACCCAATAGTGTATTCTTATCTCTCACCTCTTGCACCACCACCTGGAAACACAAAGCTATTCCCAAAAGCTGTACTCACTGGCCTTGTTTGCCTGACTTGATGTTCCTGCATTTATTTAAAACAGACTGGATACTAGACACCTGCTTTGCCCTCACAAGGGCTCACATTTAGGACTTTCCTCTCTGGTCTGACACAAATGAACAAATCCAATACAAATTCCTTTATCTTTGAAACATTTCTTCTACTTGAAAGTTTTACTGCTCTTCAAAATGACTATATTTCAGCATGTAAAAAATCAATCAGCTAAATACCATATGACTGTGCTATAATTTATTAGTGCTGATCAAAATCTTAAAGACTAGTAATTAAAATTCAAATTAAAATGTGATGAAAGTCACATGCAGTCACGTAAATGAAGAGGCTGAATTTCAAATAGGAACAGAGCCACTGGACATCATGTGAGATGAGAATTTGTGGATGCTCAGTATCACTAATAACATGTAAAAAGAACTTACCTTTTCTTCAAACTTTTCTTCCTTTTCCTGAACTAAATACATCTATATAGATCTATGAATATGTCAGTTCATAAGTGAATGACTTATAGAAAAAGGGCCAAAAAAAGCACATGTGAAACAATCTCTCCACAGTGGGAAGCTTCTTCCTATTTGCTAAGAAACGTCATTAGTTTGAATCACCTGGGTATAAATATTTTCCAAATGATCTTTTTCTCTAAAGAAAAACACACATTTTGGGGTCTCCTCCTTATCCTTTGAAAAATACCTTTTAAATTTTACCTTTAAAAAGAACCTACCCTGACAACTTGCAACAAACAGTTAATTTGGGACTCAATACTTTGACATACCACCATTGTACCAACTGAAGCATGATTTCCTATGCATTCATGCCCTGTTCACTAAATCTCCCAATGCACCAATGCAGCAAACAACAGCTTCCCAGTATGTTCCTTCAGGATATCCCCATTCAAGAAAAAACAGCTGTTCTGGGTAGTGAGGCTGGATTGTAAGAGAGAAGAATGCATGACAGCTGAATTTTGCCTGACTGGTCCTTCATGATTTTTTTCACTCCTCTCCTCATCCACCTCTTTCAGGAAACATGAACTTGATTTATCTCAGCAGCTACTGCAGGGTGTCAGTTTTCACCAAAACTGGCCAATAGCTTAAAAAGTTATTAAAGAAACAGGTGAAAGATGGATGGATGGGCTGGTGCAAATCTCACAGTAAGTTAGGGACAGACAGCTAAAATCCAATCCTCCCCCATCAACTGTTTAAAAAAACTGTTTTTCTGAACTAAAGATAAATCTTTTTCTCCTGAAAGAAAAACCAAATTACTAATGGATTTTCATATGTTAAAATACTCATATAAGAGATCTCCAAAATTTGCTAATGGAAATGGTTCTTTGTACTTTAAAAAGAGCTTTATAACAAAAAAATGTCTGAAATACCATATTTTTTCTAATGAAACATCATCAGAACTTAAGAATTGATTTCAATAGTCACACTACCTTCTACAACTTCAAAATTCTTCTAAGTGTTGTTTGCCCTCTAGATTGTGCATGCAAAATTTCAACAGAAATGTTTTGAAGAAGCTCAGTATGAGAAGGCATTCCACATGAGATTTGTAGCAGAATAAATGATGTCCCATGCTACAGTTGTTAGAGAGAATCCACAATCAACTTGAACGGGGATTGAAGGAGCATCCAGGAAGTTACAAACATAAAACAATAAATACTATATTTTAAGGAGTATTAGCAGTATCACAATGAACCACAGGATGATGTTCAGGCAGTTTATGATATCAGTAGAACCACTAAATGTGTCTACAGGATTATAACACAAATAATTTTAGAGTATTATGAAACAAAGAGTTTGTGTGTTTTAAATGATAACATCACTCAAACTATAAAAAAGATAGCAATGCTGAAGAGCACCAGGAGAAGTATCACTTTAAAACATTATAAATGTTGAAATACAGGTATGGACCTATATTCTAGGAACATCGCTGAGCTGGGCAGTTTGCTTAAGTGAAAGGAAAAAGAAACCTAGGAAAAAAACCTGTGCACTTACAGAAAAAGGTGGGAAAACATCAAGGAATGTCTCCACTCCAATCTCCTGGCCCACAGGGATGAGAGAAAGGAGAACAATTGTTGCATTAGCTTTTTCCATTGCATTAGGCATACTAAGCTTCAGCATATCTAACTTGCTGAGGAGATGATGAGGAGTGCTGTACCAACTCATCTTTTCTCTGAAGATACAAAGTAAGAAGTAGCTGTCACCCAACACATCCAAGAATGCAGAACAACCTTTTGTTCATATATATTTTCTTCCCTTAATTCCTTTTCCATTATTAAAAGAGTACATTTTAAAATACATTAAAAAAAAAAAGGAAGATAACAGTAGAGCAGCACTCCATCACTTGCAACGACAAAACTGAATGCTTTATATGCTGGTTATTCCCTAAAAAGTCTCAGCTATATCTATGGCTGTCATTCAGCCCTAAACAGGCCTAGCAAAACCACAAAGATCACTCCCACCAGGGACAAAACAGGTATAATAAGCAACTTAGTAAGTTACAACAGGACAACAGGCTCCTCTCCAGATTGTCTTTCTGTAAGTAAAGCCTCAAGGGAAATAGGAACAGATACAACCAAGACTGCAAAATGGTTTTAGAGAAGGTGAGCTGTTGTATACCAAATGGCCTGTCTTCCTTATGCCACATTTTCCTACGGAGAATGCAACACCTTCTCCCAGCTGCTCAGGAAAGAGAAAAGACAACAATGCAAACCTTGAGACAAGCTCTCCTCTGGCCAACACTCAGCAGCAACTTTGAACCCAAAGGGTCAAAGCAACATCTTCAGAACTCTGAGCTCCCAAGTCTCTAATGCCTCTCTCTCCAAAGCAGAAAGCTGAGGTTCTCAGAGATGAGCCCTCCCCACAACACTGGGAAGAGGGTGGCCAGGAGCAGCAGACTTCCAAGCCCCAGGTGCTGATGCTGCTCCAGAGTCTCAGTCCCACCATATCATATTGTGGTACCTGGCAAACACCCTCCAGCCAGACCACAGAGGTGCCAGCCAGGTGTGCCGAGCTCACGCTTCCACTCCGGAGCTGGGGAACCCTATGGTGGTGGCAGTGGCTTTGGTACCTGAGTTCCCAAAGTGCCCCAACATACCTCACCAGGAGAATTTGGGCAGAAGCTGGTACAGGGACAAGTGCAACTCTGCTGGAATGTGCAAGGAATTTTATTTAGCTTTAATAAATCAGGAATTTCTAACAATGCCAAATTTATCTGGAAAATTGCTCACTATTTCTAATGCATTAAAAGTATCTAAGTAGCAAGCTTTTCTCAAACACAAAAGCTCTTTTCTTTCTTTATTTTACTTGCTATTCAGCAATTCTTTTCTTTATCTCATTTTCATCAGACTTCACAGAAAAAACCTTCCCTTTCTTCCCCTTGCACTAGAGTATACCTCTTTCTGGGACTTCAGAACGGAATTTGCTTTCTGTCACTTCCTCCGACTTTAATCTGTTTTGTATGTCACACGTGAAGGAGGAAGAGGGAAAATTGTCACAAAGATAGCATTAACACAGGAACTTGTTTTACAGGGTAGTAGCCATATAGCCTGGAGAATAAACCCCACACGACACGACAGGCTCGTGTCTATCAATTTCATCTGACAGACCTGTAATGCTGCCAAAGTACTTTCAGACTGCTAGCTACCTGCCACATAGTTAGATGGCAGCTAGCACTAATAATAATAATAATAATAATAATAATAATAATAATAATAATAATAATAATAATAATAATGATATAATGACAATAAAACAATTATAATAATAATTCATTGTAGATTTCATAACCCCCAGAGATAGCTTTGGCCCTTTTATAATAACTGGATTGGGGATTAAGGAATGGCAAAAGAAGCAAACAAATTAATTCTTTTATTCTCCGCTAACAGGCAAGAGCAAAGAAAACATATACAGTTGTTTTAATCTTTTTAAAAATATGTTTTACATAAAAGTCTCACATTAATTAAGCTATGATGCCAATGATTATTTTTAGATCAAACCATTCTAACAAATGGAAGTTTATTTGTAGACATAAAAGATCTTCACTGTACTTTTTTATCAGAAGCACTGTAAGAACAGGAAATTACAGGTCTTTTTGCTACTACAAGCTATATTAAGACCACAGCATTGCTGTTCATCTTGAGGTTAGTACTAAAATTTTATTTACTATCAAAATACAACATACTAAAGATTATTTTAATTTGAAATATATGCTGGTGTTTAAGATTGATAAACATGAATTAAGTATATATTCAATATAAATATACATGTTTTTATGATAACATATTTATGCTCTCTAAGAAAGAGGAATAGATGAGACAGTGATGATTACATATGATAGCAAAAAAAAAGTGTGACTACAGAGAGAAGATAAAACGTGATAAAAGAATAAATTAGTTACATTAATCTGTCCACTGCATGAAGTGGTCTTATTCATTGTTCCTAGGCACCAAATACTTCAAGGTTTTGGGTTAAGTGTCTTGGACACTGATTCAGAAAATACAGCATCAGTTCAGCAGGGAAGGGGCTGCCTCAGAAACATTTAGGGACAAAGCCCAAATTGAACAGTAAGGGAAAGACAGTGACTACTGAAAGAAACCAGGAGACTGACAATGTTTTTTCAGAACTTACATCAAAGTATTAACAAATTACAAAGTGGCGGCCTACAATCAAGACAGGCTGTAACAGAGAGATGCTGAAACCAGGTACTAATTTTTACACTGATATCAAAACAGCTTCAAGTCTCAGTAACATTAAACTCAGCAGTCTCCTTTTAGTAATTTAGCACAACACTTAGGCTTAAGTAGACCCCTTAAAAGTTGCTCTTCAAGGGACTCAATCCAAAACGAGACTAGAATAGTATTATCAGTGTTTGCAATTGCATCACTTGGGCAGATCCTTAAAGTCTCAAGTTCAGTTCAGTCCCAAGTGTCAGATGAGAATCACAGACCCATTGAATTAAAAAGGCAATTTTTAATTCCTCTTTCTTAGAGTGGCAACAGGGCCCTAAGAACAAACAAACAAACAAATAAATAAAACAAATAAAAATAAGAAAAAAAAAAAGAGGTACCAAGGAATTATTGATTAATTTCCTTAACAAGTATCAGTCATTAAAATTAGTAAAAGTCCATACTTCCCTTCTACCAAGTAGAGCGCATTTACTATGCTATGAATTACAAATACAGAATGTGGAGGACCTCACAAAATGATGACAGCATTTCATGCTGTGCCAAGGTCTCTTAACCATGGCAACTTCCCTGTGGACCAGAGTCACCAAGTCTACACATGCCAACGCACACGTGTGTGCTCGTACACCTGTCTTTTCCTAAGAAACAATCGCGTCTCCTCGTACACACACATTCTCTCAAGCACTCCATGCAGTGACATTGGACAGGGACAGCTTTGAGAGAGGGAGCCCAAGTTCAGTTACACACTGCCACCGAGGATTGTCCAAAACTGCAGAGACACAATTTCTCAAGTCAGTGCAAACAGCACAGACACGTGGGAGCAAGGGTCACATCGTTACTTGTGCGCTCTCCCGTTCGGAGTGCTAGGAATTACATCTGGTTAATTGGTTAACTTGATAGCTGATCTGCACTGTGCACTACTACAACACTGCATATTTTTATTCTGAGTAATAAATATACACATAAACTATATGCTATAACTTAGGTGAATATAAGAGGTTTTATTAAGCCACAGAAACATTACAAAAGGGAATAACGCTGACCATTGTTTTGTATGCTATGTATTTGCTGGAACAAGTAAAGTGTTTCTGCAACTATATCTAAATTCTATTTCAGATTATTTTTCTTTTAAAGACTTAAATGCTACAGCATATATTATTCCAGATTGATAAAATATTTCCAAATATTTTATCTGAATGTTTATTAAAAATTAAGGGGGAATAATATTCTGAGTTTTCATCTAGGACCCGTGCCCATGCACTGACAGAATGTCTCTCTAAACTTTTATCTTCATTTGTTTATAAGTCTGCTAGCACAAGGCACTGGATATCCTCAACTCCTGCTGCTGAACACAGCAGAGGCTGGAGTACTTCCCAAAGGCCCTGTTTGCTCTATTACATACATGCATTATTTTCCTTAACAACTTTGTATTTGTACAAAGTATATGCACCATTTTTTTTTCCAATTCTGCCTTTGTGATATATGTATATATACTCCCATAGTGCAGTGCTGGTTGCCACCTGGAATCCTCATCAGCCTATACAGTTGTATTAACTAGTTATTTCCTATACAGGCATATTAAATTTCACTGGTTACAAAGAGCATATTGATATTAACGTTTTAATGATAAATAAACTGTTTTCATAATTTCATGTCGAATTTTCCTTAACAGCCTTTCAGTTTTGCTATGAGTTAGTATGTATTTTTACCTCATCTGTAAAATAGTCCCTAGTTATCCTTGATGTAACAAGGGAATAGTGCACAGCTGATGCAATCATAGCTAAAAGTTATTGAATTCACCAAAACAGAGAGAAAACACTTACTTTGCACATTCTTATGACTTAGGTGCAAATCCTGGAGTGTATTATAAACTGGTCTTTACAACCTATGAACAGATACTATAAGTCAGACAGAAATAGGAACTCCCTAGGGATGCTGTCCAAAAAAAGAAAAGTAGCCCCTGTGGAGTAACTCCCCCTAAGTCATGCTGCCACTGCTGCTGAAAGTATGCAATGAATCCGTCTGCAGTTGGAATTTCAGATGCCATAATCCCTTACAGAATGTTGTCTAATTATTTTATTATGCATAATAAATGTAAAATATTTATTTTAGCTTACATAATTATATTAAAAATGTATGCTATTTATTCTCAGTCTTGTAAGACATCCTTCACAAGTCATATACTTTATAGAAAGGAATGCATGCTGTTTTGCTGGCCTGGCTGTTTGTTTTATACAACTTCTACACCTTCTTATCTGTGGCTAAGGAACACCCTTGCATATTGCCTTCCATTACCTCACCACCATGGGTACTCTGTGCAAAATGAACAGTGGAATCACAGGGAACCGAAAATCTGAAAATTATTTTCTTCAATCATAGCAGAGGGATGGCCTGAAGCACATTAACATAATATCAGTACCACACTCTTGTGGTCAAAGTAGTAGCAATACTCTTTCTGCATCACAAAACTATGTCAGTGCTTCTCCCGAACACTGTAAGTCATCAAATTTTTGCATGCCTCCCCTCCATGTAACTCAGATCCATTTCACTGAAACATCTCCCTCACACGCACCATGAACATAAATTGCCTGAGAAGTTATGGTAGTTATACAGAAAGTTAGAACAAGTGAGAGTTAAATTTAAAACCTTACACATGAATAAATGAGACTTCCCTTCCTTAGACACATGCACAAAACCAGTCTAGTTCTGAAAGTGCTGTATATCTGCATCTGTCATTGACAACATCAGATTCAGGGGAATTTTTCACTTCTGCAATCAGGTTAAATTCAGGTACCTAACTATGCTGCAGGTTTAGAAAGTCTGTCCACAGACTACACAACCAATAGATTTAGAAACCTGTGTCATAGGTGCTGTTCATTTTCAGGATGTTATACAGCTCTTCAATGCTTACTGTGCCCATTACCAAACACAAACAGTATTGTTGTCAGTGTAACTCCAAGATAGTGTCATCTCAAAAGTTCAGCCACATAACACATCTTTTTTAAATGACTAGGAAATATAAAATAAGCATTGCATAAGTAATGGTAGTGCAGGGCCCTGTGAGACCAATTCTGTATTATAAAATTAGGTTGAACATTAATTAAGGGTGAATGAATATTTTTGTATGACAAAGCACATTGACTTTAGAATGGAGAGACATGCTGTGTGATTTGAAAAAGTAAATGCAAAGGAAAATCATGCATATTATTATCTGAATAGGGAAAACCTACATTAAAAACACAAAGGTGAAAAATTTGTAACCAAAAATATAAGTAAATGTTTGTGTTTATGAATATTATATTTTGCTTCCTTCTAAAGGATTTTTAAAACTAGACTGAAAACATAATTTCAAATTATAATTGTTACCAGAAATTACACACTACTGTATCGAAAAGCAGATGTCAATTTCTTTGTCATCAAAATACAAAAGATTTAGACAAAAATAAATATCAAGTGGTCATAGTAAGAAAACTAGTGATGAAGGGAACATTTTTCACAAGAATACTGAAATACAACTGTAAGTATATGCATACTATAAAGAATTTATAATTTGTGAGCTAAAAATGCTAAGTTAGTTTACTATTCCCTTCAGAAAACCACATCCATTCATGTCTTTTCCTAGTTAAAAAAAGAATGTCTCATGCTGTGTGTTATATAGGGAATAAATTGCCTTTTCTGTTGCATGCAGCCAACATCACTCTTTCCCCCATAGTATCTAACAGCTGATTTCACTTGAGTTTATAGAGTTTATAACAGTTCCTAAATTCAGACGAGTGTCTTCTAAGAGCCCTTTTTCTGTACTTCTAGCCAGGGTTATCTAGCCTTTCACGCACTAGACTGGCAGGAATTTTTGCAGGATGATTATTCACAATTTCAGGCTGAGGAATTGAAAAGCTTGAAGTCAAGAATCTCCAAGAATACTCTGAGCACCAATGAGCTGAATGGCAATAATTTAAATATCTTGTACGTAACCACTGTTTTAATTCAAGTGTCTCAAACTACTTTATAGAACAGAGATCCGTTATCAACAAAAGGAAATTTTATATTAGGACTAACAATACTTTCCTCCATATCCCAACACAAAAAGAGGAATATTCACCTCCCTGAAAGTACAAGGCTCATTAAAGAGTCCGCAGTTACCAAGCAACACTAAACAGCAACACATGAAATAGTCTGGATGAACTTACAGTGCAAGGGCCGAGCTCACAGCATCACAATGAGACTTCAACCACTAGACTTAGGGGTGAATTTTATCACTAGATCAACAGATTTTAAAATCTTTATTTTAACATTTTCTGTAAGTGACACTTGCAAGACTACATACCATCTGCTGAACTGGTGCAAACAATATTATTTACAGAGCTGATAATAACTTTCCTTTAAAAGAGAAATACTGCATGACTTGACAAGGAGGCAACATGCGATTCCCTTAAAATTGTAGTTTAAAATGAAGAGAGAGGTGGATAGAGAGCAGAACATATACTTGCCAACAAGGCTGGCTAATATCCCAGGACTGTGGAAACTGGCAGGCACAAGCAGGACTGCTAAGCTAATAAATACAGCAGCCCCTCTACGGGCTTCTCTGCAGCTACACAGAGTGCCTCACTGCCTCTATGGACTTGCAGCAGCAGCAGCAGCAGCAGCATAGCTCTGGTTCCTGCATGCCTACCAGATGTTTTTCAGCTGAGCTTGGAACACGTTTCCTGCAGAATAAAGGCTTCATCAGCTGGTATCTGTAGAGATCAGTCTCCAAAGGTTAGGTCAAAATTGGCCTGTGAAGGATGGAAACTAACATTCTATTGTTGTGAAACATTTATTTTTCAATAATATAAAAGCGGGGCATGCCCAGATATTTCTTGTTAATCCTGATAAAATATGCTATGCTTGCATATTCTCTAATAACCTCCAGTATAACAAAATACTCCTTAAAAACTTGCTATTTCTTGGAATTTGTATCCCATACAGAAAACTCTTTATGCAAAGTAAAATGATCTCCTGTCTTTCACTCAATAGAGCACTGGGTTATGCGTTTTGTCATCCTGAGTGAGGAAAGTGCATTCAATCATTGGATGTGTGTAACAAACCCCAAACTGATTCACATCTACAACACTCCCAGTCTCTTGGGTCCTCAAGCCAAGGAGCTCAAACCCACTGTAACCCACTTCTCATTACCTAGCTCCATAGTAAGACTTTTCCTGCCAATTGGGATGATTCAGTAAAAGTGGATGACTGCAAGATTAACTGTCCTAGAACACACAGCATTAAAGACAGCACTTCTTTTACCCTCAACGCAGCACATCATGTCACACTAATGCTCATATGCTCTCACTTCACTCAACACAGACCTTTTAACACAACTGCTCTGACAAAGGAAAACCACCTCTAATTCCTAGATGACTTACCGAAGCTGAAAAAAACACTTCTACTTATAAAGAAAAATATAAAGAAAGCAGGGACACTCTTAAGGTAGCAGCACTGAAACATAGCCCCCTCCTCCTGAGGTTATCAAATTCAGTTCTCTGCAGTTCTAGAGTGCGAATCAATGGGTGCTCAGTACAGAAGAGTTCACAGAACATTTGCCCCACACAAAGAAAACAATGCAATGAGAAGTTTTGTACAGAAAATGTGTGACCACTGCAGAAGCTTTCTCTACAAGAGTTTTCTGTAAAGTAGCTCATAAATAGCATGAAAACAGGTATTATGAGAGCAGATAGGCTTCATTATATAGTCTTGCTTTAGGAAACTACATTAAAACTTACACTAAAGGAACATTGCAGTTGTATGTTCAGCATGAAAAGAAAATAAAAAATGCTATAGGGGTATAATCAAATGTTTAACTTTCTCCTCTTGTGTGCATTTATCACAACACATACATCTAATCGTACGCCATTTATCAAATATAATGCTGATTTTTAAAAATTTTTTGAACATCAACTCTTCCAAATTGCACACAAAATACTTCTATGGATTCCTTTATGGTACACATAGACTAGCCACCTCACTGCAAGGTATTAAAAGTATTCAAGAATGCAGAAGTGTATTTAAGAGTAAGGATGCACTTAAGAAGCAATATGAGATCATTTAATATGTAGTCTATAACAAACCAAAGACACAGACGATAAGCACCAGAAGCAATCTTCACTGTTTAATCATGTAATTATTTTAAAATTTAATCAACTGCCCTAAAATGGGGATGGGTTTTAGTGGTGTAACATGGGGGGCTTTGCCATGCAACCATCCCTATGGCCAACTTTCATCCTAACTTCACCCAAGCTAGCAAGAAAAAGGAAAACTGAAGCAAAACAACAAGACTCTGAAGAAATGTAACTAGCTCGAGTTGCTTCCAGTTCTAATAAGTGTCTGGTGAGTATCTAAGCTGGTAAGCCTTTTAGAGAACTTTTCTTGGTGAAATGGTTGCAATTCAACCAAGAAAAATTTCAAAGCCACAAACGATTTGAAAAGGCAATGCAGATCAGCAGCCTCATCACAGAGAATTCCAACAGACACTGGAACAGCTGTGAAACAAACACTCAACATTAGCACTGTAGTGTTACCACTAAAAGGTTTCCCATCATTTGTTTTTCTTTATAAAGTAACACCTAAATACTGAAGACTAAGTTTTTAAATTTAGCTCCTAATTTAATACGTAATTACTGCTGCCCTGATGGTGTTTTAATGGCAATATATTTTTATTGGTGACTTCAAATGAACCTCATCTGATCACCTTAACCCTTCTCTCATCATGCTTTAGTTAATGACTCATTACCTGTAGTCACACCAGGGACATCTGTAAGGCTTTTCTCCAGTATGGACACGCTTATGTCGCGTCAGATGCGATTGTGTCGTGGAAGCAAAGTTACACTCATCACATTTGAATGGTTTCTCTCCTAGAAGGTGACAAGAGAAGATTATCAGTTTTCATCTACAGAAAAGGAAGACAAGCCCAAATTTCTGGCATATCCCTTGAGACAGCTTTTAGCCTGTGTATATATATATATATAGCAAACATAAATACAGCATAAATTTCCAAATACAATGCATTAATTGCAAAATATGTCAGAAACACATCAGTATCCAACTGACTTCTCACATGGAATTACACAGCAGCAAAAAGGAGGAAGAAAGGAGGAGAAAAAGGAGGAGAAAGAACAGCACTGAAACAGAGTAACCTTGTTCCTGGGTCTTATTCCATGAAAATACCATAACCAGGTGACAGGCATTCATCTCACACTACATTTTCTCTTCAATCTGGGCCAAGAACAGCCCCAAAAGCAACATGGGGGGGAAGCAGAAGGTGAAAAATCACACTGATGCTTGTATTCAGCACATGCTCAGAAAGGAACATCTGCAGGTGAAAAGTGTCTTTGTTTTCAACTCCAACCTAAATTTTTAATGTTATCCTTTAAATTACATAAATAAACTGGGACTGAGAATATGAACCAGAAGTCTCTGCTCCACTCCCCCTATCTTGCCTGTTAGTCTTCTGCCCTTGTGAATATTTTCTGAACAACAGGCCAATTTTCAGCAGAAGGACTTGAAAGTTAATGAAAATAAACACAAACACCAACTACTGAATTTCAACTAGGACAATATTTTCAGATGACTAAAATTCAATCTCTGCTGAATGTACAGCTGCACTGAAAATTTCTAGAGAACTACTAACTGAAGAAAAGTAAAAATCTTTAATGTCTAAGTTGCTATGTGAAAAGAGTACTTTTCCTTCTGGTGGAGGGGTCTACCCCTTAGAAGATACTACGACAAAACCTCTTGACAGATACACTGTGATGACTGGTTGAGACACCTGCATCTCATTTTTCCAGCTGGTTGTCACAGAAACATTCTGTAGGGCTTACAGGCAGATATAGTTACCATTTAGAGAGGAAAGAGGTTTTCTTTTGTATGGAAAAACTAAAAGCCAGTTCCTAACTTAGGTGATCTTCACTGCAGTGTGCAAGCCTTCCAATGTATTTATCTAAAAACTACACAAGGAATCAACACCCCCGACTTAAGAAGTCTGGATAAAACTGCTATGAACAGACATGTACCTTGTAGACTGTTCAGAGATCTAGGACAGGCAGTTTCAAACTGAACCTTAAGCCTGTTAGCAAGTATAATTTGAAGTTTTTCACACTGACAGAAGACACACCACCAGCATAAGACTATCAGTCAGAGTGACTTTCTGAAATCAGTAGCAAAAGACCACTCCCAAAAGGCCATGCCTCCAAGAAAAATTTTTCAAGCTGTTAATAGCAGGAGACACTGAAGATTTTGAAATAGACTTTGCCAGAATTCTGAGAACAGAGAGAAATACGCATTTTTCATTCTTGGAGACTGTTGGGGTGTTTCTTCCCAACGGAAAAAAATACACAAGGCCTCAAGGCCTGAAAAAACCCCTAATGCTGGATGGAAAGACAACAGAGCAGCTTCTGAAAGCTCCATAAAGAGTTGGGATAATTGCTTTTAGCAGCTGTGGGAGAGAATACCAGCCAATGTTTTTCATCTATTGTTTCATGGGACAAGGAAAGGTGAAGGGGCAGGACACAAAGCTGAAGCCTCTATGCTGGACAAATTGAGACTGCTAGAAAGTATGTCTTTCCTGCCCCAAATGGGGTTTTCTTGTCAGACCCTGACACTCTGCTCTGGAAAAGCTGATTCTCCCAGCAGCTTGCATGGTAGTGGCTGCTGCTTCAATTAAACTCTCTGGGAGGCCACAGACTCCCTAGCAACGTAACCTGTTCTTGAACTGAAGATTTCCCGTTCTGATTTATTTTATCATCTAGCATTAAGGAAGATAGCAACATTTTCAAGCCTAAGTAGTTAAGCCACAGGTATTTTAGATAACATACATACTTATTTTAACTGCTTTCATTTAAAATGCACTAGAACCTTGCCAACTTGCCCCTCGTAAAAAAAGGCAGATGTGAACTGAAAGGAGATTTTTAGTTTGCCGTTCAGGGGAGAACGGATCAAGTAAAGGTTTGCTGCTGTGCCAGGGCAGGGCAGTGGGGCTGACAGCCGAGCGAGGGCCCGTTGGAGCCAGGAGGGCTCGCAAACTCCATCGTGACTGTAAGAAAAATGATCATCCTTGCCCACTGCTCCAGGAAGTTTCTCCTTAGGAAATCCTTGTGGCTAACTGCTCCTGTCAAGTAGACTATGTGTAAATCTCACCTGACAGAAAATACATCACAGCAGTACCACACAACAAAAGCCAACTAAATGGGGAGGAAAAAAGATAGCCTAGCACAGTCTGTAATTCTTAGCAGCTGTACACAAGAAACAGTATTTTTATGGAAAATTAACCAGGTTAATTAGTACAGTTGAAAAAAACCTAAAAGACAACTAGGTATTTCTTTGAGTTGGGTGATATTAAAGAGCATATTAGCTGCAGGAGTACTTTTATTTATTAAAACTTTCCACAGACCCACTGATTTAAGAATTTTTTGTCTTCCCTATCTATGGGCCAGGATGCTTCTAATCAGTCTTTGTGCCCCAGTTTTCCCTCCACCCTTCTTGCCCCTAGACATTTCAGGCAATAAACATAATTCTTTTAATATGGGCTGCCATTAAAAATTCCAAGAGGACTTTTGTTCACCCCCAGTCCAGGTTCTAATTCATACAAAATTAAAATTACACAAATAAAAATATCAATGTTGACAGTATTTTTTGAAACTACAGTATGTAGTAACTTTAAATAGTGTATCCACAACCATAAGGACAAAGTCTACATAGTTAAAGACCAATAAAAGTAAAAAAAATTAAATCACTCCCTGCCCCATTACCACTACAGAAGACTTGTATATGTCTCACCATCTCTACCTTTATCAATAACAAGCCCCATGAAAAAAAAGGATAGGTGCCCCAAAATGATTCAGTGGTCAACAAGCTCCGTGGAGGAACAAAAAGGAAGGACACACATTCCAAGATCACGGACCCACCTTATGGGGGTTTACTTTGTTTTTAACATAAGCACTTTCAAAAAGCTACATTTCCTGACCACGTTGATTACAAAAGAAATGGCTATGCATTTTTGACAATACTGAAACCAACTTCTGAAGTGCATCTGTTGTTTAAGTCACCTGACATGGAAAATTTGAGCTCCAACAATCAAAAATTGGGGAAGAAAATGACAAAAAGGCCACTTCATAGGGAGCACTAGTATATAAAAGCAGCTATTAAAGCTGCTGCTAACCAGTAACTGAAGTTTTCTCTTTTCCTCTTGCTACTGGACAATTTCTCTTAGGTAGGGAGAAAGTTTTATAAATCCAGGTTTTTGGTATCTTTGTTGGTCAAAGGTTTGCTATAATCAATTCACCAATCTGCTGCAAATGTTGGTGTAAATAGAAAAGGGAAAACAACAAAGATGCTCTTTAAATTTCATCTCTTTGCTGAAAAGAGCAGTAAGTCTTCTTACTGTACTGCATTTCCTGTGGTATTCAACATTATAATTTTTTTAAGCTGTGATGGGGAAGTTGAAGGGAAGAGGCTACATTATACATATAAATTCAATGCCGAGTAATGTAACTACACATTAAAGTCAAAGAGCAGTTCACATGAGAAATAGAAACACAAAGTGAGTCACTCATCTGGATAAAAACACATATATTATTAAATTTTCTTTCTTTATTACATTGACCTATAAATGTCTTGAGATGAGTGAGCAGAAGCAATCATACAAACAGTGCTCTGTACGGTATAAGCTACCATCTTCAAAAATGCATGAAAATATTCGAACAAAGACACGATCTCCTTAAGCAGTTCCATAGGTTCATGGTGACTGCCACAGCAGTGCACAGTAAGTGTACCTATCCACTAACACTTTACTGTGATGTACTTCTGTCATCCCTGGGAAGATCCCACTAGAACCAACACATGGGAAGCAAATGCAGACTGTTGATGTGAGAAGATGAGGACGGGGATTTTGCAATTTGCAGGAGTACTAACCAACATTAAAAAAGGGATTTTGTGCAAGAGAACACATGCTGTGACTGATCAGCACTGTAGGACTGAAACAGCTCCTGCAGCACAACATGTAAGTTTACTGGGAAACACGTAGAAGAACGGGCAAACAAAGCAGGTGAGCAGAACAATAAGAACAAGAACATAAAGAAAAGACCTTTTAAAATTATGAATTGTTTCCATCTTTCCATTTCAATTCAGAAATAATTACCCTTGCTTGTTTTTTCTCTCTTATGCAATTTCTTAGTTGATCATGACTAAGGCAAAATATTCAAATTATCTGAAAATTTAAATTATGCTTCTTGTATGTATGTGTGTGCGTGTGTTTATTTTTGGTGATTGATTTAGAGGTTATTTACCCTTTTTTGTTACAAAATTCAAGTAATCATTTAATTCTTTGTGTAATTCAATTTACTCTAAATCCAGCAAAAACTATCTTCAGGATGATTTTCTACTGGAAGAAAATACGAATCAGAAAAACTTGCTTCAGGATGACTCAATACACAAAATCTTTTCCTCATAGCCTTGTTGAGACACCAGAACTACGGCATCTATGTTCCTGCAGCACCACAAACTATCCCTTATTTACCACACAGCACCAGCTGATACTGCGAGCGGTCCAAGTTTCTTAAGACAGTTTATCACAGCCTCGGCAGCCACAAGTGCCTATTGTAAAGCATTTGGCAGACAGAGATGTAAGTACTTCTCTCAGTGTGATAAAATTCTGGTCAAACTCTGGACCACACCTTAAGCCATTGCTTCAATTCACAAAACAGAAGTTTACGCCATGGGTATTTACATTGTCAGTAAAAGACTTTCAGAATACCGGAGACTGATTCTTGCAGAACAGGACTGGAAGAAGGGGCACTCGGGTCATAAAATAATGTTGGAACATCCTCCCAGGACAAAATCAGCCAACGACTTTGCTTATTCTCTGTCCAAACTGTACATTTCTCACAGCACCAGGTCATCATTGAGGACATAATGTATTTAAAACAGAATAAAAACATCAAAACAGAATAAAAACATCCTGATAAAACACCAGGCATCTCTTGATAGGTCAAATTATTTGTTCCTACTTTACAGTTGAGATGGCCTATATCAAAGAAACTTTTATGCAGGTGCATCATGTTTACAAATATATTAATTAGTAAAGTTTTTCAAGTCTTTAATGGCTTTTTCTTTCAGGTTAACATTCCTGTACTTCTTTTCATTCAAAACCAAAAACATCTCTTCAAGGGATAACATCCTATTTACCACACTAGTCTGCATAGTTTGCTGAAAGAATGACCAAGAGTCAGCTTTTTCACACCAATTTATACTTCTTGCCGCACGTAATATTCCCAAAGAAAATGCATCTTTCACAAGATAAAGGCATTTCTCCAGGTACAAATAAAGAATCTCATCTAAAAAGAGAAGAACAGAGTAAGAAATACCAGAATAGAGTATCAAAAGTCTAAGTGGCTGGTCCTACAGCCAGTCTTCCCTTGTATCAAATCTCTACCAGCAGCTGAACATTTCTCTGGAGTGCTGGGACATCTCAGGCCTTGAGGCTGGGATGAGAGACTTGTTAAGTTGGTTAAGACTCCTTAACTACATGTGAGGATTTGTTCATTTGCCCTTGAATTGTGGGTCTCTGACAGGTGATAGAAGTAAATTTTGGATTGGGAGATGTTCTGCGTCAGCCCCCTTGACAGCTTGTATTACAGCAGGGAATTCTTTTAGCCATTTAGAGTATTTTTGATACCAATCCCTTTCATTGATATCATTTTGATACCAATCCCTATCTGATTGTAATTTGCTTTGGCATTCCGCTTTGGGAAAATTGTGCCAACTGGGGACAGAGAAAAAAAAAGAGGTAAAAAGAAAGGTACAAGGAGGAGCACACACAGCTAATGACTGAGATAAAGTTGAGCACTGGATGAAAACACAATGGAACCCATGTAAGTGCAACAATGCTAGCAAAGGTGGATTGTGTCATTCTCCTTGAAACAAATAGAAGGTACAGATAATTTTTCTGCTAAAGAATCATCTCTGATTGTTTGTGCCACAGAGGTAGATAAATGCCAAAAAGATAGATCCCTCTGCCTCTGAGATACTGTCCTATATAGTATAAAGTTAATAGCAAAGTAATAACGAGCCTCCAGTCCTGACATAAAATATAAAGTTATGCTTGCTAGATGCAAGCTTCATGATCTATAACCTGTAAATCCCTGTGATCATAGCACAAGAAACCTCTACCACACTGGCAAAAGAAGGGCAAAAATGCCTTCAAAAACCTGGACAGCTTTTCACCAGGAGTACACCATATTTTCAGCCTAATTTTGCACATAAATCAGGAAATAAAACAGATTTTCTCCTGGCTGGTGGCCTAATGATACCATATATACATATATATATATATATATATGATGATAAGGGCTTACATTTCTGAGAAACTAGATCTGCACTCACATAATAGGTACAGACAAGATGGGTAAATACAAGAATTTGCATTTCTTCTACATCCCTATCCTGAAACAGCTGTTTACCATTTGTGTGGCTGCATTGACTATGAGTCCTAGATATATGCAAGATCCCAATGTGGCACATGGCAGGGCAATGAAAAACAAAAGGTATTTCCCATCCTCTTGATAACAATGATTTATTTTTCCTAAAGAATTAATTAATTAATTAATCAATTTCTTAGCCATATTTGTTAAACTTGTGCCAACATGTAAAAATTCTTCAATGCTCCAGAAAAACAGAAACTTTAATTACAACTGAAACATACAACTTCTATTCCAGTAGTTGTAATTGCTCACGTCATCATTCAGAGTGTAATAATAAGGTAACTTATTATGTTTACTAAATTACTTTTATTGGTCACTTGAAAAATACTAACATCCTGCAGTGAATGGGAACTGACTGTGGCAGTGTTCTCCCACAAATTTACGTTCCTTTTTATTAGAAAAAAAAAAATTATGAAAGCAGGATTACTAACTAGACTCGCAAGCAAATTTTGGCCTTGAATACGCACATATATTTTTAGAGCTTATCTGTTTCAAGATATTGCCTGACCAGCACTGAAAATCCTACCTTTCTGAAAGCATCAGAATCTCCTCCAAATATGGTTGCTTTAAATAAACTAAAATCAGAGTGGGAAGAATGGCTTCAGGCTCTCAAGAAAGAGAGTAGCTGCTCTCCAGGAAATTACACATTTAGATGGTATATGTCCTGAATGAAGATTAGTTTATACAGGGACATAATAAAATCTCCCACTGTGATTCCTTTACAAAATCCATGGAAAATTCATGATGTAACAACTATAGCTTCTCATTTGTTAGCCATTTCTTTCCATTGTACATTAGACAATGGTCACTTAACTCACGCTGCAATTCCTGATGATATTACATTATCCTCATGATAGTTAGTAAAACAAAAAAACTACAGTGGCTTAAACAGCAACATTTCTACGTCTGTTTGAACAAAATCTATTCAAATAATCAAACACTTACAAGCAACTACTAAAAAGCACAATTAAGGTAGACTGTATTAATAAATGTTTAATACTTACACTTTTTCTGGTGTTCTGAAACTAAGAACCAATTTAATTTTGTCTGATATTAAAATTTTATAACCATGTGGTAGGAAAGCTTTACTAATTCTGGGAGAGAAATCTTGCTTTACATGCCAGCCATGTGGTAACTCTTAAAGTTGCACCTATTAATTACAAAATATCTTAAAATTAGGAAAGGGCAACTGAAACGACACTAGCTTTCAACTACGCTTCGGTTAAAAAAAATAGATTAATTTATATGTAGTCTCTAATTTTCACCCAGAGACATTCTAGCAGTCTCTTGCAAAATCTTCACAGTAGGTAATCTATTTGGGCCTTGGAAAAAAAAAATTAGTAGACTTAGTATTCATTGAAAGAAGACAGCCAGTCTTCACCATACCACTTCCTTTGGAAAAAAACCAGAAAAACCCAAACCCACCAAAAATACCCCCACTCCCCCCTCAAGCAACCATTCAAACTCCCAGCTAACAGATTTGATGCAGACCCGGGGCACGCCGATTTCACAAAAAGGCGAAAAAGCAAAGCAAGCAACGAGCCAATGTATTATTTGTGCTGTAACGTGCTATTGGACTTGTGTTCCTCCCCAGCGCAGAGGGACTCCCTTGCTGGGGAAAATACAGCGAAGAGCAAAGACAGCTTTACTGACCTGTGTGCTGCCGCCGATGCTTGGTGAGGGCATGACGTGTCCCGCCGGCAAAGCCACAAAGGTCACAGAGGAACGACTTCTCGCCTGTTGCAACAATAAACAGATGAGGGACTGCGGAGGTCACAGATCATTAAAACATATCTATCAAGGCTTTCAGGGTTACTAATTCCTCCAATCAAATGTTTCCATGTAAATATGTCAAATGGGAATGAAATTACCACTGCGGTTTATTGACTGTGATAAAATCTGAAAAGCACCACTGAACATAATTACATACTTGTCAGACCCATAAAAATTAGCTTTATTATCAATGGAATGGTTTTGTACAACTTCATTTCTGTTAGATGTCTTCCAGATGGGGCTGCTTTATGCACTTGAACAGTTTTTATGCATATCCTGATTTTTTACAATTCCCATACATCTGGCCTTTCTGTGCTGAGTAAAGATTGCCTGGAAAAAAAAGTTAATATACTGTATATATGATTCTGCTTAAATAAAACATACTTAATTTACTAACAAATTAAAGGTATTGAGAAATTTTCAACAGACTAGGTCACAGCCATCTTCAGTTAACTTCTATTTACTAATAAGTATTAAATTATTTTCTTGAACACAAGAAGAGTGCAGGCAACAATAAAAGCCAAATTATTCAGTACCACTGGCAATTCAGCACTGTTTATGTTTCTAAAGTTTTCATGACATAAAGAAAACAGGTCTGGGGATTGCTACTGAAATTGCAGCAGAACTCACATTGTTCGTATTCAAATGATAATTCTTCATTCCAAACCTCTGGACCAATTTGAGAGATTTTGGCAAGCTCAATACTCATTAAAAGTATATAATGCCCTCTTTTTAGCTTTTTTTTTTTTTAACAGAAGCTAGGATTTTGCCCTGTTGCCTATAAATACAGTTTATCATTTCACAGCAATGTTTTTACTCAGTATGTACTAACATGCACAGAAATCTTTTAGCTTTTTTTTTTTTTAACAGAAGCTAGGATTTTGCCCTGTTGCCTATAAATACAGTTTATCATTTCACAGCAATGTTTTTACTCAGTATGTACTAACATGCACAGAAATCTCAGTCCATAAAGGCCACATGGAAGGTCATTATGAATTAGTAACACTAATCTCAGGTATAGTCTCAATAACCTGAGATAAGACTGAAATTTTTAATTTTTTTTTTTTAAAGAATCCCATTAGTCATTTGGAGCCAAATTGTCTCCTTCCACAGTAACACAGCAGCGAGGGGGCTGGTGGGGTAATGATGCTGAATTCATTGAAACTAACAGCCTCCTTCCAACTCTTCCCCATGGGGAAGGAAATTTAGCTCCTACAAAAGACGGCTGGGTTAAGAGGTCCTGTGTCAAATTACCAAGTCCTCCTGCGCAGACAGAAGGATGGAAACCTCCATGCTGTTTATTCCCACATAACCAGGCACAGGAATACACAGAGTTTCTGGAAAGGCACAGTGCCTCAGTTAACATGTGTGGGAGCTCCCAGGAGAGCCTCGCAGGGACCAGCCACCCTCTCCCACCACCTCGATGAGGTCTCTGAGGAACCCCAGCTCCTCACCCCAGTTGCCCCAAGTAAGGGAGTCCCTGGGCCCTGTGACACCAGGAGGAAAGCAATTCCAAAGTTTCCAAGGCAGCTTGAATCCTACCACCAAAATAGGATGACAGAAGAGCTGATAAACCTCTGCCATGCAGTGTGGCTATGAATTGCAATGGGCACATATTTCAGAATTTCACTGTTTCAGAAAAAAGCAAATGGCAGATTGTAATTTTCTGCACCCAAATCCGGTCACATAAAGCAGACTGAAATTATACAGGACTTAGGCCTTTTTTTGAAATTTTGGTCTGTTGATGAGAGTATCCCAGAAGAGTAACTAAGGTGCGAAATAATTTCAGTACATCTTTTGGGAGTCAATTCCAGCAATCTGTTTTTATAATTGAATTTAAAAAAAAAGCAGAACAGAAACCCATTCTCACTGTCACATGAAATTTGTGCTAAATGATGTAACAAAGTTTGAATTTTACTGCAAAATGTTTGTCAATAATATTATTGCTGAGGCTATGCATGATTGTCACACAGAGATTTCTGCAAAGTCTCTTCCAAGCTTTTTTTTACATTACTTCATGCCATTTTAAAAATCAGGATCTTCAGCATGTATCACTTCAATTCATCAAAATATCGAAGAAAAGGAATAGAACGACTACACATAACGCTTAATTATAATTAAATATTAATTTAATTAATTAATCAATTTTAAGTATAAATCTTTCTAACTAGCAGTAATGCCTAACACCCCAGCATAAAATTCACACTTTGAAGTTAAATGCTGTTCCATGCCTACCAAGAAATTGCTCATCATCTATATATTATCATAAATTAGCTCATGTTGTGTTTAACATCTAGGAGCAGACCTCAGTATGGCCTGCAGCTTCATACACTAACGAGGACACAGCCCCTATAGCATCTTTGCAGGCTCACAGATTTCCTGAGGAGTTTATATTTGGGCCTTTGCAACAGTTTTGAACCACAAAGAAATCAATCAAAATCAAGCAAGGGCTTTAAAGTAGGGAAACTGATCCGCCCTATAAAACAATTTGCCAGTTAAATACTCCACACTCCTCTAGCTCGAATCTAGGAGCTAGGACAGGGCTCTTGAGAGAGGCTTTGGATCTGAAAACATGAGACTGGAGGAAATTTGGCCCCTGCTTTTTAATATCAGGAAAGGTGGTGATGCATCTTGATTTTTTGCAATATTAATTTTCAGGCATATTAATAAATTAATTACCTTATTTGTCATATGTGTCATGGTATACACACAAATACAAATATCTCCAGAAACACAGAGAGAAAACTTCATCACCTATGACTTTAAGTTCAGTTACACAGTATTTCCTAGCCCTGAAGCTTGATGGGGGATGGATCCCTCATATCTAGACATAGTATTTCATTTGACATTTGAGCATGTATTGATACATTGATGTATTTTACATTCTTCTAGATATGCTTAACAATTTTATCATTCCCATCTCAGAATTTGCGACTTTTTAACTTTTAGGAAAATGTAAAGGCAATATTTCACTTGCTGTACAGGGGGCTGATCTAACTTGCCATGTTTATATGATAGCAGAAATGCAATAGAAAATGGTCCTTTTCTTAACAACTTGAATTAGTTTCAAGTGTGCCATTTTGCATTCAAATGTAGAAAGACACGGAAACCAATCCTTTATTTTCTATTAGAAAACAGCC
>VWZV01013164.1:182871-192871 GCA_013397155.1 Irena cyanogastra | reverse complement strand
TCATCTGCTTTTCTGCCCCTACATATATCCCTGCACTCTCTGCCTTCACTTACAGTTTCCTGATCCGGTGTTCAGTTATGTTTTTTCTCCTCTCGGTGCCCATTTTTGCCATCTGCCTTGCTGCTATTTAAAATGTTCTACACACAAATGCAACCCTCTATCCTTACTCTTAACCCATAATGTCCATACTGACAAATTCATAGTCAACCAAACAAGGGTATCTTAAAATGTAAGAAAAATTAAATTTCACTCAAAAAATACACAGTATGGATAAAATTAGCAGATAAGAGCATAAATGCTCTTTCCTTTTCACAAGCCAAATTTTCCAGGTATGGTCACACAAGAATGGAGAACAACTGATGTTTCACAATTTCTAGATTGGAAACAAAATGGATCTTCAGCCCTGAAATCTGATGGGAAGCTGGATTTATAGAACCTGAATAATTAAAAAATAAGGGAGCAGATAGGCAGGGAAGGAGTTTTGAAAACTTCACAGTGATTTTTCAGAACTGAATCTAGGCACTAAATTAATTCAAATATTATTGTACAAAGTCTATGCAGAAGGTATTGATGATATTAGCATACCGATTACCTCACATCTTCCTAATAAGCACCTACTAGAAATCAAAGCTGCCTAAATTATACGTAGAGAAAGGAAATATTCTTACCCTTAACAGTCTTGCAAGTACATAAGCAGACTGGTATAGCAGGGGATGAAAAGCTGTGCAACATCACAAAAGCAACACTGAAGTGTGTACAATTTCTGCAGGTTACTAAACTGGATAATGACCTTAAATGGCAACTGAAAATCCAACAAGAGAATACATTTCTCTAAATTCTTGAAGTTTGTAGCATTTATCTGGCTTCATTCTGGTGGCTCACAATCTGCTGTCAAAATATGTGTATAAATTTTAAAAAGTAATTTCACCACTAAACTGTACCTGTTGTTAAGCCTTCAAAAAAAGAAAAGAAATGGGTGCCAGCAAGTACCTAGCAAAGGACTGTTTGAAACATGCAGTATTCATCAGGAAAGAACACTTTCATGAAAAAATTGCATAGTGATGCCTTAAAAACGAAGGCACCTTGGAAAACTGAGCAATGTGTGAGATGATGTATCACATTTGTTCAAAAAAAAAAATCACCAAATTCAACCCAGTTGTTTGGATGGGTCTAAAAACTTGACTACATCACATTCTGGACAGCACTCAACATTTCTTTAGCTGTGAGGAAAAAGAAGTGTTTTCAAAACTGCCATCAGTTCAAGTCTGAGTCTTAACAGAAGATTGTTCTGACTTGTGCATCAGCAATAGGTTACGTGCATCAATTTCTGACCTTTGCTTCAGATTTGAAATATCACCAATTTCAAATTTACCCATCCTAACATACTGGGCCGAATGCCTCATGTCACAGAAGTGACAAAATTGGCCCAGTGCGTTCAATACAGCAGCAGAGCAGAGGAAAATGTAGCTCTGTAGATACAGGTGGGTTAATAATTCCACGGGTGCTGTACACATCAGAACAGCACAAATCTGATTCTTCAGTCTCTCTTCTGACTCTGCAGTACACTTTGAGGTGAAATGTAGTAAAAATTTAGTCTTGTTACTTTCTCAAGCATTTACACCTCTGAAGAGAGTCAGTTTCTCTGTTGAGGTGGCAGCTACTATTTCTACATCATTGCTTTTCAGAATACAAGCATGCTCGAGATCTGCATCTTCCAAATTAAAAACATTTTTAACATAATCTAGCATACATGAAGTAGGACTAAAGGTTACTCTCTGTGTGGAAAACAGCAGTGTGAGCCAGCTGAAAGATATGATGTAACCACCAGACACAGCCTCATGATTCCCATTGTATTCATTAAGGCATAATGGAAAGTTTTAAATTTATCATCTTCCACAGTATTATAATATTCTGTCAATTTTGTAACATTAATCTTTCTGCAGAGCTTTTTATAATATAGAATCACTTAAAATAGTGTCACAGCCTACTGTTTAATGCACATAAAGGTATGTTTCACTAACACTACTCTGTGAGTTTTTACTAGAACAAATATATAATGTAGAAAAAACCAAACATCTGTATATAATAGTAGCGATTCAAAAGCTTTTATAGCAATAAAACTTACAGATTCATTTGAACACACTTTTTTTCCCTTTACCTAGAGGATGCTAGAACACAGTGATGGAACAGAAACCCTGGATTAACACAATCTAATTGAATGACATTATAAAATGGGCAAATTTTTGCCGTTCCATTATCTTTATCAGTTGTTCTCCATCATAAATTTCTCCGTTGTTACTGCATTACATGTGACAATATTTTTAATCAAGAAAATCCTAAGATTGTTCTGGATTTATTTATCTGGATAGTGGAAAACCTCTGCAATTAGATTTGATTCTGGAGGGAAGAAATTCTGGAAGATTTTGAATTCTGTACAGAGAGGTAAATAATTTTTTTTGATTTTGAATTCTGTATAAAGATTTTGAATTCTGTATAAAGTGATAAAGAGATAAATCAGAGTATTTTACATCAGCACAAGCAGCTCATGGCATTCAGGCAGATGAAGAATAGAAGGAAAAACCAGAATTGTAAGTCAGTCTATGAATTACACTGCATGGGATTCATCCATATGTTTCTAAACATGGATGTAAATATGGTCTTTAATTTTTAAGAGCAATATACACTGCACTGGAGTTTAGTACATCGGATTCAAATCACGAGGATCCTCATGATTTTAAACATAGGCTCTGATACCAAATGTTTGCACAATTTTAAGGAAAGAGATGCAACTACCTTCTGATACCCTATTTGTTCCTAATGTTCATCAAGATGCCATTTACATCCTCAGGACATGTCCAAAAATGGATGCAATTAAACTAAAACTTGTCTTTAGAAATATATCTTTATTTTAATTTTATTAGAATCATTACCTACTATCCAGGATATTAGAAATTTCCCTTGGTATCTTTTGAAAATAGAACAAAAATACATATGAACAAGTATATTCGAACTCAAAACTACTGAGACCATGAATGATGTTTTCTTGTTTCTCAAAGAGAAAACAGTTCCTACACTGCAAGAACGGTTTTGATATTTGCTGTCAATTAGAGTCGGGTTTTTTGGGGGTGAGAGTGTTATTTGGATATCTGTCAGGTCTCCACTTCAAGACTAGCAGCTTACAGCAGAACAGCAGCATCAACAGTGACTTGTGTCATTAGAATAAATAAATCCCAATAGCCAATACAATCAACTGACAGACTTGGAGATGCTTGAAAAACCATGGTAGACTTCAATTTTCAGGTAGATCTTATTGTCCCCTCTCAGACAGAACACCCACTCAGTAAGAGCTGACCTGTTATTCTAATGTGTATTTGCAGGAGATACTGTTAAGATGGAGTTTATTGTACATTAAATGAAGAGTGTAAGCCTTGAGCAGAGTTTTCCCATGGAATCTTCTCTTCAGGAATGACATCTAACCCGGCCTAAGTCAAACTAGATTGAAAATTAATCAAATAAAATATTTCCAAAGAAACCCCAAAACTCTACCACACATGAGTAGACAAAATAATTTTCTTTCTTTCAGGCTTCTAACTACTCCTATGTTCATGTGTATATAACTCTAAAACATAAAGAAATTGCATCTCTGTATATTCATCAAGTGCAGGAGAAGATCAGTGCTCTTTGCACATTTGTAATCAGGTACTTTGGCAGTTCTCACATTTCTTATTTTTCTACCACATTAAAGTCTTCTATCCTTTGCATTCTATCCTTCTATCTGAAAAACACCCCAGCACATAATGGCTGGAAACCAGCAGATGCCGATTCCTACTCTGACCCACAATTAATTTCCAATTTAATTGAAATATTTATTAAAAATATATTTTTTTAAAACTCTAGAGGTCTGTCAAAAGTGATGAAAACTATTCTGTTGCTAGCAAAACCAAGGAAACACAATGAGTTTAATTTAGGTCACAGTGACATCAGAGAGGTTTATTTATTGCCAGCTTTGTTGCATCCAACAAAGCTTTAATCTGTGACATGCTGTAGCTTGTAAAACAGCAAAGTGGTATGGTATCAGAGAAACTACACCATGCCATACATTTCTAAAAATGTTGGTGTCAAGCACATTACATTCAGCAACATCATCAAGAAGAAAGGGAAGGGATTTTCGAGGGGTTGTTTTTTGTGTTTTCAGTTTACCTTTACAGCTGAAACAGCCTTTGAAAATTCCTATGAAGACTTCACATACTGAAAGACAGCTGGTTTTTTGTAGTTGAGAGTACAATGTTTTTATGAAGCTGAAAATCAGGGCAGACCTTAGGTTTTACAAGGGAAAGGGTGAGAATCAAGGCTTGGTTCTGTGAACAGCAGAGCTCATCCAGTATCAGACAGATACACCTTGGAAGGACAAAAAGGTGAGAAAATCAGATTTCAGCATATGCAGGACAAGAACTGTTCTGCTCCTTCAAGCCAGGGTTTCATTGGGGTATTATGGGAACAAAGGAATGCAGTGGGCTTTAGGTATCAAAACCCCTCTAACTCCAGATATATTTGGACGTTGATGGCCTGGACCTCCAGTCTTTTGGGAGCATCTTGGGGGGCATTAAAGCCACTGTGAGCAGATTACAGAGCCTACAGGGCCCGCTGGACATGTGGCTGCTGGGAATGTGACTGGCAGTGAGGCTTTAACAACTGCCCCGCTTGCCTGAAAAGAAGGCTCCTTTTAATTTTAACCAAATGCGTATTGGGAAGTTTATGTATTTGTAGTTCAGCTACTTCTTAATTACATTTAACATATGCTACCATACTGCAGACTACTTAAAATATCACACTTATTCAAATCCACATGCCAGTGATAGTTTGTATCTGCTAGTTAATTTAACCTGAGTTCAGCTACCAATGCTAAAAGTTCACCTGCCTGAGAGAAGCCCAGATTTCCCTGTTTGTTCCTAAACCTTCCCAGCATAATCTAGGTCTGATTGAGAGCCGGTTCCAGTGTAATCCTGTGCTGAAATGCTAAAAACAGACAAATCACCACTTCTATTTTGACAACTGCACTTTAAGGGTTTATTCTAAAAAATAAAAATAAAAATAAAAATACCATTGCTAGCATAACTAATAAAAATTAATTTGCTATGGATGTGTGGTTAGTATATATCCTCCTTAAACGGAGAAGAAGTAAGACTGAATTTCCTCAGAGCTAGAATAAGCCTTTTTTTAATTTTAAATCACTCAGTCAAACAAGCATTTTACAGAAAAAAAATTATGAAAACTCAGAATTTTTCCTAAATCAGTTTTTATTCAATTAGTGGTTATTTTAAAAAAAAAATAACTTTTTTCGAAGTTTACATTTAAATGAAATCATATTAAATAAAATAAAACTATCATTTATTTAAAAAAATCAAAAAGAAAACAAAAATCAAATTCCCTAAAGAAAAAAATAAGACTATATGCTGAAAATCACAAACTTGATAAAATAATAATAAAAATGGCAACATGACTTGTATTTCATCTCTGCAGTTGACACACTACAAATTGTTTTTTACAAAGTTACTTATTTTGGTATTTTATTTAGACAAATATCTGTACAGTCATATATGAGAATGACTGTTGGTTTGTGATTTTAATAGCGTCTCAGAATAAGAGTCCACAGTTGTCACAGCAGAGTAATACCAACTTATGGTATGATTTTACTGACATCAGTAAAATATCAGACAAACTCGGTTTGACTCAAATCAGCTATAAGCAGTATTTTTTTCCTAAACCTAATATTGTTATAATGCGATTTTTCATTATTAGTTCAATTCAACTTGTATTGAAGTCAATGAGATTATACCGAGTTCTCTAAGTATTAGATCAGGCTCTACGATGATGCTGCAGCTACCACAAAACAAGTCTTGTCAAAAGGACTAAGATAAAGTACATCAAGCTTATATTGTTAACAAATTACTAGTTTATTAAAAACTGAGTGTCTAAATTCTCATTTACTTTTCATCAGTTTGTTTAATGTATCTCAGCTGGTATATTCAAAATAACTGTTCATTTTCATTTTACATGAGCGGTCTCAGTCAGTATAATTTTCATGGTTTTGTCCACTGGCATAATATTCACAACAGTTTGCCAAAATTACTGGAAGATGCTTAAACTCAACTAAAATATTTGCCTTATACTTCTAGCAAGGTGAAGACTGATACTGACCTGAAAAGATTTTACAGTACTTAGACAAAATTTTCAGTTTAAGCATTGGTCAAGCTATCAAGACCTCTTTGAATATTGGTTTTGCAAGGTTCTCCTTCTATTTCCTTGTGATTTAGGCAAAATACCATAGTACTCAGTTGGCAGAAAATACTGTGTTCGATTGACTTAATAGTATTTATGATAACAGTGGAGCCACAATACAGCAAGAGATACGAGACTGATATAATTGTTTTAATATAACACGCAAAAACATTGCACATGTGGAATAGGAGAATTGAGAGCAAAGAGGAATATTATATGTCTGAGAAAACAATGAAAATCCAGCTAAAATTCATGGTCTTTTTAATATCACACATTTTGCTAAAACGCCAAGTGATACTCAGAGCACTGTGGTGAGTCTTAAATCACATATATTCTGCTACTGTAAAAACTGCACATTCAAAAATAATTAAAGCCAATATGTCTAAACTATAACACACAAACTGATGTACAATCTCATTAAAAATATACTGAGATGTCTGTAGAAAGCATCCCAGGATTCAACAGGAAAAACGTCTATTTGGGAGTATTATATAGTATTTATCACTATTTTAATGTAATGCTTATCACTAATGTGCCAGCAGAAGCTTTCTTCTCAGAAGGTTAACTCTTTAAATTAAACAAAAATTAACACATGGAAAGTGTTTAACTGTTGTTCTATCCCTATTTTTAAACAGAGGAGGTGCATAACATTACCAAGATATGCACGTAATTTTAATTAAGATAGTATCATTCAAGGTTGTGATTCCTAAGCCAATTTACTATTTCAAAATGCAGTTCTCCTTCTAAATATAAACACAAGAGGATCAGAGCATTGTTGCACAAATCATTATGATTTTAACAGCTGTTCATTTATGGTCTCCATCACTTTGGAAACAATAGGAACATGAACAATTGACTTTATGTAAAGAAATGTATTCTTCTGCCAGGTACATTCTCCTAATCTGTCATGTTTCTGTTACGTCTTACCTCCTTATGACCTGGAGATTAATTTTCTTAAGATCCTTCCCATGAATTCTAAGGAAGGCTCATTACTATTTTTTAAATAATGGGTACTAACTACTTAAAAAAAAGTAAAAGTATGTGACACAGAAATCACAAGAACTCTGAAGCTTGAGATGTAAATAAGCGTTTTCATTTGGCATAGTTTCATACTAAATCTTCAGATTGACAAAACAGTAGATTTTCATACAGTAGATTACCTTTATTAAACTACATTTCAGATGTATTTCAATCATATTTTATTACCCTTAAAACCTAAATGAAATCAGAAAATTTAGGAGATTAAATGCCATTAAAAAGGATTAGACTATCTTCCCTATTATACTGCATTATTATTTCTACATTTTCTTTTCAGTCTGTCCATACCAAAATATGCCTCTACCAACAACAAAAAAGTATTAGGTAAGTTTAGATTATAGACTGCCTATTACTTACTACAAAATAATTTGGAAACAACTCTTGAATAATAATTTCTATTACATAAATATTGTAGTCCACCACACTTGATCTAAGTATGTGATCTTACTTGAGCTAAGCAGGATATTTTCCCACGTCAGGTCTGGTCTGCAGAACAATCAGGCAAATGACAGTGCTTTTCCAGTGATAAACCATTACCTGTCCCTTAAAATTTCTGAAAGAAACAAATCTTTCTCAGACTTGGTGGCACTGAAACTAATACAACCATCCAGAACCGGATTTTTTTCCACTCTCTGTAACTGCTGTCTTTATCTATTAATCTGATTATTTCTCTGTTCAGCAAACCTGCTCAGCTATTGCGAATAAAATACCAAATTTTAACATTGGATTTTGAAGGACTCTTATTTCTATTTTCCAAGCAGTAAGGTTGAGGGTGCTAAACATGCTTGCTCTTCACATACTAATCCCAGGGTGTTGTCTGCTCTTTTAGCTGGAAGCAAACCTCTAGTAAATTCCCATTTATCTCCTTGCCAATCAAGAAGTGAATGACTGACAGTAACAGAGCCTTATCTACGACTCCTGTCTGTGGTGCATTCTGCTAAATGATGTCATCGCTCTAGCAAGAGAAAATAAGCAGATTATTACAGTGACTAGAAGCAAACTAAACATTTGGATTTTTGCATGGACAGATTTACACACTGTCTGTCAGATAAAGCACAGTTTGCCTGCTGCTTACACAACAAGAATGTGCCTGACAGCTTCTTCCCAGCTTTAGTATCTGATTACATAAATAGGCCATTCCCCACCATTTCTAAAGACTGACAGTCTGTCTTAGTTTAAAGAGCAATTTCTGACTATCAGCCTTTCTGTCTTGCACACAAGGCTGATTATCATCAAGGCACTTCCTGGAGGTCCAATCAGTTGTTTTTTTCTCTTGAACTCAGGACGTTGCAAAACTTGTAGCCACAAAAATATTAAGGAAATGAAAAATTCTTCTGTAAAAATTTACAAGCAGCAACCCAAAACTTACACTCCCCATCATAGTAAAAACAGTTGCTGACTTCTAGGAGCATTTAGAAAAAGATCTAGCATTTACAGAAAGTGTGACCACTTTTTTCATTTTCACAATTTCCATATTTGGAGAAAAAAATTATACAAAGAAGTAAAACAAAACGAACTGAAAAACAAAGAACAAAACCCCACCTACCCAAAAGTAACAGGCAACTACTACCCTGCATCATATTAAAAAAAACCCACAAAACAAAAATAGGCAACCTTGTCATAAGTCTGTCTCAGAAATTCATAAAGCTACTTTGTTGTCCAAGTGTGCAGTGGCCTTTCCCAATTTAACTTCAAAACTATCATAGAAAGGACCTTCACAACCTTTGGTTTGTTTTTGCATTAGCTGTGCAACTGTTAGTCTTTTATAATAATTCTGCTTTTCCAAATCATACCTCAATAAAACTATGCTTTAAATTAGATGCATTTTACTGTTGCTGTTGACTTAAATATTTTTAAGGTATGAGCATGGAAAAGACATGCCATTTTTCACAGCTAAATGTATGCAGGTGTTAATGAACTTACTTAAAAAATGGTTCTGAGCACTGAAAAGGGTAAACACATAATAACTCTGCTGTTTACAATGGTAAACAATTGCAAGTCATAACCACAATATTGTTCCTAGTTATTTCAGCTATAACTTGCAAGGCTTCATAGCCAGACAAACCAGATGAAATATGTTGCTGCAGGTCTGCTCTGATGGATCCCTCTGAAATATCCACATTATTGCTTTTATTTTATTATGTACCACACTTCATAACTGTACACAGCAGACTACAATAAAAACTGCACTACACTCCTTTAAGTACTTATTAAATAGGTCAAAAAGTTACCATAACAAATAACTTGCTCTACTCAGGGTCCATTAATAACACATCTTGTTGGGATTCTAAAACAAATGGGGAAAAAAAGAACAGTGAAGAAGTGTCTGTTATTTGATGCTGCTGCCTAACAGTTTGCACTTAAAATGCACGGTATTATTTGCCATAGCATTACCCAGTCACTGCTGTTTAAAATATCAGCATTGACACAAAACGGAAAATTGTGCTACTCACAGGTTTGGGGTAAGGGCAGGAAAAAAATTTGATCCTACAGGTAAGGCAAATTTATTTGCATAGACAAGAAATGCCACAAAGCCTAGTACTTTCCTAAGGGTAGGAGCCGTGAGATCCTGGATTCGGTTTTATCTGCACAAAATATTTTCCCCTTCACAGTAATGTTCTTAAAATACTAATACCTCAGTACAGGAAGAATACTGCAAAGGAGAAAACCAGCAGACCCTGGC
>VWZV01013164.1:157871-177871 GCA_013397155.1 Irena cyanogastra | reverse complement strand
AAGGGTAGCGTGACACTGGAGAAGATACACTGTATATAGCAAAGAGATGAACAGCTCTGCAGAATGTACTTCCACATGCATACTCTCAAATTAACATTCTTCCTCCAGCAGTTCTTCGTATATAAATTAAGACAGGTTACTAAAAGGAAATCAGTGAATTGCCACACAGAAAACTTGTTCCTTTGCCCCTAAATGGCAACAATAAGTAATTTGTACTATTCTATTTATAGTTTTTATTTCCTGTATAAAACCCATAAACACAGAGCATTAACCCACAGGTAACCAAAGCTAAACTAAAGGCAGGAGGATCTTGTATGCAGAAGCAAACCATCATAGACAAGAGGTTCATCTGGTAGATGGCTTGCACTGTCCTCTCACATCACATACACAAAAGTGATGCAGAATTGTAAGTTTGGAGTTTTTATTCGATTTGTTTGGGTTTATCTCCTCCTGGGTAATAGGTTCTGTATGTGGAAGTACAATACTGACAGTTGTTCAGATTGGTGAGCGAGAATTATCTGTGACTACCAAAAAACCCCAAAGACAGAAAAAGCATGTATCTTCATACTGGCCAAAATTTGGCCACAATGTAGAGTTAAATAATTGTAAGAATTCTCCAAACCACAGACAGAGATGAAGTAATTAAAATAGCTAGCTAACCAGAACCAGCCCATGAAGTTGCACTGTAACTTCCCTTTATCTTCCATGCTTTTTAGATGTATGAATTCATAATAAAAGTAACATTACATCAAGCTATAATATTTTACAGAGCAGCATAAGGCATACTATTATTGTTATACAAGGTAACATGAAAATAGGTTAATTAGGATTTAAGAAGCTACATCAGCAAATAATATTTTATTGATAACATTCTATAAGAAAGTCATTAAGTAGACCCACTATTGGCCAAGCTGACCACAAAGTTTGAATACCTTGCTGGATACTATTTATTTTAAATATAACCAATAAGGTATAATTTTACTTACAAACTGACCTGACCTAGAAAAAAATCTAAAAATATATAATTCAGTATCATACAACATCATCAAAAATAAGCTTGTTCAAATTAAAATAGGACCATATTAGACAAGGTATTATATAGAGCAGCCAGTGAGAAGAACAAATAGAAAAAAAATCATGTATCAGTTAAAATATTGGATGACTGCAGGGTGACAAGGCTGTGAAGCTTTTGAATGACTAACTACTAGCTACTTACATATATGTGAGAATTCCCAGAATTTTATTACTCTAGTTTGAAAACAATATTGTTATGGACATGATACTGTTGTTTTATAGGATCACTATAGTAATCCTATATATAGTTAAGGATATATATAGTTAAGGATAGCTGATCATAAAAATAATTCATTCATCATATTTTTGGAAGAGCAAGTATTAAAGGATTGTGCTCAAGTCTATCTGAAATCAAGGCCATTTCCATAAATTATTAGAAGTGTGGATGGTTGAAGAAAGTGTGGAATTTCACCAACCTGGTCAAGGGACAGCAGAGAATACCATCACAGAAAACAGCCACTAAAAATGTGAAACCAGAAAGTTGGTAGCTTGGGGAGATATGCAGTAAGGACAGCCAGAGGGGGCTTGGTATGTCTTATCCAAACACTGACCCAAGCCAAAGGTTAGGAACAACAATAGGGCAATGCACAGTCATGCACACAATCTATGTGCTCCACCCAATTTCTGCTCAGATCACAAAGCAGAACCCAGCAGAACAACTGATAAAACTACTTGGTTTTGTTCATGTCCCTGAAACCAAAACATCTGGGAGAGAAAGCTTAAGCAGCAGTGTTGTCACTTGGCTACCACGACAAGCTCCTTCTTGATAACAGCTTTAGTCTTGTCACTGACAATCACCTATTAATGATGTCTTTCAAAATTCATCTAGGGAGACTGATACAAAATCCAAAAAGAGATTTGGAATACAGCTGTCATAACAATATGAGTGAAACAAGTGAGCAAACTCTTTATTTCAAGAAATTGGCTATTGCAAATGTGAAGCTGAGTGGGAGAACCTACCTTTACTTCAGCTCTCACAAATGAGCAGAAAAATGTTGCCTGCAAAAATACTCCTGGGCCAAGGGATAAGTTGGTAAATCAGCTAAAACTTCCTGACATTCTCACCTGCTTAGAAGTACTATTAGAAATTTAAGCAACAGGTCAACTACAAGTCAGATCAAATCACTAAGTAATTAAATACTAATACAAGAGGAATTAATTATATTGATTAAACCAGTATTTCTACTTTACTAAACAACTACCACTAGATCTTTTATTAACAAATTAGGACTTGACTTTATTAATAATAAATTATTACTTTATCAGCAGCAAAGCTACAAAAAGCACTTAGTATTTTCAATACAAAAAATCCCTTTTGTGATCAAAAGGGTTCATACAATCTTAAACAAAAACAAAGCAAAGCTTTGAACTGGCAATAACTTTAACTACTAGAAGCTCTGATTATAATGGCATAAACACTTATTGCTGTCCAATAACTAGAAAAGTTAAATATCTTCAAAATTCCACTCTTCCTATCAGGTTTTAAATTTGCATGCGGTATCTCCAAACGATGAGGTATCTCCAAAGGGCAATACTTCGGTAGTACTACTAGCAAAGTGGTTTTTGAACTGTTGAACTATCATTTTCTGAAAACTGAGCAACTAAATAATACTTTTTCAAACTTATTCTACACATCATATGACCAGTCCCATGATATTGCTGAACTACATCACTGATATGAGGGGAATAAAGAGTAGCACAAGAAACAAGAGTTTGTATCAACATTAAAATAATGTACTTCAACCAAAAAACTAAAAGATCAGCCCTTCTAGGACTTTAAATTGTCTGGATTCATTATTCCATGATAACTACAATGCCGTGTGTTGATTTATGTTTCTGATTCTGAACTATTTTCTGAGATGACTGCATTTTCTGTAATTTCTTATCTGCTTTAACTACCACAACTGATGCAATTATAATGATTGCCCAGTCTCTGTATTAGCTAGGAAATGCAGATTCAAAGAAAATGGAAAAAACTAGGAGAAATCTTCAGTTAAATTAGTTAACCATTGCATGTTTTATAAAGGGCCCACACAATTCATAACCATTTATATAAACATTCACTGACTGCTGGTACGACAATTATTCATAAGCTGATAGAAGTTCCTGCCCAAATTCAATAATGTCTGAATCAAACAAAGGTTAAGATGAAGGTTTATTTCTTTAGTATTAAAGAATCCTCACCACCCACAACAGCACATACAGAAAATAAATTTTGCTCCCTTGGGCACAAATACCTCTGCTCAATGAACAATGGCTTTCACTCTGCTAATTGGAGAATGGAGAGGTAAAGGTCATGTGTAAAAACAATAGGGGATATAAAAATAATGCAAACTAAGGAAATTACGGCATTTTCCAATTGTCAGCGTGACAGCTACCAGTGAGAAATAAGGACATCAGACACATGTGCCCTACTGTGCAAGGCTGGGTAACAAGACAGTCTCCACTCCAGTATGCTGGCAGTATGTAAACATCTTCCCTTTCTAGGGACAACGGGCTATGCCCCAACAAAAGTAATAATCTTCTCTAGAATTACATTGACCTGGAATTCAGCTAATAATTTCAACAGGAGGAAATAGGAAGAAAGAAGAAAGGATGAAAACAGGGGAAAAAAAAAGGCTCTGAATTAGGTCATGGAAGTGTAATGGTTCAAACCATTCTTCTCTTCTGAGTAAATGAATTTTAATGCTCTTGTACATATTTAAACATTGCCATGTTAAGCAGTTTGGTTGGGTGAAAAATAAGAGCAGGGATTCGAGCAGCATTGTGCACCTGTTTTCTATGGACAAGAAAGACAAATGCAAATTATAGCAAAACATTCAGGAAAAAAAGTACATGCAGGCAAACTATCATTTAACTTTTTGAAAAATCTTTATGTCTACAGTGGTGTCCTTTTCTTAATTTAAATGACAGATGCAGATGTTGCTTCTAGTAGTTAGCACTCATATTAATTTATTTTTAAGTGTTTGTACACAGGTTTCAGACCACATTAAGAGAAGCCACATTTTCAAATTAAATTATGGTAAGGAATTTTTAACCACGTTTCCTTCTTCCTCCTATTCTTTTTCCTTGCATCTATTTTAAATAGTTGCCTTTAAAATGCATATACCTCTGAAAAGCTCTAGATTGCGATTTTTCTCAGACTTGCAAAGGGTTGTCATGTTTCAGCTCTTTTCCCCTACTTACTTGTCCAGTCTTCAGTGTTCTAAGACATGCACTTAAAGGATAATAAAAGAAGACCACATTATGTGTCAAATTAAATGTTGTTGATACTTGCTTTAAGTGTACATGCACTGACATTCTGTTATGGATCAGCTGCTGGACAATAATCCTTGCACATTCCCCGCCTGACAGATTGTTCTGTATTTTGTTTGAGATGCTCTAATGTTTCTGACGACCCATACAAGGCCACACATTTCAGCAAATTTTCCAAATTAATACTGAGACCAGTTTACAATGTTTTCTTCAGTAGCGCTCAGTCTTACTGATTGTGTCCTAAATAATAAACCATGGCCTCAGGCAGTTTTTCTCAGAATGTTTATGATGAGAACTCATTCATCTAAATCTATTGGCCAGTGGAATAAAATAAATCAAGAATTTCCCAAAATATAACAATATTTGTGTTCTCTAGATAATTGATGACTGCAGCTGCACTAATTAAAACCCATGTGGGTTTCATTAATCTTGGTCACTGGGACCAATTGCTGCACACCACACCCTGATCACTGAACATCGCCCTTGTGTCACACTCAGGTGAGGCTTGGCTTTTAGTTAGAAACTCACTGCAGTCGCTGTTTTTTAAATCTGAACTATCATACCATGCACATGCCTACTGAGTTGCTAAGTGACTTAATTCAAAACAGGCAAGCTCAATCATAAATTGAAAATTTTACTTCAGACTAAATTATTTTCGGTAAGATGCTTGTCAATACTCCGCTGCCCCAAAGAAAACAGTGAGATGTGGAGAAGGGGGAAGACTATCTGTAACAAAATAAGTCTCCAATCAGAGGAAAAAGAAATAAAATTAAATTTTCTTCAATGTTACTACAGTGGCATTTTGTTTGCATATGACACTTTTCTCTGCTGGAAACCAAAACTGCACCCTCACTAGAGTATTTCTAGGTAATAGGTGCATTGTACATATATTTTTCTGTATCAGAGAACATTTTTATAGCTGTAGATATGCTTTGCTTGTTAAAGAAAAAGAAATGTGTCAAAAACTTGTGGTTCAGATAAATATCTACAGAAATAGCTATAACTAATGTTAATAACTAAGCTGCCTTGCAGATCATAAATACTAGGAAATATAAATAACTCCTAGAGACAACTGCACAATCTATATTTGAGGAAAGGCAACATTTGAGTAATCAATCACATGAAGCCAACACTGTCATAAGCTGAGTTTATGAAAATACTTGTAAACATTTATTAAATGTAAATCCCTCTTCAAAATGTGTGTTATCAGAGATCCCCATTTTTTCATGCAATTTGGAGTATGTAATATACAGCAGCTGATGAATATACAAGAGCCTTGTTGCAGGAGCTGTTTCCTGTTGGTCTTTCAAAGTGCTGGCAGTGACACAATTTCTTTCAAACTAATGTCATATAGAACATGTTCTAGAGAATAACCAATACAATTTAAAATCTGGCTGTATCATCCTTACCAAACAAAATAATTCTTGCTATTAACACTGCTTCTTTTTCAAGATTAAGGAGTACATTTTGCTTTAGTTTGCTGATTGAAGTCAAGGGAATAAATAATAACTCATGTAACTGGGAACAAGTTTTAGGCCATTATGTACAGGCTTATTTTTAAACCGTAATAAAGCTTTTGTCAAAATAACTTAAGAGCTGGCAGGCAAAGTTAATAAATGCTGCACTGCAAAATGCTTCCACAGGACAGCTTCGTGCTGCCCCTTTGGAAGGTTCTTCCTATGCATGGGAAGGAAATGTTGCAAATCTCTCCAAAAAAACGCTGCTGTTTGCCCACACCCGTGTCCTTGCATGCATGGTTTGTTCCTCTCTAGTTTTTCCACTTTCTTTCAGCTCTTGAGGGATTTAGTCAGGCACTGGCCAGCCCCCATGGCTCTGAGCACAGCAATAATTTCTACTATCGACAGCTATTCAGCACACTCAGACCTAACACCTACAGACCAGTCTATCTGCTTGAAAAATTATCCCCCCCCAAAACTTCTCCAAGAATTAAACATACTACACAGGGATGGGTTCCCAAAATGAGAGACAGTAATGCCATCAGGCATTATGGATGTCATACACAACAGCATTTGAAGGTCTGAGAATTAATGTGGAAATGATGCTACAGAACAGCAAAACAAATACATTTCTTCTGACTGCAAAAGAGACACATCTCAGTGGAGACTCACGACCCAGAGAGTCCACACTGTTTGCAGGCCATACACAACATGCAAGAACCATTCAAGAAGCTACAAGCCTTTTTTGAACATCATCTCCCAAGAGGAAGTTCAGCAACCCTTACGCAGGGACTCAATGTGATAATACATGAATTATGTTTCTAGGGCCAATCCTAGCCTGGTCTTCATCTTTCTTGGTATCTCCGGATATTCATCCCACACCGTAAAAGTGAAATGCAGTAACTACAAAGTACTGATGTTATGGAGAAGATGTGGCACCCAAAGAAAAGACAGAAGCTAAGTACAGGTTTGGGGCACTGTTCAAATCACAACACCAAGAATTTCATTTTTTTTCTGGTGAAACAGTTTAACCAAGTAACTTAAAATCAGAGCAGCATTCTTATTCTCATGGGGATTTCATTATCCTTATAACAAAATGTGCAATGACATAGAATGAAAATACAAAATAAAATTAGAAATAGTCTCAGTAAAAATCTTATTCTGTTGCTGATAACAAAATCATAGACAACATTTTAGAACATTGCAATAAGCAGATGTTGTAACACAGCTGTAGTGCCAACTCTGGTCAGAAAGTGCAGGTGAAAAAAAATTTGCATTTTGCAATGATTCAGAGGTAGGATTGGGCAAGTTGTTAAGTAGTAATAGACTTCCTTGTAGAGATCAACCAAACATGTCCTGAAGTGATTTTTTGAATGGACTTAACAGATTTTCCATCTACCAATTTTGGTCCTCAATGGGCTATGTTAATATATTAAAAGCCAAAACCTGAGATGCTTTAGAAAAGGAAAAAACTCAACAAACCAAAGTCCTGATCAAAGAGGATGCATGACTCATTCTGCACTAGGAACACTAATTTTCTGTCTCTTATAACTCATAAGTGGTTGCATTTATTTCAGTCAAATTGCTAGGAGAAACCAAGCCTGAAAGATTTCAGTACACAAAGAAAAGTTTTTCTGAAATTTTTGAATTAATGAAAAAAGAAGGGCACAAGTGAAAGTATTTTGCAGACTTTAGTAAGTATTCTTCTTGCTGTCCCCACACAGTCATTAAATTGACTATTAACAAAAACAAATACTGAACTCTTACACTCCGTTTTAATTTTCCTTAATTCTCCTCTATTTTATTGGAAACTGACATATTCTCACCCTTATTCAAGTACCCTATCTTCAAATGCTTTAAGCTGTCAGTGTCAGTACCCGACACTGCCTTTGTTCCAACTGTCCAGATGTAAATAAATATTTCTCTTCCATTTATCAAACACATTGCAGTAATAACTGTCTCTACTGAGCACAACTTCTGTTACCCGGAAAGGAACAAAAGTAGGAAGGGAGGTTTCAACAATGCTTTCTCAGTAAATTGTGCTTAGTGCATATCTGGATGCATCTAAAGCTGAGTTATACTTCGACTTCACTTTTGTCAACCACATGGCAATGGCAAACCTTAGCAAAAAAACATTTTGATGTTATGCTGTTTCATGAGTCTCTCGAACACTGAATATTTGTATTTCATACGATTTTTTCATATGGCTATCCATTCATGTTTTCTTAAGAAAACCTCATCTTCCATCCTGTGCATATTTTCTCTTACATCTGGGTCACTTCATATTTTATCTTTTCCCATTCATGACTGCAAAACCTACATATTTAGTATAATCAGATTCATTCTCTGTTCACTGGTTTTAATTTTCATTATACATAGCGCCTATAAATTTGTGTCATAAACAGCTTGCATAATTTTACTAAGTTAAGCTCACCTGTCAGCATATTTTTTTTATTTTGGATATTGGTATCAGTAAGTACTGCCTCTTGCTGTCAATCTTCATTTACTTTCTATTCCATGACTTCGAGAGGGTAATTCCCCTGGTTCAATGTCACACAACTTATTTTCCTGAACTACTTTTGATGAATGTTTTCAGACTCACTTGCTTTCTAAGATACAAACCCTTTCTCTCCACAAATCTCAAACATCAAAATTATATTTTGCGGAAGAAACAACAGGCAACAGTTTTGGGTCACCCGAATGAACATGCTTGAAGTTCTACTTAGTGGGCACTTCATTCTCATTGCAATCACTAAGGGGTATCCGGCAATGTCTGCAGCAAAATGGCCAAGGATTTTCTTTTGTCGAGTTCTGCCACATGCATTGCACAATCCACTTGTGAAATTCATGCTTTGTTTTCACTGCTTCTACAGGGAGGCTGTTCCAAAGTCTCATTCTTCTAAATACCTAGAAATCTTTCATTTTCAATGTCTTTCTTCATGGCCACTTTTTTCCCCCCAACTTATCCATTTTCCAAAACTAACACGAAAACAGGTCATCTTCATTTTCAGTCATATTATTGTAACCTTTTCTCTTAGGAGACCTCTGTTCGCATCTTCTGTTTCACCCAGAACTGCAGACACTATTCTATATGAACACATCTCACTCAGCCCAACTTCAATGGTATTAATAGTTCTATATCCTTTTGCTGCAGGTATTTTTGTTAGTCCACCCTAATTCTGCCATTACTCATTTTCTTATACCTGAAGATCACACGAAGCTTTTAGTCTGGTGACCAGATAAAATAATCATATCATTTTACACTTATTTCCAATGAACAAGCCTTTGACATTATAGTGAAAGTAATCCCTATTTGCATGATCTTGCTGCTCTTATCAGATCTTATCCCATTTTTGGTATTCCTATTGTAAAAGGCATCCAGGTTTTACCGCCTGATAATCTGTTTTATACCCCTATAGGTCATGCTACCAACAAACTCCAAAGGAGTATCCTTGGAATATACTGGAAAAAAATAAGTAGAAGTGATACTAAAATCATTCTTTGTGGAATTTCACCTCTACTTTTTGTCACCACACTGCTTTTTAATGATAACCTTTTGCTATTATCCTTTTAACTAAAGCCTTGCCATCTCAGACTTGTTGTACTGATCTCTAACTGAACCGTCAAGTGGAACTTTGTTTGATGTTTATTTAATAAACACCATAAAAATGTTCTTTGTCAAGAGAAAGAGGTATCAAACAAGCCTTCCACCATCAGGTATCAAGGTAGATGAGAAAGGTCTGCCTTTGTTAAGCCCACCCTTTATATTGATAACATTGTCATACTTCCTTACATCATTCTTTCTGTGATACTTGTGCTGAATCTCTGTCCACAGTTTAGACCACGTAACTGCTAATCCTTTCCTTTTCTGTTTTATATTGGTACAGAAATTACTATCTCTATCCAAACTCCCGTGAGCAGTGTAAGAATTCAGCCATTCTCCGCTTATGCCTTGCTCCCTGCATGCACAGGGAGCAGATGCAGTAGGGATGCAGTAGGGATTCAGATGGGCATCAGCACCGGTACTAGGTGGCAGTTCTGCTGCTCTGCACCCAGGCAGCTCCATCGCCACAGAGGAAGCAAAACTGCCAGTGAGGAAGAGGTCAGTCTAATGCAGCTGCTCTCTGGAGAAGTTCCTCAGCTCGCAGCAGAGTGGTAGGAAATAGCAGGTGAAATAACTGGTATTCATTATGCACAAAGGGCAAAGGAATGCCCTCATCGCTCACTGTTGAGACAGGCAAATACTTTAATACAGCACCACAGAATAAAAAACATACAAGAAACGATGTCGCTCTCAAATGCACTTTGGGAAGAACTTCTGGCACCTTACATGGGGTCTGAGGTTCTGTTAGGATACACACTGTCAGAGCATCTGCTTATCTTCTATTTTCCTCTCATCACTTTAACTGGTAGGACTGAAATTTAAATGGCAATTACTGCTAAAATTATAAGCTCTTTCAGATTGGAGCTCTTGATCACACAGATTGGGTGTAAGTCAAGAAGAAATACCCCTAGTTCACAACACAGCTGCTTGACTTGACTAGAAAATAATGTTTCTCCCTTAATTCCCAATTTCATTTAAAACTCTGGTTATAAATCACTGCCAGTGGTTGGACTGACTGAAATTCTAATGCTATACTAACTTGTATTGCATAAACACTACAAAAAAAAGTATTTCAGACTAAATCAGTAAATCCCTCAACTCATTTCATTGTCCCCACATACTGATACTTCAGTGTGTGTATTACTGCAACAAGGAATACATTTCCGTAAACAGTGAAATTAGCAGGAAGAGTTAGAAATGCAGCCTTTGTGATTAAATTATGCTTAGATTCATCAGCACAGAATATACACTGCCAAAACCAAGGAATTATGGTCAATGAAAGAAGTAATAAAAAAAACCTTCCCCCTTTATTATCATGTTTATCAGACTTTATATAACTTCATAACTATTTTTTTTTTTACACAACAGGACAATACCTAAAGGTGAAATCAAAACGCTGATTTCACAAACCAAATTCACCAGGAATTGTCATTATAATGGATTACATTAGCTTCTTCAATCATTTAGAGTTTCCCATTTTGCCATTTCTGGTAAAAGAAGCTAAAATCTCCAATTTTATTTCATGCCTGTGACCAAGGCAAGTTAAGTATCTCTGTAATGAAGACTAAAAGAAAAATACTGAACTATTTACAGTTACTGGACTAATTTACTGCGACTGGACTAGTTACTCCAACTCAATTAACACTGCAGTGCAGTGATATCAGTTTCATAAAAGTATCTAGATCTAGATCTATAAAGATCTCTACCTAAAAGGATTTTATGTAACACAAATTTGGGCACATAGGAAGGGCACAAAGAGCTGCATTATCTCTACCCCAAGGTTCATACACCAGGTTAATTGTTTCTATAAGTTTGCTGCTACAATTCATTGTAACTGCCAACATAGTTAAAATATTAGGAAAATGTTTTAAAAATGAAAATAACTCATTCTGGAATTGCAGTTTCATATACATGAGAAATTCCCCAGTAGTTTCTGAAAGATGAGGAGCCTAGCCAGGGTTTTCTTTCAGGTTAGAGTTCCTAAAATCCTTTCGAGAGCTCAGGAATGGGAGACAGAGAACTTAAAGAAAGGCAGTGAGCTCTGCAAGCCCTGCAAGCTGCTGGTGCAGAGCTGGGTGAAGGGGAGAAGGAATTGGGGTGCTGTCCTGCCTGTTCCCCAGGTCATGACTCTGACCCCCATTCTGAGCACTGCAAATGCTCATGCCAAAAAAGTATTATGCTACCACTTCCACAAAGGTCATCCACAATCTGGTCCCAAGGAATTCATTCTCACTGCTGAGAAAAACACAACTCTCATCAAGAGTAATGGAAATTGCACGTGTGCTTCAGGACAATTTAAGGCCCTAAAGGAATTGTATCCTCCCTTTACACACACATGTAATTTTCATTAATACCAATTAAATCAATTCAGTAAAATTATGGCCAGTTTCCATAGCACAGAATCCCATGCAAAACAACAGCATGAAGCAATGCATTTTCTTTTTTTTTTGTTAAGCCAGATTTAAATAATCATTTGAATTGACATTTTTAATAAAAAGTAATTGTTTTACTCAAAGCAACAGCAGCTAAAATGGAAATTTCAGGCTGCAATCCAATCAGTGTAAATTGTTCAGGAAGTAGGAAAAAACCCTTAAAATTTAAAAAAAAAAATATTTCGTTATAATTTCCTTTTGTGGCTCAAATCCTGCAGGCAGAATGAAGAACGTAGGATATGGACAGAGCAGATGGATCCTTCTGCCATTTTTGTATCTCATAGATATTACATCTTCTTTCAACTTTGTCCAGCCTTAATTAATATGCACATTAAAATTATTATGTTCCTCTCATATTAATCTAAATAAAAATAGAAAGAAAATTTAAATATAACTGCAGTGACTTCATATTACATTTTCTCACGTACTAGTGAAGGTGAAAGCATAAAGTTTTAGAGCAGTCTCACATTTTTGTAAGCTGGGAGTATACAGCTTTACATTCAAAGAAGTGATTCTAAGTATTGAATTATTCTAACATCCTCTGAATTTCAGTGCACACAAGCTCTCCCTTTTGCTATCACCTTCAAGAACAAAGCACAAGATAAGAGGAGAATGCAACTGTATAAAAGTTGTTTTTAAGTAATTTCTGTGCTTTGCTGATTCCACAGCCAACATATGGCAGGCTGTCCCCAGTGCACCCCAGAAGAGCCTTTGCACCGACATTTGCCCCCTCCTCCCCCACCCCAAACATGAGCAGTAGGTCCTGGGAGCCCCCTTCCGCCCCCAACATTGCAAGGTAACCCTGCTGCAGGTGGTTGCGCTGCCTCTGAATCCACAGCATCCCAACAGCACAACAGGCTCAGTTTCCAGCCATTGGCAGGTGTGCAACAGAAAATATTAGGAAAGGAAATCCAGGTCACATGACACACACAAATAAACATACAGGCACCTTAGGATAAGTTCTGTGAGAAGTGTCACAAAAATGAGTTCCCAAACTGATTATAAAAATTAAAGTACACAAGGTCCAACAGGAGAAAACCAGAAAAAGTAACTTGAAAATTAAGAAACCTGCATGGTTATTTTCCTATTCCTGCTCATAATAAGCATATATACTCCACATGAAGGGTAAATGAAATATTTAAAAATTTATCAAGAAAATACATACTTGGGGGGGGATGTTTTATGTCTAATTTTGAGAACAAGTAAGTTTTAAAAGGTAAATCTAATGCAATGTAATAAAACTGCAAAGTATGTTCTGACCTTCTACTCTTCCCAGCAACACTTATATGCACATATATACACACTTTAATAATACATATCCCAGTGGAGTACGACTGACCCCAGTAAATCCTGCTGTTTCCCCAAGTGTGGAATTAAAAGCTTCATGATCAGAGTGAGAGAACACATTTGTTTCCATTCTTGTGATATCATTTCCCCCCCTCAGACTAGTGTAACCACTGAAGCCCATGATACTCCACACAGCTGACTCAACTGTATATGTTAAAAAATTTACAGACACTGAAATCAAATCTATTTCTTTAAAAAAAGAGGCTTGTATTTTTTCCCTGAAATAAGCTAGTAGAACACTGTAGAAGGAAAATCAGACATTTTAAAACAATGGTTTCAATACTACACACATTCAGTGAAACCAAACAAATCAAATTATGTTATTTTGTAAGTACAAAAAATAACCAAGCCACAGAGTCCAGGAAAATGGTGAAATTAAAGGCATTTAACTTTGGATATTACATTTTTGCCAAAACAGAATTTTCACATTATAATTCTGAAGAAGATAGCTTATCCACCTAATCTAGTTTGTTTAGACAATAGAAAAGTCATTTAGAAAACCATGGCATATGTGTAGAAATATATGAAAACCAAACAACGTACATATGCTTTTGTTTCTAGCATCAAAGATCAATTGCATTTGAAAAAAATTTACACATATGCATGTTCTCTCTGCAAAAGACCTGAAATTTCCCTTCTGTCTATGTGAGAAAAATAGTCTTGTAAGGCAATTTTGGATCTCAAAAGTCAAAATTATGGTGACTTGAGTAAATAATATTTGTACTGCCTCTGGCCACTGGTCTCCAGTTACCTATTGTCTTCCTTCCTCAATAGCCTGCTGCTGCACTGGGACAACTGGTTTTCATATCCTTCTCCCTGCACTTGTTTCCCCTTTCCCTTTTGTGTATCTTCTCCTCCATCACTCTCCTCCACACTTAGAATTTCTTTTGCTTCTCATTTTAAGTCATAGCTTTCTACCTTTCAAACAACTACCCCATGATTTTCCAGAATAAACTAATATGTAGCACCCTTAGACACCTGTATTTTAGTATTTTCAGTCTTTTATGGTTCTACTTCTTCCAAGGCATCAAATATTCATCAAACTGCCTAGGTCAAAAGATGGTGACATTGGTACAATGTAATTCCAAAACCACTGTTTTCTGGAAATGTATTTTAGTATCTGTTTGCACTTCCAAGCAGTGGGAGAGTTAACAGATCCTTAGCCACTCCTGCAATATTTGGGTGGTGTTTTTTTTTTTTTGTTTTTTTTGGTTTTTTCCTAGCTAATATGCAGGGGAATTTTTTTTTACACATATCAATCAATCAATCATTTGCATGGAAGGAGGGTAACTCAGTGCACCAGGCACTAAAAGGGCAGCCAGGAACTAGGCTTAGTCTCAGTTCTGTCACTCATATGCTGTTCAACCTAAGAAAAGTCATATTTTCAGTACTATGCAGTCAAATTTGTAAAGATTGTAACTTAGGGAAGACAGGTGGACATTGTTTCTGTACTGTAATAACCTTCAGATTCTTAAGCTGCAGCCCCAGCAAAAAAAAGTCACAGTTGAGTCTTCTGGTTTTTAGACAGTATTGTCAAAACAAAAGCAATTATAGCTGGTGTGACGTGTTCTTCACATTACTGGGACTCAATGTATTGGGAATGCCACTTCATTCCTCTCACTGTTAAATTTTTCAGTACTGATTTTCTTAAGGAGTTAACATGATCAACAACAGTAACTTGTTCTGGCTTCTTAGTGCTATTGAACTGCTTCATTTGCTTGTATACTGTAAGCCGAACAAGGAAGTGACATTCCTTGCTTTGTCAAAGGTGACAGTGCGAAGAGATCTGGAAGCAGGCTTGCCTGGGAAGACCTAAGCCTTTCAGCAAAAGAAGGCTTCTTTTTGACAGGCCTGAACACCCACCTGCAGGGAGTCTCCCACCTGAGTTGTGCTGAGATACACTGCTCAACCACAGAAGTTTTTTTCAGTCACAGACTCTTGGGATTTTGCCACAAGCCTCTTATGTGCTCCACTTTCTAGCACCGACTATTTTCAGAACCTGCAAGGGTGCCTCTCAGAACCCACAGCAACCCAGAGAAGTGACAGGACTCCAGAAGGAAAACTCCCTTCCACCTCAGGACCCTGGGCACAGGCATGGGCTAAAGCCATCTGAGCACTATTTCTCAGGCTGAGCACAGGATCACATACAGGAGTGCTTCTGAAACTCCCAAAGGCTTGGTGTTCATGTGGAGAGGGTATGGAGCAGCTGTGGTGTGTACATCAGTACCCATCAGTGCTTGCCTCATGATCTGTCACACATCACAACGAGGCTGCACTCAGCACAACAGTCTCAGCAGACCACGCTAGAGGAGGAGCAGGTAAGTCCCTCTCCAAGCCTGCTAAAGATTTTTGCTTAGCATGAAAGACTTCATATGCAAATTCCATGATTCAGAATAACCTGATTTTCTACAGTTAACTCTGAAACACCTCACTGTGTTATGGCCACTGTGTATGTAGATACTGGCTCTAGCAGCCCAGAGGTTAAAAAAAAAACAAAAAAAAACCAACCAGTCAACCAATTCATTCTCATCTTTTCTCAATCTCTAGACAAATTATTTTGGTAGAAGTCTAAGAAGCATCCCTGGTACCAAAAGGATAAAGCTGTTGCACCTCTGAGACCTTCAAAGAATGACGCAACCTGTTGTGTTCTTTTTTATAACAGCCAAATCTGAGGATATTTCAGGCCTGTGAAAGCAGCTTCCTTTCCTTCTGTATTCAAACCACGAAGGAAGAAACCACAGCTGGCCCAGAGCCGAAGACAGTAATTAGCCTTGAAAAAATATTCAGTTTTGAAGCTAGGCTAAAAAGGATGGCAGTAAGCAAAATTGAAGATATGGCTTTTATATCCCTCAACAAGTTACAGAATTTTTGGTGGTACATATCAGGAGAGCAAAGCTGTTTCCTTCAGAGAGTAACCTACTTCCTAAATAAAATGTGCATAATAAACTGGATGGAATCAGAATGCCCACAGATGAATGGCACCTAGCTAATAGGATATATTCCCCAAGAATTACATCAATACTACTAAAACTTGTTATTTATCTCAACAAAAATGCAACAGCAAGGCCAAAATACACACAAATCTAAGAAACGAGAATGAGAAAATAAATTTTTTGTTGCCACAGGAGAATCCACATCAACATTCATTTTTAATGTAAATAATAAAAAGCCACATATATCTTCATTCCCCTATGAACAGCAAATATTACTGGGATTGACAATGAAATTACAAAATGGCATACTGAAATGATGGGCCAGATCCACCCCACAATTATACCTTTGTATGCCTATCACACAACTGAAAAATTAACCTTTTCATCTTTAGGTTCATCCACTCTGGTTCATGCTAGAAAATAGCCTAATACATATATTTAATAAAAACAAAACAAAAAAAAATCCTTATTTAGATGAAAAAGGAAGACAAGAGCTTCAAATCTTTGAATAAAGGAGATGACCTCAAGCAATATATTCCAGTTACCGCACTTGCAATCAGAGACGATTGAAGCCTACTCTGTAAAAGATGCACACAAAAAAACCTGAACCTCAAACACCTTTCGTGCACTTCACTTACAATTCTTCAGCTCTCAGAGATCTAAAAAGATTTATCATGCTAAATTCCCTGTAGATGATAGGCAGCCAAACATTTAAATGTGACATCCAGAAAGGTAATTTGTCCTTATAAGGAGAGTCCACATCCCTAAGCGTTCAAGCTGTCACCTTATACTTTTAAACACTTAGGGTTTTCGGATGAGCAGTGATAATTTTTAACAAAGCAGAGAGGTCTCAATTTGCAAATTGAGTAACTCATCGAATAAGAAAGTTGGATCTGTAATAGAGTCTGACAGATGTCTGCACCACGACATGACAGTGACAAAGTGCCTCTGAAATTTTCTCTTCAAAGATGAAGTTTCAGCTTGCCTCCTTTCACCTCTAGGAATCCAAATAATATTTTTGATTATACAGGTGAAAAGAAATTTGGTTTCAGCTACTATCCATTTACATCCAGCAAATAAGTTATGAATATAACACCACACTCTGATCATGAGAAGCTCCAGCAATAACAATATTGCAGCACAATGCTTAAGAGGGCCTGGCAGTACAGGAACATGGCAGGGAAAAGCCTATAAAAAACAGCTCTGGAGGAAGCCAATTTCTTGAGCACAAAATTAATTTCTGAAATTTAAGGTATTATTTTAATGTCTTGTAACAAATCACATTTGCAGATTTCTTTGAATTTCACCTTAACATGGATATGGCTTAATAGGAAATTTATGTTAATTGTATTCAACTGTATCAACATGAACTGAGAGCTCAGAAACAATACAAGAGGAATTTGTCCCAGAGAGCCTGTCCAAATAGGTTAATACTCTCCTAACAAGCACTGTGGTCAAAAAAAAGCTGTCACCAGTATGATTTCATAGTGTTTTCACATGCAGGAATCACTCAAATACTTAAAAATTTCCAGCACACTACTGAGGAGGAGTACTCATGGCTCCATTTAATGAACACATATAATAGGGGAGGAGGAAAGGTCAATCATCTCCCAGTGGTGACAGAAATGTACTACTAGAGCAACCACTTGGTTTAGGACACAATCACAAGTGAAGAAGTGCTTCACAGCAGCTGTTTGTCCCCTCGGCCTGAGCAGCACAGCAGGAGAGGCAAATAAAGAAATGTTGTGCTTTTTGAGGTTTAGAGAGTTTCCAGAACACAAGCATTTCGGTAGGAGTGAACAGGTGAGAGCTCCTCAGTCCATTAGTTCTTCTTCCTCAAGGTAGGTTGTTGTTCTGGTAAGAATTTGAACTTGAATCCTATGCTAAAAAGCTCAGTCCTAGCACAGCATCAATTCATAATTGCCTCAAATTAATTCATATGAAAATTAGTCACAAAGATTGATCATATATACACTGCTAACACCTAATAAAGTGGCCATTTTTCACTCAAGCATGCATAATTCCTATGCAATTCTGTGTTTTAAGCTGCAGCCCAACCAAAGACGTAAATATTGCTATCTGACTCTGCATGCAATAGACATGATATATCCTTAACTACTGGAATAGGACTGAAGGCCTTACTCAATGAGAGACATGCAACTCTTCTTGAAGGATACATAGCTGGAAAAAGTTAATAACAAGTGGCAACACAGTATTCTTCAGAAGATTTCACTATCTTCTTAGGGCATGCCGTTCTCAATTGTGCATTGATTTACATAACCTTAGGGATCTAGAATCATTAGGACCCAATGCAAATTTTTCTCACTCATAAAACCTGGAGAAACACTGCAGAGTCTGCCTCTTTGGGTGAAAATGCAAATAGCATTCAAAAATGTCAGTATGGTCTACTCTTTTAATTTAAAAAAATTATATGTGATGGATTCATAGCAAAGATTTAAAAATTTAGTGGCTAACAAAAACACCTTTACTGAAAATAAGGGGGAAAACCCCCCAAGTTCAAATCTTAAACTTGTGCTAATTATGGCAGAGCTAAATCACTGAGAAACAGGCCAAAAGAGTTTGGAATAATACTTGCAATAAAGTGCTGAATCAAGTATATACCAGCTTTAAACTGAAAGTTCAGAAAAACAATTCCCTCTGAACAAGTTATTCTGTATCTGCTTACTGAAGTGTCATGAACTGCAAGTCCTTCTCAGAAGCAGTTTCTGGAAACTTCCAGGGGCAGCACCCAGGCCAAAATGAACACACCCAGCAAGTCCAGCAAACTGGTTCTTAAAAGATTTGCTTCCTACAAGAGCAGCAGCAGCCACAGTCTCCCCTTGGGTTCTGCTACTGCAGACAGTGACTGATGAGGGAAAATCAAATGACTACTAATCTATATGACTAGTTAGTAATTTTAGTAAATGATAAGGCTACATCTTTATGCACCATCTCAGTAAAACAAATTGTGTTCTTGTTAGTTCAGATTTTCACTAAATAACATTAATAAAAGAAATAATGCTATTTCTGCCCTCCTTCCACTCCATCCACCTATTACTTCTAATAGACTCATACCTTTGCAAAACAGTGAAAATGCATTTAGAATGAACAATGCCTAAAAAACCACAAGACTGATATCAGGAATTAAGAGATGTTTTCCAGAATGTGTATATTTTATGACAAACTCATATGATGTGTAAATTCAAGGGATCAAAACCTGCTATAATACAGTGAGACTGTACTTAAGTATAGAAGCATTTTAGTTTTCAACATCTCAAAAAGAAGATCAGTAAAACTAGTTAAGGAAGTTATGTGAAGGCTAAGAAACTAAGCTAAGGAAACTTGGATGATAAGTGCTATAAAAATTCATCCATCTTAAACTCTCTGCCTGTAAATAACATACAAACTAAAGACAGTAAACATTACTATGTCCCTCCTGAGATGATGAGTTACTTTGTCTTCCACTGCAGGAATTTTTCCTGTCTCAGCTGCAGCAGAAGACATTTGCTACCTGGAAGTCAATCCCACACATCCATTTTATGTATCTGTTCCTGCAGAACTCAATGCACTGATGAAGAAAACAGGTGAAACTGTGTGTGCTGTTGGAGATCTAAACACGTCAGCATGTAACATGAAGACTGTTTCAGTTCACAGCCATGTAATTGCTTTGCCAATACACCAGTAGTTAAATAGTTGAAGAAATTTGTCAAGAGAATTGCTGAGCATCTCAGTCAATTTCCAGCCCACTTAGAAATATCCTTTAAGGCACTGAAAATTCAGTCAGACATGGAAGAGACCAAAGTGACTGCACAGTCATGAATAGGATATCCATGTAATCACAGAACCAGGATCCCCACAATCATTAATGATTTTCGGTATAGTTAAAAAAAATCCTTGC
>VWZV01013164.1:144731-157817 GCA_013397155.1 Irena cyanogastra | reverse complement strand
AAATAAACAAACAAAAACCAAGCAAAACCCAAACAAACACAAAGAAACTGCTAATGCTTTTCCAAGGAGATTTTTCCATTTTGTTGGTTTTTTTTTTCTTTTGGCAATGTGTCAATACCAGACAGATGAGTGGAAATTCACCAGCTTCTCTGCCTCTCAACAGGCTAGGGCTAGCCTCACCTCTGGAATGGGATGGTACACCAGCACAGTGCTTTTTAACTTGCATTTGTTATGTTCTGCTATTGAAAAAGCGGATGTACTCATGTTACTGGGCACCTGATCAATAAATTGGCAGTCTCCATAGGCTGTTAGGATTCATATTTTCCATCTGTCCACCAAAAAGGGCTCTTTTTGACTAGAAAAGTTATTCTCCAGCTCTGAACTTTATATTCATGCTTGAGTTTGATTTTATAATCAAATAGTAAAACAGCAACCATTATTCTTCCTTTGGAAGAATTCAAACATGCTCTCACAGAACAAGATGCAAAATAACTGAATGAAGAAAACACTCCTAAGTCCTGCCAACAGGTAAAAGCAAGGTAAATCTACCACATTTTACATTAAATGGTAAAATGTAATTTCAATTTAGAACCCATACACTTCAAACAGTAGCTTCTCATTTGAGGATACAGCCTACACAAATCTCTTCAGTCCAAGCATGAAACTCTAATTTAGCTAAAAGGCAAGCACAACTGCCTCACATGAACTGAAGTGTTCTTTTTTCTCAAAGTTCAGGGTGCCCTGTACTGCTCACCAGTATCTTCTGTACTGGATTGTTTATTCCTGAAGATCTGCCAAGCTTTTACCATACTTTTCAGGGGTAAAAAGAACCATTCTCTTGGAAAAACTCTTGGAAGCCATGCAGGTTGTAAGAATAGCCACACATTTGGCTCTCCACCCTAGTGCTGCTCACATCATGATGAAAGCCTATTTCCTCACATAGTTTATCTGCCTTCAAAAGATTCCTTTTCCTGTTCAACCCTTTTACTGGATAAAGTCAGTCCCACAGTCTGTACCTCGTTTCTACACATACTTCTAGTCACAGGGAACGATCTGCTGATCTTAGATCCTGAAAACAAATGGACAAGGCTCAGCTGAGTCAACACAAACCACTAGAGCTAGACGATATTAAATTAAATACCACCTGCTCTAGATCCATCCTTCAAATACAGAAATGAGCTGAGATGATTCACCTGGTATAAAATCCCAAAGTTCCTTCCTAAGGGCCAGCTCAATGCAAACAGCAGCCTTTACTCTGCAAGGGCAAAGAAAAGACAATCATGTCCTCAGGGCATTCATGCAATGGCTGCCCACACAACCTTAATCCTTCTCTCTTGTATGCTTGTCTTGCTTAAACTACATCCCTAATCAGTTTCCACTGTCATGTTTACCTTTTTTAACATCTCATTTTCAACACTTCTCTACCATTGAATATTCATACTTTGCATAGTTTCAGATGTTTTCATTTACATATTTCTAGAGCACCTAATTTTATCTCTTGCTCATATTTCCAACCTCTTTCTGTCCTTCTGTATTATAACCTTCTCAGTATTTGTTGTTATATCCTAATTTTATGACCATCTGTGAATGTAATTAATGTAGCATTCAATCTTCCTCCTACATCCCTAGTAAATACGTTAGATTTAACTTGTACTGCAGATTCTAGAAGTACTTAGTTGCCATATTCCTTAAAATCAGTGTTTTAGCACTTCTCTTTACTGTCCCTACAATTACTTTTTAATGCAATCAACAATTTTCACATGGAGCAAATTTTTTGAGGTATAGCACTAAATCAGTTCTTAAAAGTTTACATTACATAAAACACTACTGCATGAAAATCTTTTTAAAAAGGTTTTTTAGTATGACTTACTTTGTTTATTGTTCATGGCTCTTTACCCTTATTACTATTGTTCCAGTATCCATTCTGCACTAAGATATGAAGTCATAGAAGGACAGCTCTCCCACACACACTTCATGTCCAGTCAGCTGTTAGAGACTGAATTTATCTTGGAGGTGCCAAAGGAAAATTGCTCCACTATGTACAGCCACAAAAAAACAGAGTGCCCCTCTCAATTGAACTGATGCTCTCAATAAAAGAAATAGTGCAACTGATTGCAAGACAACACTGTCTGATAGAATATAATGTTCACCCACTTTTGTTCAAGGACAGTTGTGGCAGAATGAGGGTGCCAGGATGCATACCAAATCAATTATTCTCTGCATCTGTACCCCTCTTTCTTAGAAACATCTACAGTCTTTCTGACCAGCTGCCACAGGCTGTGCCAGCTGGTTGTTCCTCAGCCCCATGGAGTTCACTGACTATTTGAGCACAGCTCCATCCTAGAACTTGGTCTGGTGTGAGATGGCGCAGGGACTGCAGCCAATGCAGACTGGGTAGAGCAAAGCTGATGATTCTGAAGGCTGACTCCACTGATCCACCCCAAGAGTGAGCTTCACACTTATGCCTTGAGAGGCTACCTAGAACAGAGTCTAGATAGTGTTAAAGGAATAAAGTAGGTACTAAAAGGCCTTCAAAGAATACCTTGGACAGTACAAGAGCCTGGCCGAGGCTACACCCAAGATGGATGATGGATCACATATTTTCACACTTTTATAAGTTTTGGTCCATTTACATATTGGGATTCATTGTCTAATTACAGCTTCAGGTTATAAAGTCCCATCCCCCAGACTGCTCTCCTCAATTCACTCTTGTTTACACCTTTTGGGCCTGAGGCTGTAACGGTGTCCTTGGTTCTCGGGCTGGAAAAGGATTGTTTTGTCTAACTGAACTGTGAGGGGAACTTGCTAACACTTTATATGAAGTTCAGAGTTATATACTAATGCAGTACAGAATCTGGAAAATATGAAAGCCAAAACTTAAGGCATCAACACCAGCATCGCATCATTGCACAGCCAGAACTTTGGGGATCTCCCAGCTGCAACTCCTGTAAATGTTGCAATCCTGCAATCTGGGCCTACTGAATAATGTGCCATAGGCCTTGTGTTCCTTGGTCATACCTGAATTACAGATTTTGGTTGGTTCTCCAGAAAAAATTCCTTCTCCTCCTCTAATCCCCTCACAGCACAATAGGGCAAGCAAGGATAATGGGGCCCACACAGCTGTTCTTTTACACAGATTTACTCAATAGCTTCACGTAGAAAACATTATTTCTACTCCTCCACTTCTTTCAACAGCCTATCTTCCTTGCATCTCCTTGTGTGAAATTTCTAGGAGGAATTCAGGAGGGGAAGAAGCATAGTTCCAGAATAAAATTCTGGTGGGAAATGTGGTGTGATGCTGCTAGTGCACCACAGGGAAATACAGTAGGGAGAGCTCAGTCAGGGACAGGAGGGGAGAGGACAGCACAGTTTGGCTCAATTCCTCTGACTACACCAAATTTCTCCAGAGCAGATTGACCTCCCATCCCTGATGCAGCCAGCCAGCTCTGTGGCTCTAGCTGTGCAGTTCTCAGAGAAGCAATGAAAACAAAGGACCCAGGGGACAGGACTACACAAGGAGAGATGTCCAGTTACCACTGCCTTATCAATAAGCCTAAACTATACATAGAGAAGATAAACGGAAGCTGGAATATATTCAGAATCTCTGAAGTCAGCAATATTATTCTTCAAACAAATTGCTATTACAAATATAGAAACTGAAATATATATAGAGGTATTCAATTTCAATAAATTCTTAAACTGATAGTGAAGTCATTTTGATAGGAAGTCACTGGGATAACTACCTTTCCTCTGACAAATTTCAAATCCAGGTCTATAACTATCTATTCTCAATAAATTTGAGTTTCCTAAATTTTACAAAGCATCGTGTTTCAGCATGTGCAGGTATGTGGTAGAATAAGCACCATGGAAGTTGTAGAACTGTCCCCTTGAAAGATACATTCAGGAATAAGTTACATAGGCATCTATCAAAGAATATTTTGATTGTAGCAATGTGTTTGGAAACAATACTTATGTTTGCACATAAATTATGATTGAGAGAAGGAACTACATGATCACTAGCATTTTCTTCCAGGTTCACCTCTTAAAAGGCTATGATAGATGTTTCTATTAGGAAACAGCTGAACCAATTATTACAAACATTTTTGCAAAGTTCAGTTCATCACAAGTGTGACCTATAATCCTTAGTCTGAGGCACCAGGAATAGAGCATGGTCCTAGCAATTTTTCTGCTTATTTACTATGCCCAAACTTCTGTTTACTCAGACGCCAGTGTACAATACCTAAGTTAAACTTGACATGCCAAGACTCTTAATCTAAACTCATTCTATAGTTACTTTCCTAACAAATCTAAACTTCTACTTAGGTTATGTAACATAATCAGTTATTCTGAAAAAAACTCTGGATTTAAAGTACTTTGTGTTTTCTCTAGCCTAAAAAAGTAATTGACTTCTAGAAATATTGTATTCATGATTAGCAAAAAGATATCATCAAAGTCTACATTTAAAGCTTCTGATCAACTTAAGAGACCAACAAAAATAGAAACAATCAAAACATTAAATAATTTCCTGCTGAAATATTTGATACCTAGGAAATTTTCAAAAATCAAAATGTCAGAAACGCGTGTTTAGAAGAAGGCAGAATGAATAATAATTTGAATTTGCCTTTAAACTACATTCTAATTCTGTCTATCTTCAAAATAAAATCTTGATAATTAAATTACCTGCAACAGATCTACAAAAGAACAGAACTGGAATATCTGCAACAAGTGGTCATGGCAGACTGAATTCTAAGCACTGAGGCAGTACAGTTTGTAATCAGCCAATGTTTGTAGTAAATATTCTGTACAAAAAAGTCTAGTATTTATTGAAACAAACACTAAATGAAGCTTACCTACAAAGGAAAAAAACCTTACTGTCCAGAACATATACTTTGAAAGCAATGGCAAAAGCTAAAACCAACCAATTTCATGTCAGTCTGTCAGAAAGACCACAGAAAAATGAATGTGTAGCAGGAGAGGTGTCAAGGCATAATCAGTGCACATTTAAGACGGAAAGCAAGAATCAAAAGCTTAAACTGCTGAAAGGGCAACTGCCACATGAGGTTTTTATCTTTAATAAGTTTACCCTGCAAAACAATGTGGAAGGTCTATTACATCATGAATTTTGATACTATCTGTGGATTAGATTGCTGATGGATCAGACAACATGGGAGTAAACAGTACAGAGGGAATATAACCCCCTAAGCGGCTACACAGGTCCAGTAGCAAAACAAATCTTCAGGTCAACATAAAAAACACCACACACATACATGCATGCACGCACACACCAAGCAAAGGGAATCTGGTTTTGATATTAATGGATTTTTCAGAACCTGCAAACTGTTGGAGGAAAATCATCTCAAAATTTGTTTGGTGAACTAATAGCAGTTTCATAGGGAAGATAAACGTAAGGAGGCTGAGCAGGGTAATAGACGGCACCATCTAAAAGAGATACATGTAAAGAGTATTAGGATGAAAAAACCCAACATCATTTAATGCAAGGACTAGTGCCTTTAATCCAACAAAGAGATCATATCCTAAGGGATGATATCAAGCATTCATCAGAAAGCAGACTCATAAATATTTTCGGAAGTTGCTGTCCTATGTTAGAGAAAATGCATCAGAGATTTTCAGCAGCTGATGTGAATTGCATTTTTATTGGTTTTTTTTTTACTAGCAGTAGCCCAAAGAAGAATATTTCTAAAACTGTTCACAACCTCCCTACACACAGCAGGTTATATATAGAATCCTACCTCTGAATCTGTGAGAATTCCATTCACAGACACAAGGACACTGCAATACATCACTGTACAAGCGTACATTCAACTTGTTTATCAGCAAAGAACCAAAATTCAGTGCCCATTCTGTTTAATGTTTCAGTGTTAACACAGGGAAGAAAGCAACCCTTCAATTGTACCAGCTGAGAGACCTTATCAAACTGCTCTGTACACATGTCACAACGATTCTGCCATTGTCCTACATTTGCATGATGACCTGAACTCTGCTGGTATGTTTATAGTAGAAAATAACTTCTAGTTTTATAACTTTTTTTTTTAAAGTTAAAGCAACATTTCAAAACAGAAGAAAAACATTAGTTGAACAAGAATTAGATCACATTAAGGTTCTATAATCTGGAATAATCTGAATCTGCACAGTATATATAAAGTGGAAGAAAGCTCTCTAACAGTTCTTATCTTCTCTATCCCTGAGAAGATACAGTGATGCACCTAGAAGACTGATGTTCTCTTTTGATTCTTCTAAAAGTCATAGCAACCATTCCCAACCCTGATCCTTTTAAATAAATTAATTAGACCCTCATTGCCCATCTCCCTCCCTTTTATTTTTTTGGTAATGAATATGCCTCATCAGGAGTGCAGTCCCTCTTCCTATGCTTTTTAAAATCACACTGATGAAAATGGGGCAACTACAGCAAGTGTGCGTAGCAGGCAGTTTCCAAGAGGTCATATCCTCACTGCATTAATCCAGGCACAGCTGCAGTGTATCATTATAGCTATGTTGATGCCATACCTGTTTTTTAAAATACTTTTAAGATATAGTAGACATATTTAATGAAAAATGTATGCCACTATCATCTGCTTTTACTAACTTCAAACTACAGAATTCAATTTCTAGCTGAAGAATATCTGCCTCCTGAATGACGATCTAAATGACCTTTTACATCATCTTAAAAAAGTAGCATGTATCATTTTGCTGCATTTGATCTATTTTCACTTTTTAAAAAGCAAGAATAAAGTCAATTACAAGAAAGCATATAAACTAAAAAACAAAACTATAGCCTGAAGTATCTGTCATTTGCTGAAGATGTAGTCACAGAGAGCTCATTCCTGTAAGTCCACGTCCAACTCAGTATTTTTTGGGGGGAATGGGGTTTGTTAGTTTGTTTGGTTTGGTTTTTGGAAATGGACTGGTTCACCTGTCTGGCAACACTTGATGCAAGGCCAGTGTCCTTTCAAATCTTATATAACCAAGTCAAGTGACCATCTGGGGCTAAGAACTACACCAGTTTTCAGCTGAACGGAATGTTCCTCACCGTGCTTTCTTAGGAAAATAAGATAACAGCCTACAAAGGCAGCAATAGTAAATACTGACCCAACTAATGTAGAACAGCTAAGAGCTGTATACTAAACAGGACACCAAGGTGCAGAAAGATATGACACATATTACTAGCACATGCATGCCTGCAGAAAAAAACAAACACAAAATCAGAGTATTTTACAGGTATTTTTTGATAAATGTTATCTCTGGAACTAACACAGTACCTGAAAAAAGATGTGCACCAAAATGCTGTCCAATAAAATTATATAATATTTTGAATTTATATATAATTTCTTATTTTGCAAGAACAGCAGTTGATGAGGCAATGGATAGGGATTTCTAGTTATACAGAAAATGGTTTGATTCAGCATTATCAATTCCTCATATTTATAGAGGTTTCTTTTCATTCTCAAGACATGGTCACATTAGTGTTACAGGAAAAAAGCAGTCATAAGAAAATTAATGATTATGTTCTTTGTGGGTTTTCTTTTTTTTTTCTTTAAGTGCATGAGAAAGTAGAATCACAAAAGGTACTCAAAAAAGTCCCCTGAATTTCCATTGCTTTTCCCAGTAAGTGCAAAATAACAGGAACAGAATAACACTATAATAACTAAATGGGCTAACCAGAGAACCTCTGTCCACAAAACAAAATCACTGTAATAAATTGACAGCAACTGGGTTGGTGATGTAGAGAGCCTGGCCCCCTCTGCTGTCTATTCTGTGCTTCTTCTAAAATCCTACTAGTAAACCTATAGACTTAAAGAATAACGTTTTTGTATTTCTGAATGTCTTCCTCTGACTTGGACACTGACAGATAACCCTGACAACTCCTACAGAGACTGACAGACCGATGTGCTAGACCTGGAAAAGATGGGATTTAGAAAGGAAAACGGGATCTTAAGAGGTTAAAAATCATCACCCATATTTCCATATGTGTAATTTGGAATCATAAGCTTGTACAAAAAGTGACAAATTCCTTTTGGTGACTAAGCAAGAGACAAGATGTAGATATACACACAGGCATATCATCAAGCAAAGGCATTTAATATACGACTTAAAAGTAAAAAATACAAAGTACATTTTAAATGTACTGTCTATAAAAATGAACTTTTTCAATATGTAATTTATATTGTGATAAAAAATGCAAATGTAGCATAACTTTTATATGCTTTACATATACTGATTTGTTACTATACTGAAATTTGTCCTGAGAGGATACTGTAAAATGAAGTATCTTCATTACTGTTAAAGGCTCATCATGCTCCCTTAAAACTTCTTTCATAGAAGGTCAAAATATTGCAGGAATAAGGAAGAAAACACATGAGCCATTTGCATGGTTTTGCCTCTTATGAATCATGCCCCATATTCTTTTTTTAAATCCCATGCTCTTGGGACATACAACATTCTCCCCTGACCCACATCAATACAAACTTTAGTCTCTTGCTCATTCCACTGGATTCCCCTTTCTGTGTTTGCCTAGAGCAGCCTGCTTATGCACGTTAACAAAGCAATAGAGACGTACACCATCGAGGTTACAGCATTTCTTAAAACTGCCTGTGTAAAATTCATCATAGAAAACAATACTAATTAAAGCCAGAACAAACCTCAATGAAACAAAAAAATATTTACATTAGACATCTGATTGACACTTCTCAACAACTAAATTAGAGAATTAAGTCAAGTCCAAATGAAAAATAAACCTTTGATAGCCAGCCCATATCGTACTGGTCTGAACTCTGCCAAGGCTGAGTCTTCACAAAAAGCTTTCACAGAAAGCAGAATTGAATCAGGACCATTCTCTGAAATTATGTGAAACACAAACCAAAAGAGCTGCTGTCAGATCGAAGCTGAACCTAACCTGAAAATAAAACTCAGAGTCTACTGGACTGACTTCATATACAGCTCTGTTTTCAGGTCTCTGTCTCAGGTACAGAGAAATCAAGGAAAAAAAATGAAGCCTCTGCACCATTTGCAAAGAATTCCCTTCCCTAGCAATTGTTTGGTGACTCTCTCCAGATCTTAACACTACTGTTACACCCCTAAGAGCTTCTGTCTCTAGCTTCATCAGAAGCTCTATTTGGAGAAAGATCTCTTTCTCTCCCCCAGTATTCCTGTCCTTCAGATTAGCATTTCAAAAGCACATCAAATCTCTTTCAAAGTGTGACAGCCACAATAGTTTTATCACATCATTCCAATAAAAGAAAAGAAATCATCATAGTTCTATTTGCAATGTTTTACAAGCTCTCATCAGCACCTGTGAAGTAAGTGTTACTACACTCACATCCTAAGTGGAAAGAAAAACAAACACAAAAAAAGGTCTAACTGCCCAAGTCACTCAGATGACTGCCGCCAGTGATGAAAACACAACTACAGCAGAATCCACACTCCTTTGCTGCATGTACTCCCTGAACAGCCCTTCTTCCACAGGTGAAGCCTGAAGAGCAGTGAAGTCTGGCCAGGGGAGGGAATACTTCTTTACAAAACAAAACAGTACTGAAAACATTCTAGCTTTGGACTAGTTTGCAACTACGTTGGACAACATTCTGTGTTCTAAATGCATTCTATTCTCCACACAAGTTGATTTCTCTGCCCCCACAGCCAAGAAGGTGTGCTTTTATCTGATAGAACTAGCACAAGTAAGATAATTCCCACAATCTTATTGAAAACAGCAATGAAGAAAGCGCAGATTTCACTTCCTTGAATTCAGGCAATGCCAACAATGGGAAGAGATACAACTGCTGACTGTACCTTGTTTCACCTTCACGGAAACTAGCAACACCTTGCCTTGGCTGTTACAGTTAGATAATTTGCATGAGACATATTGCTATGAATAAATAGATGTTTTCAGTAAAGATACAGTACAATAAAGACTAAATTCATACACACTCATTTCTCCCCAAGTCATTCTGTCAGAAGTACAGGCTTTTACTCAACAGTAAATGCATCATGATATAACAGGAGTTGGTCTATTGGTCCACCTTGCTTTACCACCTAGTGTGAATGTTCTGTTACTCAGCAAATAACTATTACACTTTTTTATTTACCCAACAGCACACTTACCAGTCTTAACAGAGTGCATGAAAAGAAGAAGTTGCACTGCTTGGCATTAAGGTAAACATCTGATTTGTTATCTGATTTGTTCCAAAAGGAACAGAATTCATGCCAACATAATCATATGTAAGAGAAAAGTTGTAAACCAAAGAAAAATCTTCACCTACAATGTCTCCATAAACAATGGGGAATATACTGATAATCTGGCAATCCAAAGCAACACACACAAAGGGTGATCATCAATAGACAGTGATGATTGTTATGGCCAAATTTCAAACTTCAAGAATTTTTACTCTGATCTGGAAAACAACAATCAATGAAGTAAAAATTACATCAAACTAAAAAAAAAAAACAAAAACAAAAAAGCAGCGGCAAAAAAACTTCTTCAAATTAAAAAAATAAACGTTTAGTGAACAGCTATGAAATATGCAAAAACTGTCCTCAAAAGTTTCAGTTTTCAAAAATTTCTGATTGAATGGATTCATATGGTCATAAATAATACAGTTTCATAGCCATAATAATAAATAAAGAAACACATATATAAAGTAATAGCACGCTACTCATATCCAACTAATCATCGTTCTTTCAAAAAAATTCAAGGAGTTTAACAAGTTTGCTTTCATCAAGGTCTAGTATTTTCTACTTGTATAATATCACAATAAAGAAATGCTGTTTGAAAGAGTCACTCTCTTATGTCCCCTCTTTCATGGTAGCTTTTTCTTTACACATCCTATTGACCCTATATTACATAACTGATGGTAGGCTGAGCAGCATTTTCTACATTCTGATTATGTACACCAGATCCTTTATACTTTTTTACCATTAATTTTACAATGAATTAGCACTTAAAATAATGTACACTGCATGCTGCAGAATTTTTAGTTTTGCATAGATTTATCCATGTTTTAACTTTATTGTTATTATGAATTCTCAGAAACCACTACGACATATGTTTTGAATATGGATTAACAGAAGTAGGCACTTCACATATTTCAGAGGACAGTAAACACATTCTTGAACAGTAGCATATATACAAAATAATATTTAAAATATAGTGTCTAATTAAGAGTTTTGCTTAACAAGCAAAATTATGCTTCATTAATGATCCCAATCAAAATAATACCTTCTACTGATTTAATTAGACACTGAATCACACCCCAAAATGTGTATGTGTTTTATGTAATGCATTTTAATTCCACACTATATGTGCTATAGGAGAGGGGGAAACACCCCTCCATTACAAACCTTATACTTAAAGAAATGTTTTTCTTTTTAAATTCTACACTTGGCCTTCAGATCTCTCTTTCACCTTGGACCAATTTAATGGAAATAATCATTTGGTATCTAATTTCATAGATGTGCAACAGTGGGATGACTGTAACAGATTACAGAAAGCTTTACATTTAATTTAAAAATATATATGAAAGCATATTCAACTGACATAAGAGAAAGCACGAAGCAAAGCGTTTCCATTGACTACTATTGTTACTTCATATATACTGCTAGAAGTGAATTCTCTTGTTGAATAACAGTGTCCCATTTTGTGCTTTTATTTAATCATTCAAAAACAGAAGGAAAAGTCTAAAATTATTTTTAATTAAATGCTTCATGAATTTTCCTCCGATAACTTTATGAATATCCTATATTCCTCATCCCAGCAGAGGAAAGTTCAAAGGAAAAACAAAGGATTACTGCAGATTCAGAGAAGGACTACATTTTATAGCATGCTTATGTTGCTGTCTGCTGTTCAACAATTTGCATTGAAATTGTTGCTAGGTATTCACCTTTACTGATATTTTCCCTAAAAACAAGAAAAGCAGGAATCAGACTGTACTGACAAGTCAAACATAGATTTTTAGGGAAGAAAAACTATAAAAAATATTGTAAGGATATGACAAATGTGATTTCTTAACTTAGTATAGAATAACACCATTTAATCAAAATAGGGGAATATAAATCCACGTAGAATTCTTCTACACTGACAGACAATTAAGTAGGAGAAGTATTCCTAACTGAGCTTTGCTTTTGAGACAGCAGTTAGACAGACTTATTTGAGAGCGCTATCAAAGTAAGTAACCACATCTCAAATACAAAAATCTGCTTCATCATTTATAGTTTTATCACATCATATAGCATAACTTTCACATGAGAACAAAGGCCATTTTAAAGCAAACTGCTGTTCTAAGGTAACTTTTAATTTGAGGACTAAATGTAAATTGCTATGGTGAATGCACGTTAGGTCACTAAAACAACGGTAGCTAAACTCAGATGTGACCTAGCAACCCAGGTGTTCAGGAAAAGTGCTGTTAACAGTAAGGATTGATGATCTAATCAAACTGTCACACTCAGATCCTCAGCAGGGTGGTTGCAGGGGAGGTGGAGGAGGATAATATTCAGAAAGCAAGCACATGCTTAGTGTTACTTTAAATTGATGCTGACATTTTCAATTGTAAAAAGAAATTTTTTCCTAAGAAATATAGGAAACAACTCTCCTAACCTTCCGGAGGATATCAGATAATCAGAGAGCTTGTTTTGCAAAAGCCAACTTCTCAGATGTGTGACTTTATGAAATACGAACTATCAGACATTTTAGAGATTCAAGATAATAGCAAGTATTTTAATGCTTTTCTTTTACTTAGATAGGCATAAATCAGTATTTAGCAAACTCTGTACAAATGCACTTGCTATGCATATACCATAAAGTAAAATAATTAATAAACTTATATTTTTGTGCTAGTACTTCTATGCTTTCTGCTCTCATGCTGTCTCTTGACCATATCACCAAATACTCAGAAAACTGACAAGCAAAAATGTCAACAAGTGAGCAAACAGATGAAATTTCAATGGTCTAAGAAACTGGTTCAGCCCTGCATTTTTCTAGTATTAACATCTTCCTACTTGCAGCGTGCTTAAAATTAAGGGAATACAGAATTCCCATGTGGTAGAAACAAAATAATGTAGAAACAACCCTTACGAGTTTGT
>VWZV01013164.1:109731-139731 GCA_013397155.1 Irena cyanogastra | reverse complement strand
ATTCTTCGCTGGAAGGGTTGTCAAACATTGGAACAGGCTGCCCAGAGAAGTGGTAGTGTCACCATTACTGGAGGTGTTTATAAAATATGTAGATGTGGCACATAGGGAAATGAGTTAGCGGTGAACATAGCAGTGCTGGGTTAATGGTTGAACTTTAAAAATCCCAGAGTTCTTTTCCAGTATAAACTATATAAGCAACTCTTTATCAGGCATCAGAGAATATCACCTTGGATTTCAACTTGGAGTGATACAAGGGGCCATGAGAATGATCAGAGGACTAAAGCATCTTTCCTATGAAAGCAGGTTGAGAGAGTTGGGGTTGCTCACCTTGGAGAAAAGATGGCTTTGGGTTGACCTCATTGCGTCCTTCGAGTTCTTGACGGGAGCTTATAAAATAGGTAGACAGTGACTTTTTGCACAGGCAAGCGGTAGGACAAGGGGAAACAGTTTTAAACTAAAAAGGAAATTTATATTAGAAGGTAGGAAGAAATTCTTTACTCAGAAGGTGGTAAGGCACTGGAATAGGGTGCCTGGAGAAGCTGTGGGTGCCCCATCCCTGGGAGAGTTCAAAGAGGACTTGGATGGGGTTTTGAGCAACCTGGTGTTGTGGAAGGTGCCACTTTCCACAGCAAGGGGGATGGCCTTTAAGGTCCCTTCTAACTCAGGCCATTCTACGATTCCATGACAGCAAGAGAAGGTGGAACGATCTGTATGAAACAGACTTACAAAGTCTCTTAATTACTACTGTTCTATACATAGAACAGTGCCATTCAAATTAACTTCCAGATCAAAAGGCATTTTAAGATGCACTATGCTACTGTTACTCTTTTCTTACAAAATATACTGCCAACAAACAGCAGCAAAAGTTTCTGTACAAAACAAGAACCCAAGCTAGAACAGCCAGCATTCTTTCCACCATCTTGGAGAACAGAGGGACCTCATTATGGTATTCCAGGACTTAAAAACCTGCTGCAAAGAGGAAAGAGGCTCTCTCTTCACAAGGAAGCACACAGAGAACACAAGGGGCAAAAAGTACAAGTTACACTAGGAAAAGTTTCATCTTAAAAAACTATTGCAAGAACAATCATTCACTGGAGCAACTTCCTCAGGGATGTGACAGAGCTCTGCCACTACAAATTTTCAACATGTGATTGGACAGGGTGCTAGATGATCTCTTCTAGGTTCACTTCCTCTACAAAGGTTGGACCAGATGATTTTCGGAGTTCCCTTCTAAGCTGGGCTGTCCTATGACTCTACCCACCAGAGATCAGTACCCAGCACACCTTGCAGGCTCATATTGTAGAAGATTGTCTTTACAGTACAACAAGACCTTCATGTTTTTACTGCTTAAGTCTCAGTCAACTTTTTTTTTAAACATTATAGCACTGTGGAGGTGATTTTAGAATTGCATTCATGGTACTGTTCACTCCAGAACATGTTTCTCCAGCATTTTCTTTCCACCTTGAGGTGCTGAAACTTAAGTAAACCTGGACAAACAAACATTCATACTTAATAATTATGCAGCTGCTTTGGTTGCAAAAAAGTAGTCCTGATGGCATCATAACTTGATGCAAGAATTATGAAGTGTGTGGCTAAAAAGTAGAACATAAGCATCTACCATCAGTCATATACAGCATTTGCCACAGTGCTTCTGTTTTCACTTCCAAAGTTTACAAAATACTCCTCTTCTGAATGTATGGAAAATATTTCATTGCAGCATGGTCAAGAGATTATGTTTCCATTTCCTTTACAGTGTTCTCAATAAATATTTGTGTTGTATTATATAGACTGATCAAAGTTAAAAGTCATGGTATCACCCAAGACATGAAACATTTCACATCTATAAATGTCACAACGCACAACCCTCAAAGCAGTGTAACATGGACTGGAGAATCGTCTGGAGAGGTCCCTTGCTACCAGTCCCACGCAGGTAAAAAGGGATCTAGAGATATATTGCCATCCTTACCTTACCTAATCCTTACCCTCTTGGCCTACACAGCTGCCTTACACAGTGGAAGCAGCAAGCTGGGACACGCAACTGGAACAACTTACTTTCAGCTGACTGCATCAGAGGAGGGATCAGTTTGCAGCTTACAACTTTTTGGCTGATGGCATGCAACAAGGAACAGTGTTTTCCTTGGAAACAAACCATTGTGAAATAAAGCTGGCGCTTTCAGCAACTACCCACACTGTCTTCCACAGATTCACCAACAATGTTAGCATAAGTTTGCTAATGGAACTAATAACCTATGCTCTAGACAGTACTTGATTGTTTATGAATGTGAGATCATCATTTATATCTTGTTATGATGCTTAAAATGAGCCAAAGGTGCTCACTGCAGGCAGCATGAATCCCATTAGATACTCCCTCTATTTTCTAACCATAGCAGCTAAGCCTTCACAACAAGAAGACTGTTGCTGACTACAGAAATTTCCAAAACATCTCACATACCTAGCAATTAAAATAAATTTACTTCAGATTGCCCTTCCTTATGAACTAAACTCTAATATTGCCAAGATTTGATAGAAAGAACAAATAATGAGTAGTAGCAAAATAACTTCATTCTTTTACAGTCCTTCAGTTATTTTTCTTTCTGAAAAGATGCTGAAGTCATCAGTTGTCTTTGTGATAGCAGTCTTCAAAAGTATAAATGTCTGCCTAATCTTCATTTCTTTGTAGCAAAGCAAATGCATATGATGTGTGTACAGACAACAAGCCATGAGGAAAGCTGTGAATTTTCAGTACATCTTCTACTTCCAGTACCTGACGAATCACAGGTAACCCTGATGACTTCCTTATATCCCATGGTCAGCCACAGACAGAGAAAAACACTCAGGCAGCAAGTGATTAGGGAGCCTGTACCTATGGAACCTGTTTCACACTCTGACATATTATAGCACCACACAAGAGCTGAACATCAAAGAGAAATACTGCTTGCACAGGTCAGACAAGCCTCCAAAACATGGAAAGCTGAGCATGCATCTCAGCAAAACTTCAGCTCCCAAACACTGCTAAAGTTGAGTCCTTTACACACACGCATCCTCTCATAACAAACTCCCAAACAGTAAGTATTTCAAGGAAAAGCTACATTTCTTTCCTTAGCACTTTCCCAAAGTATGATTATGTAACTGTCCAAGACTCTTTTAAAGCGAAATGCAGGAAATAATCAATTAAGTAAAGCTTTTCATTCCTATCCAGTTAACCTAGTAGCATTGGGTTTCAGTCAAAAACTTGAACTCATTTGCAAGAAGCAGTAAAAGGTGATGACAAAGCTAGAAGGAAGACTCAGCACACCACCCTCTGCTATTACAGGGAGCCTCTTGCCCAGTGCATCCATACGTACTGCCAGTGCCTCTAACTGGAAACCCTTCTGGGAGACAGCCACATATAGAACTCATTCCTTCAGAACACGAGCAGGTTATTACAAAACGATTACACACTAGCCCTTAACCTCCTGGCCTGCATGGCTGAACAGTAGAAGCAGAAAGCTGGGATGTATGACTGGAACAACTTCCTTTCCTTTCATATGGATGTATGTCACATCACTTTGTGACTTTTGCCACTCGTTTACCCAAAATTTACTGTAACATCAAACTGCATCGTTTTACTTTGCAGGGGTAGCATTGCTTAAAACAGGCATGTCAAATAGTTACTATCACAAATTTCTCTACTCAAAGAAAGAAAAATGCTTCAAAAGAAGAATCAACAGTTCAGTGAAATAAAAGAGGGATGTACTGATGGACTTGATACACTTATTTTGTATTTTAGTTTTACATTCAAAATGGAAATATTGGGACACAGCAGCTGATTACAAGACAGTTTTCTAAATAATATACAAAACACCAACCCTGAGTTCATTTTTCCTGGCTACTTTTCTTTCAGACCTCAACAATCCCTTCCACTGACATACCTACAGTCTTGTCTATGCCATTATATTTACATATTAGTAGAATTTAATGTTCAAAAATTCAGATGGGCTTATGCAAGCACATTAAAGAACTGGCATCTAGGAATTTCCTCTTTTCACTTCAAAACGTAAAAAATACACAAATTTTAGAAGTATGTTGTATTCCATCACCATTTGACAAAGCACCTCAAACACATTTAGGCTGCTATTACACAGTAGTAGGTATTTACCTATAGCCCTTGCTCTGAAGTTGAAATCACTGCACAGTATTTTCAATCAATCAAGATCATTTCAAAATCGTATAATCTTCATATGATGTTACTAGCATTGTAACAATGAACCCATTCTTAAAGCACATGAAAAATACCAGAACCTTCCAAAATCAAATATATATTTAATGACCTTTACATGAATTGTTCTATAACAGCTACTCTAATTCAGTGACTGTTTGTGCTACCAGTAACTTCATATATATGAATGATTCTATTGTATTCAATGGAATTACTCATATGAAAAGTTACTTCAGTGGCAACTCATCATTTAAAATTCATAAGGAAAATTAGGTAATTAAGCAAGCAACTATAAAGGCTTTTCTGTGGCTTTTTTTAAGTAGAAGAATTTTTTAAACAGATGTATCAGATAGAACTCTAGTTAAGAAAGTATCATAAACCATAAAATATATATTTTACAGTACTAATGGTGTCTCCAAAATTTCTTTAAAGAGTATTTATGAGTATTTTTCATGTAAAAAAAATCTAAATCCAGAGTTGTACTCAACAGTGGCAGAATTTATTCTCACTGATGAATGACTTAGTGAATTTATTTTTATTTTCTTCCTCATATTTTTATGTGTGTGTATGTGTATATCTTAATAGTGAAACATCTGTTTCTTCTGTGTTCTGACACAATTTACACCTAAGTAGAGTAATGATGCAACAGAAATTAGAACTTGGCACCGTTAACATTACTGATGCATTCACCTTGTCCTCAACCACAATGTCTACTAGACACAATAAAGGTGTACCCAAAGATTTATCCTGCCAATAAGATATAGTTATAGGTCCCATGAAGATTACTGACACTGAAGTACCAAATATGTACTGGCCTTGGACTTAGCAGATAACATGCCAGTTTTGAGACACATTCAAGTTGACAATAAATCAGTATCACAGTTCCAATAACAGGAAAATATACCTTAGAGGAATTCTTTCTGCTAAAACATTCCACTTTTGAGTTAGCTATTAAATGGTAATGATCATAATGGACTAGGCAGTGGGGGGTTTGTGTCTGAAATGTGCAGACGTTTTACTACAAGTTTATTTTTTAAAAACCTATGTGATTTTCAACCGCACAGTATTTTCCCCTTAAATCAGTGAAGTCTTTTAAAACAAGAAAATAAAGCAAAAGATGCTTTAGTAGCAATTTCATTATGAATTATACTCGTTTTCTGTATCCGCCCATGCAAACACCTCCACAGCCTCCATAACTCCTCCCATTTGTGCATAAAAAACCCCAATAGTGATGGAAAGCTAGGCAGAGCAAGGTGCACAAGTTAAGTACTCCTTACTAAATTGTAAATGTATTTTTTTCTCTCCCTTTCAGAACTATCTCTATGCTTACCACCAGCAATTCCATTCTAAGAAGTTTGTTAAAAAGGCCTCAATTTCTTGGGGTGTATGGGTTATAACCATTTTTTTTAGCACCCTTTTGAATTTCTTTTCAATTTTCTGTTTTTGATGATAGTCATGCTGACAACTTTTTTTGGTCCATCAAATTCTGTAGTACAATTACATGAATTTACTTTTAATAAATTACCATCTTTGCATATATCAGTCAAACCATGAAGACTAAACACTTGCAAATAAAATGCATTATTAATTTAATTGTCACAGCCTATTTAGCTAGCTTCTATTAGTATTTGCTATAATATGCAATGTATCAGAGGGCAGAATCAAATTCAAAACATAAAGAATAAACTGATTATATTGTCCTAGAGAAATTAAAAAATAGCAAGCTTGCAAAATTATAATCAAGGCATTAATGTTTTACATAGGTAAGAAAACTACATAACTTAATTTATAATACGTTTATGCCCAAAGTGATGGTTTTACATGCAGAAGAAGGATTTCTTAGGTTCCTAAAGCCATTAAAAGGCATCAAACTTTCTCATAATAAGAGAGGAAAGGTGGAAAGGAAAGCAACAGTGGTTTGGTATTTACTGCAGTAGCTCACGTGGCTTAAACATCCGCCATCCCCAGCGAGGGACTGCTACTGGAAATTTATATTGCTGTTGTAGCTCTGCCACTACTGTTTGATGCTGCTCTACATTAAGCTGAAGTGCCACCTGAAAAGGTATTGTGGAAAAGAAATACTCAAAAGATAGATGAAGAAATTGCAAAAGAAGAGGGCATGAAGTCACTGCAATTCCACCTGCCTATGCTGGAGGCAAAGCCTCCCCAGCCATGCCAGCAGGCAGGGCAGGGAGGCTGCAGGCCGCAGCAGGGCTCCTCTGCTCCTTGGGCAGCCAGAGCCTGTAAACCTGCCACTCTCCTCTTCCGCCTCCTCCTCCTCCTCCTCCCCGTGCCGTGCTGGCCAGCCAGCCAGAAAGCCTTGAAGGAATACAGGAAAAAACGGTGAATATGGCCACAGATGGGAGGCTTTCAGAACAAAACACCCAAAGAAAAGCCAGCAACAACTGATTTAGTTTATTGCATCCTGCCTTGTTTAGGAATTCATTTCAAGATGATCGTCACTAAAATATGCCTCTCAGGCTAAGATACTATATTTGGAAATCTATTGTATGTATCCTTTATTGTGCACATATTCACTAGGGCAATGTAAGTTATCTCTACGTTGTATTTATGATGAGTGTACAGTAGTACCCCCTTGTAAAAGAATATATTGGTATTGAGTGCTTCCAGTTATAAAATAAGCCACCAGAGCAAAACATTTTTGTAATTGTTGTGCTATGACAAGAGATAACCAACATAAACTTTATTATGATATCTGCTTTGATGAAACTGTAATTGTTTTTCCAATGCATCATTGTGTATTTTAGATTAAATGAAATATCTCAAAACTCTTGAAAAATCACACATTAGGGAAATTCTGGTTAAGCCCTTTGTAGAGGAAACCTCCTTAAAAATAAAAGCACTACCTAAATCGGTGCTTAGTGAAATTAAGACATATAAGGGGTGTTAATCTAAAACCCTACTTTTAGGTCCCTCCATAATTTAAGTGCGACAAACTTGTGAGGAAATGGTCCAATTGACTACTATTTCCATTGTCTTTAACAAGAAATTAACATGGCTCAGAAAGAGCTTTGCTGTGTTCTCCTACAGATCCTATCATTTATTTCCCTCTTTTTTTCATATCAAAACCAGAAAATATTCTTTACTTATGAAAGCCTACCCCCAAAGAATGAGTTACAAGGCAGTAATATTTGAAACAGTATCAAGTATCCAGCAATGAACACCTCCATCTACCCAGGCTGAAAGAGAATATGCGATCTTTTGGCTATCCAAAACACATCAATTTTCTAGTTGGCCCAAAGATTCAATGAAACGGCAATAGCTAAGCCACAATGTGCCAAATAAATCTGAAGCAAAATCTGTTTATCTGCAAACACAGTGCCATTGAGTTTGTAAAACACAGTTATATTTTAGATCACATAAAAAATAACCTGCTTGCAAACAAAATTGGAGAGTAAGTAGCTGTGTACAGATAGAAAAAATAAATAAATTAATTTTAAAAATAGTCAAAATGCCAAATCTCCCTTCCAGCCCAAGAATTTTTGAGGAAACTTTCTTTTTGATTCCTCTGTGGCTTTGACTTCTTAGAAAGTAATTTTATAAACCTATGAATATCAAGGGCAGCAAAAACAGAACAAAAAAGGAAAAAAAAAACCAAACAAAAAACCCCAAACATTTGATTTTGTACTGAGAGGTACATTTACAACAATGGAAATTTTGAGATAATAACATCACCTGTCAAAAAAAAAAGTCCCAAACGGTGTAAATCCTATACCTTTTACATGGAATTTCTTTCTACAGACATGTCATAAGCGCCACAACATCAGAGCACTTAAAGATGTTGGATCTCTCTTGGAGTTGAGGTAAAAATACAGACAGCTTCATAGTGGGTAAGCTAAATATTCTAAAAAAGATCTCCACATACTGTATAAGATACAATGAAAAATAATTTTAAAGCAGTTTACCTTTCTTTCGGTGTGCCAACTCCGTGTTTGCCCAGCAAATGAGTATTCAAATGCTTCTTCATCACAAATGCCACCCTGTCAAACAAAGAGCAAATGAGAAAGATCATTTTATTAAACTTTTTTTTTTCTGTTTTGAGCACGCACTTGAACATATTTAATTAAAGGCAGACCTTAAAAAAATCCCTCCTCTGCTAGGATGTGACTTAGATTGGGGAGTGCATTCTGTAACAACAGGCTTCCCTAATTTTGCAGTCCCTTGGCTTTTCTCTTACAAGTCCCAATCATACATCATTGGTCAAAGAAAGGAAAATCTGTTTCTGCTTCCCTTTGCAAATCAGAACATTTCACACATTATACTGATAATATAGTCTATTTTACTTAAAGAACATTGTCTGATGTTATAAAATAATACAGTTTTAGTTACACCTTTGAATTTATTTAAGCCTAATGGGCCCATCCTGCAACCTTTCTTCATACAGGTAGTTCCATTGTTTCTCATGAGAAACATGAAAAAACAGCAAGACAAGATGCTTTAATCACTGCTTATGCTTGGTCAAACTTCATTGCATTAATTATTTAAAGAGATACACATAGAAACAAATTAATAGCTTTAGTTATTTTATAGCCTTGTGAAAAAAAAGGATGAAAAATGAAGCACATGTTCGTGAATACACCATGAGCAGGAATATTGTTCAAACTGGCAAGACATTCTTCAAAGTACCAACAGCAGCAACAAAATACATACTACCTGGCATCATGTTTCTACCAAACACAGATAATTTACTTTAATTTTCGTTACATACATAATGAAAGAGATAGAAGCCTATCAAGTACTATTCTTCTGTTGATAAGACCATAACACCAATTTAATCATGTCATGTGACTGCTTCAAACAATTTAGATATCAGACTGAAGCTTTAAACTAAAATGGTTCTCTCGATAAGCAAAAATTTTACCACTGCAACTTTCAGTGTGAAAAGGGCTTGCAAACATTTTTGTTAATTATGTATTACAGCTGTCCTTCATAAAGTTAATTACTAATAGCTGAAAGGCAATAGACTCTATTTGCATATGTACATGAAAGGCATGACATATGCAAAAATATGATTTTAATTAGCATTCCATGATATGAAGGGCTACAAATCAAACTGGCATGTTATAAGATTTTTAACATTAAATGCTGAATTCATCTGGACGTGTTTGCAGTAATGGACAATGGAAGGACTGTAAAACACCAGCACTATGGGGTATAAGAGCAACAAAAGCAAAGACACAGTACTTTTCCTTTACAATTATGTTAATTTAGCTTTTCTGTGTCTGATCTTCTTTGGGCACTTGCACATTATTACAGAGAATCTCTCTTTTACATCCCTTAAGGTGTAAGAATATAATACTGTCTTATTTAAATGATATAAATTTCCTTATTTTTTGCAAAAATACATTTAAAAAGTATCCTAAATACTTTTCCCTACCCAACTTATTAGTATAGCATCATAACCATTGCAACTGTGAATAATCTATTACACTGTTACCATCATTACTATGCAAGTGTCATCAAAATTACTGTACATAGGAAAAACAATTGTAACAAAATAAAAAAATGTGTTCTAATAAGAGCATAAGGCATACAAAATGTACTACCCTTGCTTTTCAACAGAAATAGTATTTCCACAAAGCTGTGGAAGGTATCAAACATATTTTCATCTAATAATACCTGTATTTCCTGTTACAAACTTCCATTTTCCCCCTTCTCTAAAAGAAAAATAAACTCAATGAAATTTCTGTGAAAGGGCAATGTGCAATCAGAGTCGTAAAGGGATATTTTACTATTTGCATGGAATATAAAGATCCCAACCAGCTACACAATATTTGCAGGGAAGCACTTTTTGGTTTCTGAGTCTGTTTAGTTGAAGCTTCGTAACAAAGCCTCACCATTTTATATACCACACAACTGCAGGGGGTACAGACAGACATACCTTTCTGCAAAATCAAACATAAAGGCCTTGGTAACAACATGAAGCAATTAATCTCGCATTCTGCCTCCTCTCTGTTGCATCTATGTTCTAGCAACCATTTTGCTGCTGTTACATAGCACAAATAAAATGAACCCTGACTCAGTTCTGGTCTCAGCACCTGCTAAAGTTTTAAGCTTTTAATGTAAGGCTTGAAGGCTTCAGACTTGAGGAGTGCAGAATGCCTCAGTGCAAGTCTGGAGCACTCCACATAACTCAGGGTCAGCTCTCTACCGTAGAGAATCAGACCTTAAAAATAAAACCAGAGTTCCTATTTTCACAAGAAATTGAGAACAAGATAAAAAAAAAAACAAACAACAGAGACAGGCATTATTAAAACATGTGGTAAAGTCTAAACAACCTTGTTTGGATGCTGAGTTTGAGGACCACTCATTAAAACAAACAAACGAACAAACCCACAAAGAGAGACAAGTAAAAATTATTTGGTTTTGCTTACTAAATCCTGCAGGTGATTTTCAGAGAGGTGGTAGCAGTGTTTGCTGGCTTTACAAAAGAAACAAAAAATTGTTTTCCATACATTCAGTAACTCTAGGTTTCAAAGTAATTAATGGTTTAGTAGTCAAAAAATAATGGGTTTATCTACGCTATTTACCTCTGCTGAGGTAAATCAGTTATTCCCAAGCTACTGCTAGAACAGACATAACTTAGTCTTGGCCTTTTAAATTAATCTTAAGAGAAGTCTGACTGGCACCTATAAGTACTCACTGACTGAATGCTTTTAAGATATATTGCACTGATATATCTTCAAATCAAAAGGAATCTTTCCATCAGCAATTGATAAGCACCAATTCAGGCTTCACCAGATTTCTCATTTCTTGTTTTTAATTCTAGTGGAAGTATAAACAGTCAAATCCTAAAAACTAACTGGTTTCAGAAGCCCCTCAAAAGGGAGTAGAAAAAACCTGTCATTGCAATACTCTACTGTTTCAAATACATGCAAACCAGGCCATACTAGAGGCCTGGAACCACTTTTACAAACTCTCATCTGGACAAATTCATCCTCAACCCACATGAAGACAAAAAGTCACAGCCCAGTTCCTCTCCTGCGGGTCAGGTCTCAACAGACAGAAATGTCTAGCCTATATATCCATGTCATGGTCACTGGGAGTTCCCTTCATTTGGTTGGAAGACTACTAGAAGCCTCCTCTTAAAGTGGAACAAGTTGAGTAGGCAGGATTCCTTTTGCTGGCAGTAGCATTATGTTGTGTTAACTTTTTTAGTGATTTTCAACTACTCTGTCTTCAAAACCAGCAACATCCTCAGTCATACTCTATGTTGAAACTACAGGATAAATTAAAGACAAGTTGAAAAATTACACAGAGCTTTAGAATAGCATCCTCATTCCCTTTAGACAACTTTTTACACACAAACTATAAATACAAATTACTTTAAATCATAAATACGTGAGCACCTTTCCCAAAATAAGTTTGCAGAATATTCTGGTTTCCTTTTAGAAGAGTTGTGGTTTGTACGAACGTGACCATACATATTCCATGGCAATCTTCAAATAGTATTTGGACTCTCTCTCAGAATGACTGTAACTGATTTAGGAGCCTCTATAGACTTGTCTTCAGATAAAAGCACATTTTAAAGTACAAAAGAAACAAAGGGACTTCGAATTCTGGGAATAAAGAAACATATTGGACAATCTTTACTTCCACTTTTTATTCTAGTGCAATACAAATTTTTCAGCATGTACAATGTTTATCATCACAGCACACAAGGAACAGGAATAATCTGTCATGTGTTGTCTGTTTTCTATTTTCTCTGTGGGGAGAGAACTGTTCTCTGTGAAGTATCTTGCTTTGAGAGGGCAAAAGATTCTAAGTTTTATTATGTTTTCAATCCACAACAGCTCTTTCCCTTTGAATAAGTACATCACTGGGTTAGTGAAAAGCCTAAAAAAACACACAACACACATGCACAAACCAAAACAAGCATTCTGGGCCATAAAGCCATGAAACCTGTAATTTCCTGCCTGTTTACCAAGTGCCTTGGCCTAGGAAGGAGCTACATGTTACCTCTACCAGAAAGTCACTTGAAGCCATGGTGACAGACCAGTCATTTTCTAACTGCACATAACTGTTGAGGAGGGCCAGCACGGGAATTTATTTTTGTGGGACTCTACAAACAAGGTATCTAGCAGCTGAAGAGCAATTTTAAATCACTTCTCAGCGGATACATTGCTCTCTGCAACTGCTCTTGGAGAATTTATCTTACAGACAACAATGTTCAATGACAGCAGAAAAGTCCAGGAGAATAACAATGAACATCTAGCCTTTATTCATATTCTCAATATCCTTTACATCTTCTTTGAACTGTCCAAAACCTCTTTATACACAAATTTAATCCTGGGAATACAGGTAAGCTAGTGCATAACGCAAATACACAGGATGTTTTAAAAAGCTGCTTGAGACCCTTTAAATAAAACAAAATCAAACCCCTAAACAAATCCAAGAATTTAGTGCTTTGTTTTAGCATAAGTTTCAGGCACATAGAAAGGATAGAATGTTTTACCATTTTGGATTAATCAGTTGGGAGATCTGACAGCATCAAGGAAAAACAAGAAATAGGATCTCAAGCTTGTATACATTATCACAGAATACAATGAAATAATACATTATCACATCAGGTTTTGTTTTCCGTGATCTGGGCTTGAATTTCTGTCCTCGTATCTCCACACAAGGAAAGAAACCAGAAAATCAAGGCAGGCTTCACAAATGATGCTAGGAAGGGGGACCAGGATATGTTTAGGCAAGCAAACAACAATGTGGAATCTATGGTTCTTACCACCTTAATGAAGCATTCTTATTCTTACAGTGTCTCAAAAAACACTGGGAACTCTAATTGTTTGTAGTTGAATGTGTGGTTCACATGGAGCCATGCCAATAGGGGTAACAACCAGAAGGAGAAAGAAAAAGTGCATTTTCTCACGAAATACCAGGATGCACATGCATTTCAGAACATTCAATAAAACTTGTATATGCAATTACAGATTTTTGCATGCACTTGAGTTGTGCATGTTCTACCCCTAAAAGTAGAACTTCTCATATTCAAACCAGCACTTATCAAATAGTATTTAAACAGTGTACATGAACTAAAAAATTTCAAGTTTTTAAATTCTCCAAATTATATAAAAAGTTACTACCCAAATCTCACGTCTCCACCAGGATTTATTCAACAGGTTAACTTCAGGAACAAGAGCACAGAGGTAAAGGCAGAACTGTCCAGAAAGCAATGGTTTTCTGTGAACGAGTAAGCTTTTCTTTCCATGCATCAAAAGTCTAAATTCCTGAGAATTTCTTCAAGTCCATCATTTTTGGATGTTTGCTGATTCTGAAGGGTCCAGACTGGGGCTCTGATAACTCTCTTGCATGACTGCGCGCAAGGGACTCAATTTAAAAGAAAGTATCTGGCAGGGCAGAGTCTGGTGTGGAAGATATCCAGTAGCCTGAAAGGCTTCATGCCTTTTGTGACAAGATGTCAGGTTCAAGTAAATATCTGGCAGGGTGAAGTCTAATGTAGAAAACATCCACATATCTGAAAAACTTCATGCCCTCTATGACAGGACATCAAGTCCTAGAACCCTGCATAGGAAAGATGGAGTTTTCTCCAGACTCATTTACCAGCCAAATGAAGCAGGCCTTATTACTACCAAATAAAGGAGATGATTATTCTTTGTAAGTTTAAAAAATAAAAAAAATCAATAACATTCTAAAAGGTTAACAAGTCATCACGCAGTCTGCGATGCTGAGAGCGCTGTGACACGCTGCCTTCTACTCCCTGCTGACCCCATGTGTCAAAGAAGGATATGGCTGCTCCATGCTCCACCCTCACCAACACTGCTAATTACACCGGGAAGCAAAACATATCCATCCATCCACATCTTCAAGTGTGTGTCACTTGGCAGAATGGAAAATGCAAACTTTTCCTCTTGAAAAGAGAATCCAAAAGAGGTAAACGAAGACGACTTTGCCATCACTAACAAGACGAGAACCCAGATTACCATGGGAAGATATCACAGTAATACATGAAACTTAAAGACCAACATAACTTTTGAATTTGAGAACTATCAGCCTTTCTGCTTCAATTTGGGGTGGTTTTTAGTGTGTTGTTTGGGTTTGGAGGGGGAGAGGGAGAGTTTACAATTTTCCATGCAACAACCAGGTATGTTTCTTAATTATTTATTAGTTTATTTTCCATGAAGAAGTTTTGCTACTGAAGTTTAAGACTCAACATTTTCAAGTGTTTTTTATGTTCCTATGAAATCATCAATGCAATGACTACAACCTTTTCTTCCAAAAATACCTCATCTCTTCTTTACTGTTACTTGTAACAAGCTAGCAATGAAGCCAAGCTGCCCAAAAAATAAAGACAACAACTTGTATTATCAGAACACCTGCACACAGCTAGCACCCAAGGTAGACTTGAGTATCACAGCAGCTACTGTTCCTGCCTTGCTTTGAACAGGATGACAGACAACAGGATTGTCAATGTGCTGTTCAATGACCTGCATCAATCTCAAGAATAATTTACTGCTATATCAGACAGATCATTATGGATGAGTTGCGCGCTATCAATCAATCAATCGACTGTGTTGTTCCTGCATATTCCTGCATCTATCAACCAGAAGAGAGAGACATCCCTCAACATATTCTTGTTGTTCTCTGCCACCAATCTGCTATCCTCAAGATGGCAAAGAATTATTAGCCCCATGGCCATAAAGCAGTAGCAAACTGGCACAATTATCTCCTCTTACATATTCTGGCAGAAGAGACCGGGGTACAAAGAAAGAACAAACTAAACAAAACAGAAAACATCCTCTATTGTTCCACTTAAGCTTGTCTTGCCATCCAAAGTTGCTGAGTTTTCTCGCCATCCCACTTTTAAGAAATACATGTTATAATATAAACCATCCAGGAGAGAAATTTAGTCTGTTATTGCAAGGACTGTGGCAAAAAAAAATAATTCACTGGCAGTATTTGTATCATTTCCTCCCCATGAGGGAGCTCACTTACCTGTGTGCCTCACTTTAAGTTACTTAATTTGTAACTGAAATCAAAAAGGATTCCTGCAAGTTAGCTCAGGATCCATTCTGAACTTTTTTGGTTTGAAGGTATTGTGTAGTGGTGTTTTATTTTAAATAAAAAAATACCCTTCAATGATAGCTGCAGGAATAAGGCACATCCAGCCAGTGATAATTATTATTAACATAAAAGTGAGTAGAAACTTATGACTGGAACTGTGAACTTTTATATTTGAAGACACAATAACAAGTGTTAACTGTAAGTAAAACAACTGACACCCTGCTTGAAGAGCAAACTTAAAATAGTTAAACAGTGGCAAAAACTTTAAAGTCAGGTGTTCCCTCTATCAGAAAACCACCTTACAAATATATGAGAAAATTAATACCACTACAAGAAATGTTTGTTTCAATATTCAGAGAAGTTAATGAATGTTAAGTGATAATGGTAGACAGCAGCAGTATGTAATCAGATTTCTAAACACATCTTACCAAATCACTTATAAGCTAAAAGAATCACATGTTCTATTAATTTTCACTGGTTATTGAACATCTGTAACTGTCACCTCTAACAGGTGTTTGTTAATCTAACAGCTGCACAAAGTACTAAAAAAAAAAAAAAGAAGAAAAAGACAGAATCACTATGTGCTTTTCCTAGCGCTGCTATCAACCTCTTAAGTCTACCACAATGCAAAACCTCTTTTCCTAAAGTCTGAAACGCAACCCTAGGTTTGGTGTTGGGAGTGCCTTGCATTTAAGAGAGATTAATACTAACATCCAAAACCAGGACATCACCAGAGAACACACTTGCCATGCTACATGAGGCTACAGAAATGCTTTAAACATAAATGAACATCCACATCTGTAAGCATTGTGATCCAGAATAGTGCTTTAGCAACCTCACCATCAAGACACAGCTTATGTCTTCTCTTTTTTCATTATCTGTATATCCAACATTCTCATAACTCTGATTCCTCCCTTATCCATTCTTTCTAATTTCTTCAGACACTGGCTTGTCTTCCTTCTAATGATCTAGTCCATTTCCTAGCATGCTCATGACTTCAGATAAAGAATTTGATGCAGTAGGCATCAGTTCCAAATATCATCATTTAGCATCTGGAAAGCAACAGCAGGATAAACAGGCTAATGTTTGAAGGCAGAAATTCTCCAAAGTACATTTAATCTTTTGGGTGAGTCAGGTGAATCACATCTCTAGGTGCCCTGAGAGGAGTTTTCAAATACTGGACTTAATGCAGACAGTTTGTAAAGAGCTTCCTAGTGATCCCAAGGAGCAAAGTCTGTGCCTTTTGAAAGTGCAAGAAACAGACTATAAGACTGTTAAAAATAAGAATGTTCCAACAACTTTCTACTTAAAAGTATAACTGATAGAGCCAAACAAATATATTTAATATTTTGCTATTCCTAAATGAAAAGTCACTTTTTAAGTAGCTTCTTCCTGACGGCTCAGGAATCACACTGCAGACGGAATTACCAGGTTTATGCAGAGCTTCTGCAGGAAGAGCTATCTTGAGAATGAAATTCTCCTCATCAAAAGAATCTACTGTTTCCTGACTTTAAAGGAAATCAAAACAAATCTAAAGATAGTTGATTTGTCAACTAGAAAACACACAGGGCCTGCAGTAGCAGTGCCACATACATAACTCAGTCAATTCTGGAGCTACAGTGCCTGTGGTCTTTTGCAAAGTTGAGAGGTACCAAGAAAGGAATGAGATGAATAAATTGGTCACTATCTGATGACTGAACTGCTCAGAAGTCATATACAATCAGAAGACACGCACAATTTTTATTGACAATTTCCCCACAATTTGAAATGCTGCTGGTGATAGATGGTGGCTGGAGCGAAGACTCTGCAGTCCGCTTGATCTGTGAGAGTAGTGAGAATGTTGCCCTAGGTCTTTGCCTGACATAGAAAAGCAAGTGCTGGTTGATTTGTTTATTCCCGAGACTTAAACTCAGCTGTAAAACACATCCTTTTTGTCTTATATCCAGGCATTCCACAAGACTGTTTGACTTCAGGTAGAAAGCAAAATACTCCAGAATATCTTTTTGCCAAAGTAGCCACATAAAAATAGTAAATCTATGACAGCAAGACCTAATCTCTAATCATCAGTAGTACCATCCACATGCATGAACCTTTAAAAACAGGCTGGTCAAATCAGAACTGACTAGCTCCAGCCAAGAAATCAAAAGGCTATCATGTGGATCAGATCAGTTTCAGTCCACAAAAAACGCATCTCATACTTGTATCCCCATAAATACATTTAAAGCACAAGGATAGTTCCAGCTTTCCTTGTCCAAGGGCTCTTGGGCCTGGCCACGGCTACATCAGGGACTAAGAACCACCTAACACTGTGTCATCAGGCCAACCTAACACTTGACAAGCATGTCTGATTAAAGTTTGTTTTTTCTTTGTTGGAAGACATCTTTGTTAGTACCTAAGCATACATAAAAGCTCAGAGTTTTCATTTTCAACTGGCATCTCAGTCTCTCCAGATATTCCCATTACAGCCATGCCCAGCTCTTCCCAAAAGTGGAGTGTTGCAACAACTTCCTCCTACCGCTGAAGAAGGAGGCTGACTGAAGAAAGTAACAGTGTCTCTCAGAGCAAATCATGGTATGCAGACCAGACTGTTATGCACTATCCAAGTATTGCAGACCTACAAAACTCTCTCAAATTATGGCACTGATCATAGAGGATGCAGATTATATGAAGAGCAGCAGAGAAGTCTATTCAAGTAAGAATTCCAGGTGTAACAGTGGTGTAACTCCACTTGTCCCATAAACAAATGCTAACACCTCTCATCGCTTCAGTCACATACTTAGCAGGGGAATCCCTGAAGCTGCCAAGCACAGTCTGGTGTTTCTCAGGTTTTCCTTTGATGGCCAGCAGGAGTCACTTCAGAAATCCTTCAGGACTGAAGGGATTAAGAGTAGTCATCTGAGAGTTATTGAAGCAATAAAGGCAAGAAAAAAAATCCCACTGAATTTAGTTGGATGTAAAACACACACACATACACACACACACACACAAAAAATCAGCCCACATTCGTGCAGTCTGGTAAGGATGTTGCATGCTCTTGGTATGAAGACTGTCATCAGTCTGGAAAAACCACAGGAATATAGATCAGACAAATCAGTACAGTCATAAAGATGATATCTGTGACAGAGCAGAAGATGTTCTCTGGCAAAGATTACTCCAATTCCAGCCAGCATCTGAGATTAACTCTGACCATTTCTGGCCACAAATCAAACATGAGAGATATAGGAACTACACAGGTGCCCAATGGAATTGAGGAAAAAAAAATCTTTGATCTCGAGGGCCTGGAAAAACCTACATGCACTTGCTGAGTGTACCTATGAACAAAGAAGTGAAGGAGAAATCAGTGTAGTTTCAAACAAAGACTTATGGTATGCTGTCTAAAAAAGAAGAAGAATTTACAAACTATCCAAAAAATGCAATAAAAAGAACATATATTGCTAACAGGAAAAATTACAGAACTTCAGTTTTATATACAAAGTGATATCCTGGTCCTCTAAAGAAATATAACCCATGTCTAAAAAATACTATTTTTTGAGTATCTTCCTGAAATGAAGTTTCAATTAAAGGGATTTTCCTTCCTGATCCATGCTGTCATTGCAACCACAGCCCCATAAAGCCTCATCTCAAGTGCCAGCACAAAATGATGGGATTCCAAAGGTCCACTTTCAGTAGAAGAGGAACTGGACAGCACAGGTGTCACAGGTACCAATGCACACTGTGGTACTCCATTTTATTCAGTATTGCATCACATTTTGATTTTCATGAATAGGTTCCTGTTAGAGCACTAGAATTTAACGTGTTCACAACTGACACATGTCCAAATGACCACCTGAATTCCCCATATTTCCTGGAGGTCACTTACAGCTATGGAACAGAGCATGTAACCACCGACATGCAATTCTCTGCCTAGCTTTGTAACAAGATGCAAGTAAAACAGCTCTCACATTGAAGCCAACACACTCCCCACTGTTTAACCCCTGTTTAACACCCACGGGCCTTGCTGCAGGGATGAGCTGCACCAGGACAGCTTGCAGCTGAGAAAGGCCTCAAATTTCAGGTAACTTAAAAACATTCTGAAAGATTAAATACATACAAAATGCTTTCGCATTTTATATTAACAGAAATAAGCAAACAAAAAACCCCCAACAAATTAAAGGGCTGTTCTGTTTCTTTACAATTTCTCAGATTAGCAGAACTCCTCTCAAAAAAACCCTATTATTTACTACATGAAATATCTGTACCTGGACAGACATAGAGACAGAAATAGTCTGATCAGTGTGCAACTTTTATAATACTGAATAGCAATGCTATGTACAACACACAGCTGAATGGATAGATGGAATTGATTTTATAAAGGAGCAACAAACAAAATAGTCCAAAATATTAACTGATAAACACATGCTGGGGTGGAAACAACCTATTATAAAATTACTGTAAAGACCCTCAAACTGTTCAAGGGAGAAAAAAGTCCAATTTTCCACATAACCTGAGAGCGCTGAGTTTTCTGATTATAAGATCCAAGGAACCTGTAAACCCAAGGCTCTAATTTTCTTATGGCGACTGCGTAATATTTTGCAAAGTAAAATTGACTGAGATGGAAGCTATTTTGCATGGTACAGTGGCGATGGCTAACAAATGAGAGTTTTGTGGGCTGAATGTTAGTCCCCTGCCTCATCTGCCACCCCTAATGACAGCAGCCACCTGCTGTTTTATTGTCACAGCTGGAGCCAGTTCACACTCCTTGGTGCTGAGCTCTGCCCATGAGCGCCAAGCTCTCGCCTCGCCTCATTACTTTGATGAACTTTTTATGGTCAGCACCCATGAAGACCTCATCTAGGACTATACAACCTAGATCGGCTTCAGGGAGTGCTTCCAGCTAGCATGAGGTGATAATACACAGTGACACCATGGCTGCCACTGCCTGTCACTTAGGCAAGTCACTATACTTCTGGCTCTACAGGGCCCTCAACAGGTAAAATGCCATGAAATTCTCCTTTACAACCAAGTTCACTCCCTTTCTTTTCACATCACAATATAGAGAGATCATATCCTGCTACCAACATTTAGTTTTTCAAAGATAGATATTACAATAAAAAATGTATCATGCTGTTTATTACATATAGCTACAGACAAGAAATCTCTCCTTGAACATAACCCTGTTGCCTTCCTAAAAAAAAGAAAGCAAGCTTGAAAATTACAGCTTGATTAACACCACTAAATAGGGGAAAAAAATAATTACATGTGTATTGCAAAAGGACAATTCCAAGTTAAAAGAGCAAAACGCACAGAAACAAAAGTTAAGCCAGTCAAATCATGTTATTAAGCAAATGAATTCACAGTGGAGAATGATACATGTTACTTCCCTCTCACCTAAAAAACCCCCACACTTAAACATCTATTAGATATGATATTTTCTGAAATCTAGATAACAACAAAGCAAAGCCTTTTACGTCTTTTTTTCTTAATCCGAACAGTCTGTTACTATTTTCTGCTAATTTAAAAGCAAATAGAATCATCCTTTCCTTTTCAATTTTTTTTGTACTAACAAACATTCCGAATCTCCTGAGCCTGTATACAATTTTAAACTTCATCAGAAATTCTTTTATTGACGCATTTAGAGCAAACTATTTTATGCTTGATCACTGAAATTTAACCCCAGGTTTACTTTCAGCAGCAGAATAATTATTTTGGTGTCAACAGAGCTTTACATTTGCCCATATTTACATATATCATTAAGATTAATATATGTGCTATTAATAATAATTTCATTAACATTCTGAAATCATCAAATAACATTTTGACTTTTGAATGGCTGTAGGCTATTATAAGCCTAAAAACCAGAACATTTTCAGTATTCATTGTGTAGCAATCCAACTGATCAGTTTTGACAAATTCATGCAATGTTATAAGCCATTAAACTTCATTTAGTTTCACTTAAAAATTCCACCTAAAAATAAAAAGCAACTGTCTTTTTTTTTGTACAGACAGTATGATTTCTAGCAGTTACCAGCTCCCAGGATCTTCCAAAAAGAAACTGCTGGAGGTTTATTTCTTGTATTGAAATGTTTTAAAATTTATCGAGGAGTTTTTGAAATAATATTTTTGAGACCACTGACCTAGCAAGAGTTGAAAATCTCTAATATGTTAGTTACAGTGCAACTGAGCTACTCTTGACAAGGGACAGTGCTGCAGAGACACTGCTTCACATAAGACCCCTACAAGAAATGGAAACTTGAAAATGTGTTGCTGAGCACAGGTTATGTCTGCTGCATTTCAGAGAACTTACACGTGCCCTTCTTTATTAGTGCTTTTTAAGTTTCACTTAAACTGCAGTTGAACAGATAGAAGAAAATAATGACGCAACAAAGATTTCTATTCTGCTAAAAGATGACCACCACCCAGACAGTCCTGAAGTATTTAAGAGACCATGAGAACACACAGAACCTTGCATAATGAGGGCCTAAAACATATGAGCAATCCCAAACATAAACAATGCAAATTCTTCTACCACTACAGTTTCTGAAAGAGCTTGTCTTCTGCACAAGTTCAAGAGAACTTCTCGTGAAGCACAGAGACAGATAGATCATATCCTTCAGAGAATCCAACAACAGAAAATTGTTTTTAGAAGAAAAGGAATTTCTTTCTTTTGACTAGATCACATATTTGTCAAGTGCATCATTTGTAGGACTCATTTCGTACCCTTGAAAATAAAACATAAAAAATTCAGCGTGACCAGTGCAGGGTAGATATTTTGAAACGGATAAACTGCCTGAGTAGAACAATTAAAGGTTTCAACAGAACAATCTCCTAAATGGTGCCAGTAACTAAATAACAATAACTGAGAGATTAATTCCTTTTTTTTTATCTTTAAGCAGAAGTATGTCATCAGTGGTATGCCTATTGCATGCTTTGTGATACAGCACACTTAATAATTTTTAAAGTTTCAAGCTTCTTTTTTATCAGTCACTAAGTCACTAAAAAAATGCTCCAAACCAACAAGTAGCTAGGTATTTATTATCCTGTTACAGAGGAATTTGTTAAAGGATGCATAGCTGTCTAGACTACCTATATTTGCTTCCTGTCTTACAAGCAGGTAACCTGCATACATAACCCACATACACATATAAATATTTGGAAATACTTTTCCTTTGTGTCACTGGTTTGCCTTGGCATTATGACTCTGTTTTAGATTTGTACTCTAAAATATAACTTCAATTTACCCAGCACTTACAGTTCACTGGTCTGTAATTCTTAATATCCCTCTATTTTCCACCAATTTTAATTTTAGTTGCTGTTATTTAAAGTTCACTTTCCATGCCCTTTCAATTGTGATTTTTTCCCAATGTGACAACAAACCTAAGTGTCATTTCTGATGGTGACTTTCATTGGAGTACAAAGGAGCCAAACTTTTAAAAAGAGAAGTTATAAAACAGTTATCAGACAATAACAAGTTGTGGTCAGTATGAAGATAAGGTACAGTGAACAGACAGTCTAGAGGTGATGGGATTTGTATCCAATTACTAATCCTCTGAGCTATTCAGCCCCCTGAACAATAAATTTCTATAAGCTGATCCCTTAACCCATCACCAGCTGGTCATGCTACTGCTTTCCAACATTGACGACGAAAAGGGAGATACCTTGCACTTTCTATTTAAATCTCCACAATAAGAATGCTCATGTTGGAAAGTCCCCAGACCTCCTTTCTCATCTAATGGATCCTACAAAAACAGGAATAGGCATATAAAATTATTTGGCTTAACGTAAATATTCTGTTTCCTCTACTTACTCCAAGCACACAAAGAAGATTTCAATGTACATATTTTCCTAGCACTGCATAGAAATTAATGTCAATCCTAAAAAATGGCTAAACTTCTATGCCTGCTGTTAAAGAAAAGGATATCCTTATGAAGGATATTGAAGACATTGTTGAGGAACTGCTCACCCTTTAAAAAAATATTACCTCTGTAATGCTGCCAGTGCCAGTGTCAGGCTGGGCAATTAGCCAATTAAGTGTGAATAAGAACTGCCAAGAAACTATTTTATTTTAGCCTCAGAATATTTGTGTAGCTGTGTGCTGGTGTGTTTGTGTTCATGCATGAGTGGAATCTGGTTGTTCATGCCAGGTTTTCTTATCACACTTTTCTGCCTCTTTGAACCAGCACATTCCTGCAATACAAAACGGACATGTGTCTGCTGATAATGTCAACATACTTAGGTTCACAAGGAGAGATTTTGCATAACTAGATCTAAAGTAGTCTTTGTATTCATTACCTGACCCTGTCTGCCTACACAAGGCTAGAAGAGTGGAAGAATCCAATACTGCAAGCACCTCTAGGAGACATTAAAAGACAACAGGTGTGGAAGAAATTAGCATCAATTACAATAGCCAAACACTCTCCTAGAAATCCCATTTTTATATGTCATCTGAAGGAAATTCTCACTTCTCAGAGCAGACTGGATTCAATGGGGTGCTGAGAGTATCCTGTTATCTCCTTACTTTAGATCTCATTATGCTTTAGACTCCTGTACATCCATCTAGAAAATGCATTTGGAAATACGAGTACAAAATATATCTCAAGCACTCTGACTAGGGCTACAGTGTAGAAAGCCTAAAGATACAACCAGATTTCTATTTTTTCCTTTTTTTTTCTATTTTTTCTATTTTTTTTGCATTTTTTTTCTTTTTTTTATTTTTTCAGGAAGGAAAGTAGAAAAGATGGTGTGCAGACATACCAACTGCTAGCCTTTATCTTAATTCAATCATTAAAACCAAGAAATCATTCCAAATATGGATCCTTCAACAGTTGTGTTACAGTTATTCAAAATTAAAACCAATGCAAAAAAAGATACGCACAATTTACAAATCAAAACTGAGCAGTCCCAAGTACAAACAGAAGTATGAAAAACCCTTTCACAACATTTCAGAACAGAGATATTACCTGGCATTGAAGTTACCTTCTTGAATACCTACTAGAGAATTTCACAAATTTTAACAGTACTGACAACTCATTCAGAATTTACCATCGCTTAGACTAAAAACATATCCTACTTTTCAAGACATGTTTAAACAGCCTTGATGGAGTATATGTTGTAAAATTGTGAATATGTTTACTTACTTATTTTAAGGCCAGTCAAAGTAATTACCCAATATTGCTGCCTCTAATCAGGGATTACAGAGGAAGGATGGGTACAAGTTAGTAAAAATGTCACTGATCACACAATCACAGAATATGTGGAGTTGGAAAGGATCCAAAAAACCTTCAAACTCACAGTCTCTTTCATCATGGCATGACATAAATGAAGTTGTGTGAGTGACAACCATCCTCACACAAGAATTCATAGCCAAGCCTACTATTCTTCTAATAAATCCCACCAGTCTGGAAAAGAACACCATGCTAGCTACAGCAAAAGTTAACCACTGGATTGGTCAGAACATGCTACAGCTGCTGTGCCTAAGGGTGAAGCTGGTACACCAGTACACCCTGACACACTGAAGATTCAGCTGACTGGATTTTCCATGCCCCGAGTGGCTGTGCTGTGGAGAAACCTGCCTGCAGGAGGGCTAATCTTACTGCTCAAGAACTCCGCCCAAAAAGAATTGTTTTTCCCTCAATGCTATCAACTTTTCCATGGATCCCCTCAGCTGGAGACGTTTAGAAATAGCACACATCAGCACCTCCCTCTTCCCTCCTCTGGGAGATAACCACGAACAGAGAAGGGACCAACACAGCCTACACATCTTTGCCCTTGTTTTTCATACACTCCATGATGAAGGGAAAGAAGGGCTAGCAGGCAATCATTGACAGAAGGGAACAAGCAAATTCTTACGAGTATTTTTCAGGTTAAAATATAATTCCCTTTTTCAGCATTCTTCTTATGTTTCACTATGTACATCTGTAGCTCTTACATTTGCAGTTGCCAAAGGATTCTGCTTTTTCCTATCACTTTGGTAAGTACAAACATAGCATTTCTTCTTACTTTTTTGTAGATGCATCACTGAAAATCATATCATAAAGCATTCAGAAATTGTTTTTCACTCCAGCAACAAGACAAATTAAACTGAAAATATTAAATTTTAAATTATTTTAAAATAAAAAAATGTTTTCCAATGTATCTCTAAATTAATGCAAGCCTACTTCCTCCCAAGAAGAGAGCAAACAAGTGTAGGTTTCACTACAGTACATATGATCTAGATAACAAGGTCTAATCATAACATATTTATCACCATCTAGCATTTGGCTTGTATATGATGTCCACAGGCACTTGTAGTGATAGCTGTCAAACTGCATTCTTTTTCTGGCATAAAAGAGCATAACAACAAGGACAAGCAATGGAGTGCATTACAGAGTAACAACACAGCCTGGAATTTAGCCCATAGTAAAGAAACAGTCAAATTCATTTTTCAACCTCAATGATGGAGGCTCATGCATACAGTGACAGAATATTTCAGAATTCACTAAGCTTCTTTCCGCTGAAGATGCTAAGAAGTGTTTAGTAATAGGGTACCATTTTCTTCTTCTTTCTTTTTCAACATACCAGGTACAAGAAAATTTTAGTTAAACTAACCACATTCCTTTAGAAGAAGGTCTAAAAGGGCATGATTCCCCCGCTAAAATTTCAACTGCTTGTTTCAACAGTATATGGTCTGCCAACAAATGAGTAACTCAAGCTACTTGTGCTTAAACTGGAGGTTCATCTCTCCTTGAAAGGCAAATGTCAGAGGTCATGCTTCATTCAGAAATGTCTTGGGTTATTGACAGTGCAGAGAAAGGCTCCTATCACTTACAACATTTCTGAAGAATAGAGGCCATAACTGGAAAAAACATACTAAGATTTACCCATCTTTTTCAGATGACACTTTCCTTCATTTGTTTTTAATAGATCATTAAATTTATTTATTAGTCAAGTTCTGAAAAATATATAGTCCTTTTCTGAAACAACAAAATCCCAAACCAACCTTGCCAGTACCTTATAAAGCTAATAGTTTCACATGGTCCAAAAGTCAAAATCACTAACTCCATTACTCTATTTGTTCCCTGGGAAGTCATGCATGTTTGTTCCTCAAAACCTCTTGATAGATAAAAAAAAGAGAGAGAGAGAGAGAGAAAAGAGAGAGACAGATAATCATGTGATCTGGTACCCAAAGTCAGTTTTATCCACCTGTAGTTGCTCAGCACGAAACTGAAAAATGGAAGACACTAATCCTAAAAATCAGAGGACAGCATGCCAGACAGAACACATCGCAATTCTGAGCTGTATAAACAGAGACAAGTTAAAGGGCATCTAATCTTTAAATTCTCTAAATTAGTTACACTAAATCTTATACTAGTTAGACTGTTACAGTAAATCCTTAAAATAAATATTATTTAGCAAAGGCCATGACAACCTGTGCTGTATTTGTAAAGCCCTGGCCACCTGGAACAGGATCAAACTCATTTAGTATTCTTGAAAGCCTGTTCTAAAAAGTAAATTTTGTATTATTTGCATTATGTGCATACACGAGGAATATGTTCACCTGAAGGGCTATACATAAACAAATACATAGGCATCTATGGCAGTGACCACCTCAAAATTCATTTTTCATCTTTATAGGTAACAAATACTTCTGATTACTCAATACATATGTACATATGGATGCAAAATTATATATTGATTAGTTTAGCTTTTAGCATAACATATGAATCTATTGGATTTCTCCAGAGTAACAGATAACATTTTAAAAAAATTATACCAATAGACCATTAGCATTATGAGTGAATTTATTTTCCCCAACAGCGTTAAAGATATGCAAAATTTTCATTTTTCAGAGTTGCATAGTAAATGATTAACACCAGCTTTGCTCATTATCTTGCTTAACAAAACTTCTCTAAAAACAAATAAATCAAAAATGCCTCTAACATTCCTGAATAAATAAATTACAGACCTGTTCAGTGGCAGCAATGATATTTTAAAAAGCTTGTGCAAGCTCATTGTACAATTTTATTACAAAACTGCAATTTATAATAAAACTGTCCACTTTTTTTTTTTTATTTTCTACTCAGTTTTATTCAAAGAAGCACCTTTTGTGATCCAAGAAATTTTTACAAAAGTTTCATATCTAGAAACATCAGGCCCATTCCACTGTGTTACAATATACAAATAATGATATCAGGAGAAATCTTACTGCCTGTTATACAGTAGGATTTGTAAGGAGAACTGCAGTTAGAATGAAAGAATGACTATCTAATACAAGATTCCCATCACTCTGAATGCATACTTTATATTTTTTTAGAAAAACATTTCTTGTCTCAGACTTCAGAATTATTTTTCTTTCATTGCATGACACTGAAGTCAGTCTGGAAGTAAAACACTGCATTTCCCATTCTTGCTGGAAAAAACACTGAAACAAGGAATGTCCAGTTTTAAAGATTTAGTGAATTGCCTTCCTACTTCAGTCCCCGTGTTCAAAGGAAAAACTTACTGCAAAATATCTGTATTTATGGAGTAAATTTTTTTTGTTGTCCTTGCCAACCAAACTGTAGTTTGGGGTCAAAATAGCCATTGCTGAGAGAAATGCACACATCACAGAAAAATTTCCTCCTGAAAATAAAGTATTGAAAATAATGTCTGTCCCCTCTGTAGAACAAAGAGCAAAATGAAACACAGTCCGCAATGCAACCATAATAAAATGAAACTGTTATCTGTTGCTAGTTCCCTACCAGCCCACATATTTTTCTTGGTGTTAAAAAACAGCATGTAAATTAAGGTGACTGAAACATGCTTTCAGCGAGCAGAGTAATATGGTAGCTATTCATCACCTGAAGTCATAAAACACTAGGTCTTGTCCTTAGCATATTCTAATGAAGCCTATCATGCAAATGAGAGTGACCTTTTCCGTGCATTCTGCAAGTTCACATTTATGTGAGGAGTATATATAGTTTGCCAATACAAACTAGCCAAAGACTGCGTAATTACTGTAATCAATTAGTAGTTAGTGTCGCTCTGCTCATTTGTGGCTAATGTCAGCTAAACCATTTTTGAGAAAACCACCCTGACAGCCTCTTTCTGTTGTTTTTGTTGCTGCTGTTATTCTGCAACAAGAAAACAAGATACAAGTCAAACTTCTCAAGATGGAAGCACTGTAGCATTTTTCTAAAATGCTTTCTCTTAGGGTGAGAAATAAAAATAATACCGACTCCTGTGATGGGTACTGATTCCTCCGTTAAGTTACATATCCTTAAAATGACATTGAAGTTTTCTGCCTGTAAAATGAAACATTAATATTTAAATATTTAAATGAAGGACACTCTCCCATGAGGCAGTTCAGAGCAAGTAAGGAAGACTTGGTAGAACTTAGGCACTCTTTTCAATGGATGAGTAAACAGGCCATACCCTCTGCTCAGCAACAGTCTATTTTGTAGACAGTTATGGATAGGAAACATTACTGGAGCTGGTAATTAAAGTAAAAACTAATACTGTCTCAGAAATGGGGAATTTTACACAGGAAAATCATTTATCATGCCTACAGTTCTCCACAAGAGAAATGAATTATCTTCTTTCTTAGCACATGTCTATTTTATTCTACAAACTGAAACAAGGCCCACTTGTTTTCATATCAAAAACAACCAGACAGAAAGTTATATCACTATTTCAAATTAACTGCCTATACAGCATCTGATAAAAGCCCAGAACTTTAAGACAAAGAATACACAGATCACAGGTTTGTATTCTCATACTTACACTCTTCATACAAGTCACATCCAAGCAGTTCAAGAAACCAAAATCACCTCAGTGCACATGAAAAACAAAACCAGATTTGAAAGAAAAAAGAAATAAGAAATAAAGACTAATTCTATTTCCTGACTTACAACTATGCTGAGAAATTTAATTATTTTTTTGCTAAGAAATTACACTGATTCTGCAACAATCAAAAATACACAAACACATGCACTTGGTATATGGTATGTATGTATACTGTGCACCAAAAAAGCTTTCGTCTTGGTATTTTTTGAGGTTTGATGAATGTTAGTAAATTGTGTTTTTTTAGTTAGCAGAGAACTGCAAATGCGTATATTACAGGAATAAGATAACATTGCATTTTCTGATGAAGCAGTGAAGATGAGTTTTGGGTTTTTCGCATGCCCATACCACACTGCCAATGCTCTGAAAATTGTAAAATTCTATTTTACAAAATACCGCGCAGGAAAGTAGTTGCAAGGCGTGTGTCATTTGGCCAAGTAAAGTGTCAAACCATTTATTTCAAAAAAGTTACTATCAAAATCTGAAATTATTAACACATAAGATTAAAGAAAAATGTCAAAAGACTACACATGTATGTAAAGACATAGCAATAAAACACTAACTCTTTCCCTCACTTCCCACCTGTTTGTGGGTAAATCATTCTGGACCCATTCTGAGAACACTGAAAAGAGCAACATTCTCTGAAGTTTCACAGGAAGCAAGACTACAGTGGACTCTTCGGGGTTTTTCAACCATAAAATGAAAATACTACTTATCTGCAGCATCAAAAAACTTCTATTTGGCCTTGTTCTTAAAAATGCTCAGAGATATTTCAAGGGATAAAAAATACTGCAAAATACCTCTGTCCAGCAAGAAAGTAGCATTACTCACAGCTAAGCTTGTGTCCCATTAAGTAAAGAGGGCGCTTCAGGAATGCATTTGGAAGATCTCTAAATAATGTGGACTTTTGAGATAAAAGTGCAAAGTAAAAACTACAAATAATAAAAGTGATGTATTTGTTTCCATGGTAATGGGGGGCG
>VWZV01013164.1:48334-109726 GCA_013397155.1 Irena cyanogastra | reverse complement strand
TGGGGGGGGGGGGGGCGCAATCAAGTCGCAATAAGCAGAATGACTTTGAAGATTTATTGGATTCCTCCTGCATGCCGCCGGAGCCAGGCACCTCGCGCGGCGTCAAGCACGTCCGAGGTGTCAATCCCGACGCGGCGCCCAGCAGCGGGAAGATCGCTCTTTTCATTCTTGTCAGAGCGCGCCGCGACGGGGGCACTGACAGCTACTGAGAGGGACGGCAGCAAGGCGGGCGGCAGCGCGGCGGGCAGGGCAAGCGGCGCTCCCGGAGAGCCCCGGGCAGCGCGGCAGCGCCGAGCAAGGCCCCGCGGAGCTGTCACCTGACCGGCACCCACCAAAAGGCGAGCGGGAGATGCTTCAGAAAGCAGGAGACTCGCCGATCACTGCTGATCCACCCCGGGATGATGCCTTTATGATAAACACTCGCGACAACTTGCGACCAAAGTGCTGTTACAACACTAATTGTCCATGAAAGCTGACCTGCAGCAAAGCAGCAGAGTTCAGTTTCGATAGGCCTGGCTCAAGAGTACGGCCGTGATTGGGGATGACAGGAGACATCCACGCATCAAAAATCTCCGAGAACGGCTGACGTGACTTTGCACACTGTAAAGAAGCAGTGGATATCCTAGACGCCTGGCTCTTTGTCAGGAAGGCAGAAAGGACCACAGGGGAGGGGGGCATTTTTAAGAGCATCTTTCCAAACTACCTTAAGCTTTGCACGGCCTCGAAAGGCATGGATGGATCTCTTTTTTCCTCCATGCCAATTTTATTCTTATTACTACGTCTTTAACCAAGTATAAATCCCATGTGGTTAATGACGGAAGACCACGCTTTCTCAGTGAAAGAGATGTTCCTCCTTAAATTTCAAGATATTTTCTGACTTTGATTCAAAGGAACAGTTTTTTCCCCCATTTTATTTCAACTCAGCAAGTGCCAGGGCTTACAACTTTCTAGTGTAAACCCCTTGCAGAAATGCTGGAAGTGTGTCAAGGCAAGCAGGAAGCATTTTTACTCTTACTCTCTGATGTGAATATTTGTTTCAGGTACCCTTGATAAAAGGACTATAAAATAAAAAGTAAGGAAAACAATGGTTAGGATAAGGCTATGCAGTTGAGAATGACTAAATATCTATTTTTTAAGTAGGAAAAAAACTAAATAGAAAGAAAATAAAACTCTTAAATTTTAAATCATAAGCAACATAGAGGGATTTACTGTTGCCATGATGCTTCATATTTTTGAACACTTAAGTTTGAAAGGAAAGCATCAGCTTTATTACATTTTGTAATTTACTATTACTTCAGCATTTCAGGCTTTTTTTTTAATAAGCTAATAATGTACATGAGTCACCTTAAAATTAAAAATCACAATTTAAAATCACATTTTATGATATTAAATGACCTTTCTTACTAGATATTATTAAAATAGTGTGACCCAAAATCAATCTTTTTATTGATAATTTTTAGCAGTTCAACTTTTGACAGTCTAAGAGGATAATAAAGTGCAAACAAAATCAGTCCTGAATATTATTTGATAACCATAATTTTCGAATAAATAAACAATTAATCTTGTTTAACTTTTGAAATAGTTCAATGTTTGAATTGACCTAAACATAAAGTTTAAAATTAAATTGATTAAAAATTTAATTGCTTTAATTATTCAAAACATTTCAAAATTACCCATTTTAAATATTGAACAGATTGAAAATGTTAAGCTACAATGTCAAAAAAATTAGAAATAAAAAATATTCTAAGAATTAGAAATGGAATAACAAAAACATATATGGAGAAGTTCACAAAACTTAGGAGGAGTTGGGGTCTTTCTGTTTGGTTCCATTTTTTTAAAAAAGGAATAATGCACAATAAACTACTAAAATTGTAAAGATTGATAGGATCAACAAAACACATAAGACAGTAAAATACCATTAGAACAGAGGAAACCAAATTGACCAGGTTATTTTTGAAGATAGCGCAAGATTATAAATTACGATTTTATCACCCAGCCCCCTTCCCTCAGATGTCTCCAATCTGGATATTTCTTAAATACTTCCCTCTTTAGGCAGACACAAACACTGGCACTGAGACATCCCCCCGCAGGCAGCCCCAGGCAGGCGCTGCACACACCCCCAGGTGGATCAGCAGGCAGGACGGCTCAGGTCATGGGGGTTACTAGCCACGATGGCAGGTGACACACGCCATTCAGACACTCTGGGGCTACGAGCTATGAGAGAAGGCAAGATGCAAATCATGCTTTTGTTTACCTACACACCTTTGCAAAAGGAAAAGCAAGTTTCATACTTTCCCACAAATCTAAGATTTTATTCTTTTTAAAGCGTGTGAGCCTGCTGTGTTATGGTTACAAGGACACTCTATCATTGTACTGCCCCTAATGCAAAGGCCTGAGCTCACTGATCTGTTGCTTTTGCTACAGTTAAAATGCTGTACTACTGGTAATTTACTAACATATACAGAAAACTGAAATAGCTTTATATCCCTGTACCTGGGCAAAAAGGCCAAAGATCTCTACCACAACCCTTGTCATACATTCTTGATTTATAAAAAGCCACTCAACTTCAAACAAGAATTATTATTACAGAAATCCAAGAACCTTGACACAAACACTTTAAAACAGAAACTTATTTTAACTATACAACCTTACCAAACTCAAAATATTTAAAAGGGACAAACAAAGACTTAAATACTTTTTCCTATTTTTTCCCCCATATTAACCACATTCATTTAGCTTAGCATTTTTTCCCAGAAGTGATGACTATCTGATAGCATGCTCCACTGTTTCCAAAGAACACTTTGTACAAGCAGTAATAAGAGCAATATAACCTCTACTTAGCACTAACACTAGAAGTTAAAACGGTCTACCTGCAATCAGTGCTAAGCTTATACTCCATTAACAGACAAAACAAACAGTTTAAAAGAATATACATTCAAGAAGAAAATAAGGAGGGAAAATAAAAAAAAAAATAATAAAATCCATAAGTGGAACACCAAAACCAAAGTGTGATCATGAAAAAGAATGAGCATACACCACCAAATAAAAACGAGGTGACTAAGCTTGCTTCATCTCAGAATTCAGACATGAGATTAAAAGAATATAAAAAAGAAACCACCCCTTCCTAAAACTTTTGCTTTTTATGGGACATGTATAAGACAACGTGGTAACTATTTATTTTTTTAAGCCAGAAAAAAATGGGCTTTTTTAAGTGTCAGAATAAGGTGAAGATAATTGATTTGTTAAAGTGCCTAGTCTATAAAAGAGAGGGGAACTTTTATCATTTTTTATATTTATTTATTACATAAATATGCATATATATATATATATATATATATATACATGCACACATATACAGGGACTGTGCAACATTCAAACAAGTGGAACCATTACACAGAGGCAATGGTGAAAATACTTAGAAGCACATACATGCTCTGTTTCCTAAAACCTCTTCAACCGTGACAGAACAGTGCTTTATGGCAGGGAGGACAGGCCCATAGTTACTGTCCCCCAGTCAGCAGGATTTTAAAGACTGGATCACAGAACGGGTCATGTTGGAAGATACCACAGTGGGTCATCTGGTCCAGCCTTCCTGCTCAGGCTGAGCTGTCATACAGCACATGGCACAGGATTGCATTCAGACAGCTCTTGAGTATCCCCAGCGAGGGAGACTCCCCAACTTGTTTGGGAAATCTCTTCCAGTGTGCAGTCATCTGCACAGCAAAGAAGTTCTTCCTCATACTCAAGTGGAACTTCCAGTTCCAAAGGCAACAGGAGTCTTACTTTATTTATGTCATTGACACAAGCCTGAAGCCAACCCAATCACTCCTCAGTGTTGCTGCTAATGCAGCCATATTCTCAAATGAGGAACCTGAAATTCCAAAGGTAGCATCTTCAGAAAGTCTAGCATTTTATAAGGCACTTGAGCTCTTTCTCGTGCCCCTTTCCCACACACTCTGCCCCACCTGCATCCCAAATGCGTCTCACTTGGCCATGCACAAGATGAGCTCGCTGGTGTAACCAGAGGCTAATTTCCTTTTAGCCTAGAAACTAACGTCATGCTCATACAACTTACCTTACAGCTTTCTGAGCCATGTTTGACAAAGGGATAAGGCAAGGGATAAGGCTCTGTGGTTAGGATAACACCAAATTTTGGCAACCACACAAGCTTAGGTCAGCTTTAGTTTCACAGCCCTTCAAAGGCTGTGGTCATAACACATCTCTGCTTTAGAAAATGCAGGTTTTGGTTTACACTATTTTCACTCCATGCCTGATTTTTATGAGGTCCTAAGTCATTGGTTACACTACAAATGATAGCCTTAAAAGAAAGACAATTTCCAGAACCTGTCTCCTAACTTAAGTCCAAAGATTTGAAGTCCAAACAATTCAAAGAAATTACAAAAGTGCCTGATGTTTTAGTTGGAGCCAAGCTGTCACCTCCCTTGAGTGTTCATTCTCCCTACTAATTTATTTTCTCTTGTCTAAAAGACATTAGCTTGTTTTTCCTTCTTTTTATGACACTCCTGTATTGACACTACCCTACCCAGAAGACCACACTGTACAGCTCCAACACTCTTAACAGCCACAAAGAAAGTACCAGAAGTCTAGTTTAAAAGTATCCTTAATTATAAAATGGTTACAAATGCTTAATATCGTCGTTTATTCATGGAGATACAGCCTTTCAAATCTATGATACCCATTGATAATTCTAACAAATGCTCGGTCCATAAATATTTAATGGCCACTTGTGGGTGTTTTATGATGCTGTCTTTGAAGTTGACCTATTCTCAGGTTTATTAATTGGAAAAGGTTTATTTTATCCTAAATCAGATATGCAATTTTACAATATTCGAGCTATGCATAGAGGAAATCAGATCATTCTGTCTCACACAAACAAGGAAAACACATCTCTCACAGAAAGAGCACAAATCAAGTTAACGAGGGACAGTTTATTTTGTATGATTTCTCAGAGCTTTCAAACAGAAGACTGGTTGACAGATGCCTCCATCCTTAAACAAGCCAACAGCACTTTAATTGTAACTCAGTGGTTGTTCCCATTCCTGTGTGTCTAACAAGCTCCCTCCTTTCTGTTAGCATGGGTTTTACCTTGCTGGCCTGAAGTTAAACTCACTGTTGGCTCTAAACTCCTCCTGCCCTTAAGACTACTTACCACTGTAGTGCCTGCAACTCCAGGGTCTTGCTAAGACATGTGATCTTGAATACAGAATATTAATTTGAAATACAAAGCACAACTGAGTATTATGACATAATCAATGGAATCAAAAATCCTCTATTTTCTGTACTGGACCACTCCCTGTCTGGTCTTTAGAGCCTCACCAACCATGACAGCATGATCACATTCCTTATTACAGCAGCAGCAGCTTACATTTCTTTCCCAAAGATCCAGCAGTGCTGTGGTGCTCCAACCCCATCAACCCCAGTGGACTAAGCCTTTTTACTATACCTGAAGGCATATCCTGTCTCTGCAAGGCCTTCAGCTGAGCATTTTTGACATATGATTCCTTACACATTCACTGTTAAAACAACAGAAATATTGACTGTGCCAACAAAAAATGCTATTGAGAATACTCACAAAAATTGACCATTTGCTATTAGAACCTGTACCATTACTCTGTAATGACATTATCACACAGCTACTGTGCAAATACAAACCAGAAAGCACCTTAAATGACATTAATAAGGTTGTAAATTCAGGCACCTAGTGCTTAAGAAACTCCAAAAAAGCACGATTACCTTTGAAAAAACATCCCATTGCATTGTCCAGAAGCATCTTGCTCAATAGGTACAAAACTTCCAGTATGTTTCAAACTTATTTTCAGTTCTAATGACAAATTTCACCTTAAAAATACTCAAAAGTCAGTCTGTATAAAACAGATAATCACATTTCAAATTAAAGCAGATATCAAAATCCAGAAAATTTAGTTCCAAATTAATGAAACAGAAGAATCATATAATAGAAATTCTCAAGGCATTTAAAAACAGGCAGGCCAGGTATGTTTAACTACAACACACACTTTATCACATTGTATATACATACCAGATGAAAAAGAATAGTGGTGACATCTATCAAAAAGAAAGGAACAATTTCTACAGCTATAGGGCTGCAATCTAAAAATTCAGAGTTTACTATATTTCAGTCTTTCTCAGAACATAAATTCAGTGAAGTAGAAACTTGCCTAGCTATAAATGTGCAACAGCAACCAGAACAAAAATCCTTTATTTCTATGCATTAAAACACTTCTTTTATTCATACATTGCACAGCATTAAAATAGCACGTCATTCTAGTTTAATATTTTCATTTCCTTCATTTGCAAGGCAAAGAAATTAAAACATCCGATCGCGCCCTGGCTCTACCCAGAATTAGCTCTCAGTTCCACAAGGAGCCTTATACACCTTTACATCCCTGCTAGGCTGAATGCTAAGGTGGAGTTGCTCTTAGTGCTTCATTAACGAGTGGATGCCCTCAGCCCCCACACTACAATATCAGAGCACAGGGCCATCCTTCCTAATGAAACACCACTGTAGCAGACACCACTGTCATGTGCAAAATGGACAAGACAGTTGGCATTTTGCACTATCCTCCATTATCATCATGCATCTATAGAACTTCTTGATTAAAAAGCAGTATGGGGGACAGCCAGGCTGTGTTTGCAGCATTGTCATCTTCTCTGGCAATAACTCAAAGCACCATCTACAGTGAAATAGGATTTTTTGCCATTCTTAGCTACTGGAGTTTAAGTACACAAGAGCCAATCACATGTGTGCTTTGGCAGCAGTCCAGGGCACTAATTTGTAAGGGCTTTAACCTGTTACATGGGCACAGGTTAATCTTGGAATCTAATTTGTCTGTCTGTTAAATGCAAGCTCCTTGTGGCAAAGGCTGTGCCTTCTTGCCTTTCAGAGTAGTTTCTCTAACACAGGTGCAACCACACCAAACAAAACTGATAACCTAAAGTACTAAGGTATGAACAGACCATCAGCTGAGCCAACACAACTCTTAGGAACTTAACACCTTCTAAGTCACCTTTGTTAAAGCTGAATTAATTTAATAAACTTATACAAAATCTTGCCTTATTCATGTCGACATTCTACATGACAAAAATAGATGCGGTCATTAATCCATTCACTTAGCTTTGGCCAGTGGCAGAGAAGTGCTCATAATAAGCACAAATGCAGGCATATTTGAGATAGAACTACATTTGCTTATTGGAGGCCAAAAGACTGTGTTAGCAATCATTTTTAACCTGCCTAGGTTCTTCTGAAAGCTGAGGATTCCTTAAAAAGCTGTTTGAACACTAAACAGAGATGTTAAACACAAGGTATGTTCCATAATCATAAGCAGTCATTATTTTTCCCTCATTTATCAAATGAAAAATAAAACAATTCAGCCTTCTACTCTTTTTCACTGGTAGTGAATATTCTAAGAAGAGTGAATATTCTAAGAAGAGGAATATAAAGTGAATATTCTAAAAAGACCAAAGTGAATGGCATGTTGGCAATTAAGTAATTCAAGACTGGGACATCTTTATCCAATGGCAGGACTCTCTTTTTACTGGGGTACTGAACTTCATGGCACGCTTGTTAACTTCATCAAATGCTTTAAAAACACAATCATATCTTCCCTTCCCCTACTTGTTTATACCAGTACTAACGAAACAAAACATTTCAAATATTATTATTCTTCCAGAGCCCTACATTTCAGGTAGCTTGTGAGCAATGTGGCAGATGAAAAAACGCAAGACATCCAACAGAACTATTTAGCACATGGTTTTCACTCTTTGAACTTTGCGACTTCTTTGATTTTGTTTCCTCATTATGGTCACATTGTCCTAAGCTGATATATTCTGTGTGCAGTACAGTAATTCTCCTTTTATATACAACACTGAAAACCTTGGAATTATGCCATTTTCATTTGTGCAGGAGATGCAGAGGCAGTGGCTGTCTTTAACGTATATTTTCTCTTGGACAGTGGAAGTTTTTGAAAACAGAAAATGAAAAGTAAAAGACTTATAGTAAACATTTAACTTCTCTATAACAATATAAAAAGGCCATACTTGCAATATTCTTGTCTTTTCGAAGTTAAATGATGAGGCCCATTACACCTACTCAACAACATGTGCTCTTAAGGAGGTAAGTTCCTAGGCAAGAGAATGATGCAAGCCTCTATGTGTTTAGCCAGAAACGTATTTGACTTAAAAGACATAAATAAACTTAAGTCAGAAGGAAATAAAATGTGTACTCTAAACCTATTCTTTTTTGGTCCCATCTTTTTAGCAGTTGGCACTCATGTTAAAAAGGGAGGACAGAGCAGGTTCTCAAAGTCTCTGCAAATCCACTAGATAGGCAGAGCTTATTTTGCAAGTCACCTAATTAAAGTATTTCTCTAAGTAGATAATGGTGCTGTTAACGGATGATGCCTGTCAGAAAATCACATATACTGATGGCCCTTGCAAGGCAGCTTATGCTTCACTCTTCCTGAAATGCGGAAAGAAAATACAGGAGACAGCACTATCTTCCAATAGCTAAGTTTTGTGAAACGAAAGAGAGATGTCAGTTCAGTTAATTGTGCAGAAGAGTCTGTCTTCCCTCTCCTTTCATGCCCATGAATAACAGAGCAGTTAACAATATTGACATTCAAACCATCATCATTGGGCATCTGAATTAACACCTCACAGAAATGAACAGACAAGTTCACACCTTTCAAATCTACTGGGCTAAAGGCACTTCTGTAGACATGCCTGTATCAGTAACACTTGGTTAAGACTTCTGAGGCACCATAAAAGTTAACAATTTTTTTTTAATAAAAGCTATGTCAGTGAAGAAGAAAGCAGTTGAAAAAGTATACTGTAGTATTACATAGCAATATTGTCCAAGTTCAGATTAGCACAAAATTGGTTGCTTACACCACAGGAAAATGGTTTTGCTTCTTTCTATGAGATTTTCTCTGGGGTTTTTATCAGTTATTGCTCCATGTGACTACAAACAGTTCCTTTTCAAATAGCAACCACCCTAAGCAGCACTTTATACAACAGCTACCCTGTAATTTAGAAACCAGGGAACAATTTTCTTACAGGAGCTGCTTCCTCCATGGCTTTTTCAGACCTCACCCAAACATTCAAGGAGCTATTACATGGTTGTATGGTGCTTAGATAACAAATCCTCCTTTATAATATACCTTCATAGTAATAATCAGAACAATTTTTTCCTAAGGACTTTTAATCTACCCCAAGCTGAGTACCTAAACCCACACTGTAAAGAAAACAGCTTTGCTCATTACAGCCAAGTATTCCAAACCTATGAGGGTTACCCAGCTACAGCAATCCCACCTCTTCCTCTTCACAACACTGCCTTTACCACAACAGTCTTTGGTATTGGTATTTGGCATTTTGGATTTTAAAGGATGCTAGCATAGCTAGCTCTTCCTCCTCTCTCTTAATCAATTCTGACTCTTCATCTGTTTTCTATTTCATATTCCCAGAGACATAAACTGTAAAAAATTAGCTCTTATTTGTACCTAATAACATTTTCAGTTGAGGAGCTTATATTGGAATCATACTTGCTTGAGAGATACTGAATCCCCTTGAGACTGTCTGCCACAGATATTATCCCTTTTAATTTCCAATTCTTTTTATCACAAACCTTTTTCTACACTATGGGACTGTGGAGATTACACAATAGGTGCTCTAAATAGAAATGTTCCAAGATTCTTAAATCTCCATCTCCATCTCAAATTGCTACTTAAAAGCCAGTCAACTCTGAAGAGTTTTTGTAACAGGGAAGGTCTCAGTGAAGCAAGTATTTCCAGTTTGAGCTACCTAGCCCTTTAAATTCTGTGTACCATCCATTTCTACACATAATGCTGACTGAGAACTACAGTCTCTGCTCCTATCATTTTTTTCTCCACAGTCTTAAGTGGGGTCATCTCCCTTATCACCACGGAATCAATGCCAGGTTACTGTGCCATCAATTTAATTGAGGGGAGGGCTGCTTAAACCATCTCACATTTCCCATTGAACATAATGGGATTCTGCCTCCTCCTGACCTGTGGTGGTGAAGGGACCTTCCCCAGGTGAAGGCTGGACTGCAGCCCAGCCACCCCTACCCCAAACCCAACTGCCCCTCCTCTCCTGAACACATGTTAATCCTCCTTGTCAAAGGCAGCTGGGAAGACAGGGACTTTCAAGACAACCACTGCCTCCCCCGTTCAGACATTTAAATAGCATTTGGAGCCTTTTACAAGGCATAAGCTCTCCCGGGTGATACATGCATTTAAGAAAAGCTAGTATGGGAAAAAGGAAGGGAAGAGCACCTCGCTTCCTGGAGAGAGCAAACGTAAATAATTAGTCATTAGTGCTAAGTTTTGCTTGTTTTTTAAATACACAGTGAACAGATACCTTTTGCTCAGCAATCTTGATGACTGCCATCCTTAATGAGGTTTTGGAAGTAGGTTATGACACCTGTGGGAAAGAGGATGAAAGAACTTTTGCTGCCCTGTCCCTTGCTGGGTGCCAGGGTTTTGGAAATTGCACATAAAGCTGTGTATTGCTGCAGTGTCCTTTGTGGCAGCAGTAGAAATCAGTAAGTGTTTTTGAAGAAAAAGTGAGAGTATCAGAACAGAAATATGATGGGTTTATTTGCATTACTAGGATTCTCTAGAATGTTAGAGTTTTGTAGTCATTTTCCTTTTTCTTTTTTTTTTTCCCCTTTGCTTCACTATATCCAAAAGATATTGGGTGAAAGTACTATCATTATCAGTATCCTATGCAATTACATATATATAGCGTGTTTATTTATATATATATCTTGTATGAACATAACACAAGTCCCACCCAAAACAGAAAAAATACAAACTTCAGAAAGGATTCTTATTCTAGTATGGAAACAGATATTTGCAAGGAAAACACACAGAGAAAGATCTATACAGTATTTTTGATACCTAATATGGCTTAAATAACTTCTATCATGACCAATCTTCTCTCTTCAATGACAAAACACAAGCTAAATTCAAAAAGCACACTTCAAAACATTGCCTGCTAGCCCCTGAGAATTGAACACAGATAATCTTTCTTTCAGGTGCGGCACATTATCTGATCAACACTACACAAACTGATTTCCATAAGAAATTCTAGCCTAATCATGCAACCTTCATGTTAATTTAAAAAATAGTCCTTGATTTTGAAATGAAGTTGAAAGTATAGTGTCAGAACAAAGTGAAAGAGTTATCATTAGCCTTCAAATGTGACAAATAAGAAAGACACAAACAAGTGTCAGGATAATTAAAAAGGCATTGTTCACTTTTTAGAAGGGAAAAAAAATGAATTGCACGAGAAATATTAAGCTAACAAAGAAAGAGCAAATATGAGTAGAAAAAATGACAGTTATCTGCAAAATTCATAAATGTGTCTTTTGTATAACCGTAATGATCATATTTTATGCTGTCATTTTACATTTAATTGCTCACCCTGGTACTTTACTTCATAGCAGCCATCAGTACCCCACAGAGCCAGATGCTGAATTGCAAAAAAACATACTGTGACCACAGACTTATAGGAAAGTAACTTTGCTGAGCTGTGGTGTATGACAAGTTAATTTTTGCAATTATACTTTTTCCAAGAATAAATGAAACTGCAGGTCATTACTATTCTATATCATTAAAAAGAGGCAGAAAATGTTCTTGATCATAAAGGCCTCAAACTCATTTTATCATTACACTGACATATGAAAGCAACTTTACAAGCTGCTTTTGCTCAATGTGACCTAATGAAATAAGCACCACCTCAGCTGAAATATGTAAACATCTTGATCCATTAAGAAGCACAATGTGTTATTATTACACAGTGCTAACCCATCACATGTCAGGAAAGAAATGCTATATGGGATCTGCTTACTCATAGCTGTTAGCTCTGCTGTATTACAGTGCATGTCAAAGTACTGAAGGAACACAGACGCTCAGTTGTCATGAAGACTGAAATTGTCCCCTGCTCATTTCTCTTCCTAAGAGTCATTAAATGTTAGAAATGTTTTTAAAAATAATTAAGAATGAGTAATGTCCATCACTGTCAAATTGTCTGTGCAATCAAACAGCAAGAGAGAGATATCGTTATGAAACACATAATGTCTGCCTTCTGTACCTGTGCTTAGGTTATCTGAAGACTTACTAAGAATTCAGAAGTTGGGATGTTCTTTACATTTCAAAATATTTATTGTACATGGAGAAATCAGAAATTCTCAGAGCATTCTTTCTCATAAAATGCTTTTTCATTTTCTGCACAATTGCTTTACTTTCCCATCACCAATGCAAACTTATAACACTCAAGTGAGGAGAAAAAGAGATTCTGCTTTCCAGATGAATACATTTATTAAGACAAAAGAATGAAAAGAAAATGTTTCAATTGGCATTGCATCTGTTTGCAATAAATGTCAAGAGTCTTTTAAAAAATTGACTACAGAGCTGACAAAAGACATCAGGTTGACAGGCAAAGAGCTGGAAATCCTCAGTTCACCCACTGAACAAGAAAATACAGGGACCCCCAAGCCACAAAACACCCTGACTTTTCAGAATCTTCTCTGCCAACCCATCCAATCCTTAATATTGACTGAGCCACATATATAATTTCTTATCACATCCTTTAGCATACCTCCTAAATTAAGAATGATTATTTACTTTAGTTTTCTCTTCTGAGAATGAGAGAGCAGAGACCAGTGGAGAGGAAGAAAAGGTCCAATAAATCCTGTGTCTGAGATTTTCAAATTTGTGGAATTAACTAGAAACAAAATCTAATTAGATTTCTTAAAACAGTCTTCATGTTACTTCATACCTTCATACCCTATTCTCATCCAAGTGCTAGTGCTTTCCTTCCGAACAAGACCCTTAACTATTCTGAAATTATTTATAAATGTTTGATAATTTGGAATACCTCTCCCTCTTTCCTCCCTTGATCTCCCTGCACGGCAGCCATGGATCCCTACACACAGGATTTTCTCTATTCATATAGAGATTCTGCAACAGCAGCTCTACAGTATTTTCATAAACACAAAACAAGCGCCTAAACACACTTGCTATTGAAAAAGAATATCACAAACATTAGACATAGTTATCTTTCCTCTTATTTAGAACACTAAGAATTTATTACTTCAAGGAAATATTTTTATCAAGAAGAAGAAATTATAATTATGGAGAGAAAGAAATACGGTTTGAACTGCATACCAGTGCATACAAGTCTTCTATAGAAATGGAAAACTATCCAATTAATTCTGTGCAGCTACAAAATAAGAGGACGTTGTCCATACGCAGGGTATCAAGCAGCTTTTAAAATCTCCAGCACTACAATTTCAATCTCAGTGCATCCTATTTGCAAACAAATCATTGCTAAGGAGATAAAACTTTACTATTGTGAATAAAAGAATAATATTAAAATATATTCATAGTACTTAGTAAAGAATATATGTCTTGTCCTGGAACACCAAATACTTCACTAAAAATTTGTATGCACAGCATGGAACCTATTTTTTCGAATTTTTTTTTTTTTTTGTTCAACAAAGTTTTAAAGTCTTACCTATTTACAGGATAAGGAATAAAAAGCTTTCCCTCCTGTAGAGAAAAATTAGAAAAACAGGCACTGCTATTTTTGATCTAACAATCTCTATCAGCACTCCTGTTACAATGAATCTGACACATCACAATTCTATTTAAAAACCAAAACAAAATGAGAAATCTGCAGCTCACTAACCACCAACACCTGTGTAATGCAGCAGCAATGAACGGCAACATGTGTTCCCTTCCTGCTAGGGAGGCAGCATTTAGGAAAATGGTAAGAACCTGAAGCAGTTGTTACGAGGTTACTTACAGAACCAAAGAGATGGTAAAATAATCTAGTCTGCGTGGGCAAACCTTTGTAAACTTTTGAGAGCTAGCAGAGCTCAATACAGAGACATGAGATTACCTATGCAGAACAGTTCACAGAACCAGGGCTTAACATGTGAAGGACTAAAACCTGCCTACTATCCCTCTCCTTCTTTCACTGTCAGTGAAAGAAGGTTTCATCTGTATTCATAATTTTCAGTGTAAAACTGATTTTGCATACCTCATAATATACATATATTTTATTATTTGCATGACTAGAAGAAAAAATAATAGTATTATCTTACAGGAGACTGCTTGGGCTTTATTTCTGAACCCTTTACAACTCCCTTTCACCTTCAAACCACAGGCAACAATTTTTGACAACCAATAAGCAAATTTAAAATAAAATACAATTAAAACTCTTGTTCACAAAACAACATTAAAGCCACAGTACTGCCATTTGATACATTATTAGAAACAAAAATAAAATATTTATTAAAATATAATAATACAATAACGTAATAATGGAAATACAAAAAATAGCAGACGGTCTTTAACTGTCAAATATGGATTTTTCATAGCTGGTACACAACTCACTGTCACAGGTGCTTTGGTGCTACAGAAGTATCAGTACAGCTATTAACTATTTAATTCTTTAGCTGACATTGTGTTTTAGGATAGGGATTTAAATAATTTACGTCTACATTCTACTGTTTAAATTTTGCTGCTAGGAATTTGTGCAACAAAGTTGTAGAAAAAAAACACATGACGCTTGTTGATAGTGATATAAGACAGGATTATTATAAAAACCAATTATATCTTTTCATTCTCTTTTGCTTAATTAAAGCAAGAAGAATCACTATCTTTCTCAGCAGTAATCATGTGGAAGCTGTATAGCACAGATACAGTAATTAACTTAACCTTATCACTTAACTCTATTGGGTCATTGGAGTGAGGCACAGTATCAGTGCCCAGAATCAATGCTGTAATGCTAACATCTTTGAGCAGTTCAGAGATTGAATAATGCCATCTGTAAATGGACAGTCTTTGTTCCCGCTTAGCTATGCTGGATAAATGTTCCTGCTCATAACTTTAATATGGCAGCTTAACCATTTAATCATTGTACATTAATACATTATCAATATTGTGAACATGTAAGTACAAAATTACTTGTCAAAGTAATCTGATATTACCGATTTTTGTGCATAAATATGATACGTGTGGGATTTTGTCTTAATTATATATTTTAATGAAAAAAGATATAGCCCAGATTTTTTTTCATTTAAGAAAGATTTGAAAAGAATGATCATTCTTGAAGATAAACTTATTTTTCCTTCATCTAAAGCAGATTTTTAAAATGAAAAGGAATGTTCTGTATTTTCTTTGGTAAAATTAGCCAAGTGTGCAAAGTTTAGTGCATTTTAGCTATACAGGGGATACTCAGGCATCTGGGGGATTTTCATAACTGAAGACTTGTGCTGTATCACAACAAATTAAGCGTAATTAAACACTCTGTTCAGTGTCTATTGTTAATTGCAGCAGCTAATTTGATGCTTAGTTAGTGTTATGTTTCGAACTATTTCCAAGCACACAGAATTCTTCAGTTAAGACTGCTTGCTTATAGCTCTAAATTCATTTTTTTCACCCTCATTTGACAGATTTTTAGCTCATTTATTACTTTTGTTAAACGATCAGAAATTCCCCTGCCAAGACAGTACTTTGAGGTCCTTCACTTTCACCAAGTCAGACACTAAATCATAGGGGACAATTATCAGCAAATGCTCTCCGACAGGCCCTAAGCCTGCTGAGGTAATGCAGCTGACAAACTTTGATGCGCCATGCCCGTGCACATTATGTTCACGTAGTGTGTACATCTGGGCACCCTTTATGGCGATGCAGCAAACAGCCAATCATTTATTCCACTCTAATTAGCACACATGTAAATCCTCACCAATCAAGCCACTCACAGGGTTACCGTTGTGGCAGCCATACAGCAAGCTGGCAGGACATGGGAAGAAAGTACAAGAAGCAACTATTGGGTTTGATTTGAACCTGCCGTCACGCCACGGCAGGTCCTCCCAGTCCTGACTGTAACCAGCTCTCCCCTTCACAACCCATCATCGAGCTCCACGCGAAAAAGGTCATCGGGCAGACTGCCGCCCGGCCAAGATGCTTTGATTCTTTGCAGGCTCTGGGAGCACACCTGAAGCGACGCGTGGCTCCGATAGCTCACAGCGCCAGAGCTGTCGCCGGCAAAAGTCAGGCGTAGCTCTAAAGCATGCGGCACAGCATGGAGTACACGCTACCTCGAAGAAGCACTGTCCACCTCAATATTTTAGACCCCGTTATGTCGCCAGGAAACTATCTGCCAGGTGTCAGCATCCCTTTTCTTCCTCACAAGCCCAGGTGCCTCTGCTGTAACCCTTTTATTTTGAAATAAATAGTAAATGCCTTCAAAAGGACAGATTCAGGCATTCAGAAAATCTACTGATGCTGGCTTATATTATGCCACTCCAAAGAATACAGTGTGCTTTGAAATACCTAAAGCGGTTAGCTTCCATTTCCCAAAATTGAATCAAAGCAGTATGTAAGACCCTACAGTGCTATTCATTACTAAATTAGAAAAAGCTCTATTTCAAAACAGCTTTAAAATGTGCGTGCATATTGTCAATGATACAACAGTTAGCCTAATAAAAGTATTCCTCAAAACGGAGAGTATTTCATTATAGAACAAAAATCCACTTAAATCCCGTGCCTTCGTGCTTCCAGTGCTTACTGCAAGAAAAAAAAAGCAAGTAAAACTGAATTTAGCAGTAGGATTTAGCTACACTGATTTACATTTTTAGTCAATGGACTTCAGGGATGGAAAGACACATCCACTAAATGCATTTCAGACTTTTTAAACTTTTGTGTATTTGTACTCATCATTTATCTTTATCTACATCTAATTAAACATGTTTACAAACATGATTTGTTATATTATACAAATTAATGAAACAAATATCTATGAGAAGTATGGCATTGGTTTAGTTTTCAAACAACTTGTCAAAAAAGTATTACTAAAAATAATTATTCTTGTAAAATTATATGGACAACCAGAAGGGAAGGACAGAAAGAAAAACTCAATTTTTCTGGTCTTTCTCCAGATAAACTAGATCAAAGACATCAGAATGAGAAAAATCTGCCCAAGAACTGTTAGAATCTCATTTTTAATGAAGTGTTACCAACAAAAGAAAATTTTAAATGAGATGATCTTCTCACAGTAAAACAAAACCAGGAAAATAATGCACTGAACGTTGTAGGGCTACCAAAATCCAACAAAGCAAGCAAGCATATTTATCTCAGCTTCCATTAACAGAAAAATATTGAGATGTGGTAAAAAGAAATTTCTTCCTGACATTATGGATGCTTTCACAGTTGATGCTGCCTCTCCAGTTAGTCTCCCTTTCCTACAGAGCTACCACCAAGGGGGGAAGCAGGTTGCAGCTCTCAACCTGGATCTAGGCACTCAGGTAAGATGGTCTCTGCCAGATCAGCAACAAATCACTGTCCACTTGAGCTTAAGGAGAGCCCTTTCGAGGAGAGGGGAAATCACCTTATGAGTCTTATGAAATTAGACACTCTTATTCTGAATTTACTTCCAAATCAATTGGAACATTTATGTGACAGCATGGATGCTCATGGCTTTGCCAAGACTGAGATCAGGAAGGGTAGCCAGTGCAAAGTGCTGTCCCAGAGGATTCCCAACCCACATGGGACAAGGGGGTGACCCAGAGTAGTACAAAACACAGCCCTCCTTTCCACCCCCTGAAGTGACACCCTCCAGGGCCAAAAAAAAATCAAACCCCAACCAAGCACTGCTCCTGCAGGGATCACACCCTCACACCACAGACAAGGAAGGTTCTGGAGCTGCTGGGGGTGTTCAGCCATCACACGAAGCCCACCTGCCTCAGCAGCCACTCAACCCCCAGCCAAATCCAACTGTTTTTGTGCCTCCTACAGAACTGTGAGGCTTTTAACACACAGTACAGGGGGCAGAGAGATCACTGTGAATATCCCCCATCTCAGTAAGGGATCTTTTCGGGATTCTTACCTAAATGCACGCTATCAGGAGACTTCTAGTGAAAATGGCAGGATGTTGTTGGCACCACAAACCTAAACACAGAAGGCTCTCATGGTTGAAGCCATGCATGGAGGCAGCACCCTCTGCCTTCGGGCTCTGCCAGCCAACCCCTGGGTCACACCCTGTTCCTGGGGAGCAGCAGAGGGAGCGGAGCCCCCGTTAATCCCCAGTGGGCAGGGGTGCTCCCAGAACCAGACTGGCTGCCCCACTGCCAGCATGGCACAGGCAGAAACCCCATGAACCATGTTCAGATGGAGGCACCTACACGGCCCAGGAATAGGGTAACGCAAAGGAAGAGTGAAAAAAGGTCCTGTGGTGATCAACAGCTAAGCATCATGCTGCTCCCTACAGTAAGAAACATTGGCTGCTGCCTCCTGCACCAGTTACTGGATAAAGTCACCACAAAGCAGGGTCTGTGCTGCCCAGAGCATCTGAGGCATCAAAGCACATTCCTCTGAGCAGAGAGAAAGGCCACAGACAGACAGGCCACCTACACCAGCTCCTCAGCAATTCTACACAGATAGATGAAAAAATACATAATGATCTTATTTCCTCCTTTTCAGATGTGTCTATCAAGTTTGTTTTTATTTATACTTGATGCAAGATAGGATTTTTCCTTCCCTCATTATCCCAGAATGAAAGAACATTGTCCATGTAACAACGCAATAACATTTTGAACACAAATGCTTACAAACTGCTCAAAGCTCACTAAGTATCCTCTTTGATCTGTTAATAAAATAAATAGAGCAACACAGTAAGTAATCTGATCTAATACTAAAAAAAAAGTTTATGGTTTTAATCCTCCTTCTAGTTTATGGGCACTTACTTTTTTATTTATTACATGTCATTTAAATGAAAAATTAAAACAACTCAGTATTTCCATTCTGCATTTTGAACTGTAGCTGCTTTACCTCTTCCAGCAACACAAAAAATGTTAAGAAGTTACACATTAGGAGTTTTTAACAAGCTTTAACTACAAGATCCACTGATTTCACTTCACTACATTCTGGTGGATGTTCTCTGACAGCATAGTAAGAAAAATAAAACAGTCATTGCATCATCGTAATCATCATCATGTCCCTCAAATCCTATGGCCACACCAGAAAAGGCAGCAATGCCCCTATGCCATCTGCATGTCACTTCAACTGCTCCACTGTCAGCAAGCTGGCCAGCCCACAACAGTAGTTGGGCCAGCATAATTGCCCTGCAGCCTTTGAAAACCTGACCTTTTTGTCACATATGAGTCAGAGAGCATTATTCTAGCAGTATGCCTGGCTCTAGCAGGGCCACACACTCAAAACAGCATCCCAGCCACCTTGAGGAAGTGGAGAACAGATATAAGAAATTATCCAGAATGACAGATGATCCTGAGAACATGAAAAAAGTAAATGAAATACAGGAGACCTCTGTTTTCATTAGGGGAAAAAAAATCCTCAGTGAGGATTAATAGAAATTATGAAGAGAACTGACGCAATCACCGTAGGTGGCTATCTCAGCTCATCTCGAATGCAAAGGCAAGGAAAGCTCACCGTAGCTATAAAAGGCAAAGGCAATCAGGCAAGAAGGGCAAATATGTAGGAACTCTAATTAACGAACAATAAATGCATAAAATAAACTGCCAAAAGATGAAATCAAAGCAGATACCTTTTTATTTTTTTTAATGAGACAATACACTGGTCCACAATTATTTTTTGTAGCAATTTAATTATGACAATGAATAGTGTTCCTTTTTTTTCTTGTTTCTTATGAGAAATTGTGAAGCAGCTTGTTAAATTAGCATGAATTTTTTTTCTTCATTTTCTCTTTAAACATGCTTCCATCAGCTTAATGGCATAAAAGACTGATGTGCTGTGTAAATTCTTTCCTGTTGAACTCACCTGAGCCAACATGTACTACTAGCAGGAACTACTACTAACATGTACTAATATCATCCCAATAGTGCCCAAAGACAGCTAATTTGCAGTCTGCAGGATCTGCTTGTTTAAATTAAAGAAAAATTCAGTGGTTTATAATATCCAGTGAGTATAAAATTTTGTGATTGTAATGACATTTTCTGCACTAAATTCTACCCATCATTTCCTCTAGACATCCTTTGCTGTGTTTCCTGGAATGCATGACAGTATTTTAGTAGTCCACAGAACAACTGGAACACCTCCATCCAACATATTTAGGTAAATAAATCCAAATCCAAATAAATCTAAAACTCTTGTTAAGTAAAAAGATCTTAATGACAATTTATGTTTTAAAATTCTGAAATAGAAAATTAATTTGCTATTACTGATTACTTTTTTAAGAAGTTTTACCTCTGCATAAAACTTTCTGTAAATTTGAGATTATCTGGGATTGAAACATCTCATATGATATAAATTGTATAAATTGTTCCACTATACACGTGCCTCAGGTGTTTTATCTGCCAAAATCAAGCCCTTGGCTTAGCAAAACCATTCACTACATGAGACAGAAGACACAGAGCAGTATTTGCAAATAGAGCAAAGTGTATCACCAATGGCCCCCACAACCCATCTAATACACAAGAAGAGTGGTTATTCCAGAGAATCTGAGTAAAGGACTCCAAGACTGCTTCACATAAAGTCATGTTAGCTATTTATGAAGAAAAGCACTTTCCTATTCATCACTCTCAGGACCATATCCAAGCTAGCATGCTCTCCCTGGATCACCACAACTGGTCCCAATTCTTCCGTACTCACCCTCACTGTTGAATAATGGCTACAGAGAATGTGGGGGGATATCTTTGAGGATCTTAACACTGCCATTGCTGCCAAACACAGAGATTCCAGTAAGTCACCAGATGCCTGGCAGAACTCTCCCATGCCACATGTCCTTCTTCAGAGGGTAAATATGAAAATGACAAGAAATGACAGTCAAAGGCTTGACATGTTCATGCACCTTGGCCTACGGACTCATCCCTGCCCCCTGCCTTTTATCTTTTTTTTTTTTCCTCTTTTTTTTTCAGATCTGTCACCTCTACTATTCCTGTTTCAACCATTCATGTAATTTCATTGTCTGTTATGGCCATCTCCTTATTTGCAGGGCCTGTAGGCATTAATTTTATTTAATATACTATATGCTTGACACTCCACGTGGTGTTAATGAGTTGCCAGCTGCCTGTTGTGATACAAGAAGTAACCGTAAACCCAGTGTCGCCTTTACTCCTGCACTGGTTCAGTTTTCTATTGTGACACATAAATGTCAACTGGTATGATCAGAAATAAACAGTCATGACAGACAGGAAAAAAGGAGCTGACAGTTGAAGGTGATGATATCCATTAGGCTTCTACAGCTGCCACCTCCTGGGGAGACTGCTGAAGGATTTGAAATGTGGTGCAGAGCTCCTGGCTAACATGGCTCTATGACAAAGAATATGCTTACCTTCAAAATACCTGGCCTACCACCTAACCATCTGGCTTATTATCATTCAGATAAATCCACTCATATGCACAGAAAGGAGAAAGCCATGATGGAACACCAGAAGTGCATAAAAAGGGCAGAAACATTAGTCAATCAGCCCGATGATACTCGAACAGTTGTTAAGGGAGCACGTCATTGCCTTGCTCACTTAACCATGGACATAAAAGAAAAGAGCTTCCCAAAAAGACAGAGTTTAAGATTTCAATTTAATTAAGCTGAATTTTAAGATGTCCATCAAGAGTAGTTAGAAAGATTATGTCAAGTCAATCTTTATTCACATTTCACTCTTCGTGATAGTAGATTAAACACTTCATTTTGTTGAAGAGAGAACTTTTACCTGATAAATGCAGAAGTAAGAAAAATCACTTAGGTTAAATATCAAGCCAGTTTTCTTATCACAACCCACTCCACTGGACTTTAAGCTGTGCAAACCAACCAAAGCCTGTATTTGACATGTGAGAGGATGACTGAAGAAATTTGAGACCTCCCAGTGTGTGCAATCCCCCAGCAGACACCGGTGCCTTTGCTCTCTCTCCCCCACACCTCTGCGACACAGTCACAAAGATGTCAGGGCAGAATGCAATCCTCAGATGGCACATGTACCTCTAGGCTGCTGCAATTTATGCCAGGGCTAACATAGCTCATCCCAGAAAATTAGAGCTGTAACTGCTTCCATGATCTCTTCCTTCCATCCCCCAACACCAAGAGCAGTATTTTTCCTTATAAGAAGTTCAGGTAATTGCCTTTATTATGCACTATATTCATTCCTTAGATTTTCATCACCAATAGAGCTATTATAAATTATTTTAGCTGTACTCTTCATGCTTTTATCCCTGTATTGATTTTATTTTTAATGTAAACTTTTAAATTATAATGCCAGAGAAACAACTACTTATATAGCTACAAAGGCTAAATTAGCAAGAGCCGGAGAAAAGTGCTGAAGATATTTGATATGAAACATTAAAGCAAATGTTATTTTATGTAATATTAAAATGTAAAAAAATGCAAATGTAAATGTGGTTCCACCTTCCAGTATACAGCAATAATAAAGTATTAGATTCAAGCATCATAATTAACTTAATCAGATGGAGTTCGCTTTAATTCCCTAATTCTTTTCCTTCAGCTATCTAAGCTTTACTCAGGTTGAAGAATACAATCATGAAAAACACCAGCAGACACTACTAAAAATGTCTCCCTTTGCTTGTGTTACAGTAAAGCATAGAGTACTTTGCAGCATGTCTAGTATTTGGCCACTTAGACACATAGGAACACATCCCCACATCTACTAAGAAAATACCTTCCTCTGCCTCTGACACAGGACTTAGGGAATACCTCCTTTAAACAGCTAAATGGATCACAGAATTTAAAGGCATGTGTTGTCTGGTCTCTATAAAGGTAAGCACACATAATTACCGTATGCAGAATCTCAGCATTTGCAATTAGTTGAAAGCAATTCCAGTAAAAAATAAACCTGTTATACCATGGAATTAGAGCAATAGGTTAAATTGCAATTTTTGTCAACAAGTCCATTTTTATTCTATCGATTTGCACAACGTGATACAATGCGCTGATTTGAATCTTACACAAAGAAGTGATATTGCACTAATTGAAAAATAATTGGATTCGCCCCACTTTATAACGGATTCCTTTGCGCTATCAAAGTTTTAATCTCTGATGAGTTTTGCAAAACTCACCACCTAAAAATCACTGATTTATATCTTAATTCAGATGTGTCAAATATTTCAAGGTGAGGAATTTCAAAACAGCAGACTGTGCAGGCTGCAATGCAAACATGAAACAAAAGTGAAAACGCTAACATTTTCTTTCCATATATTGTAGCAAATTAATTGTATGTTTTGGTAACGTAGCTTATTAGTTTTGCATAATTTAAGTTTTAATTCATCGTTTAATTTTTAATTAAGTAGTCTCTTTCAAGACGAGCTTTCTACTCGCATTTTAGTTAGATGCTAAACATGCAATGCATAAAAGCAGTGGCAAGAATGTAATATTTAGTTCATATGATTTCTCTGTGATTTCAGACATGAAAGTAAGCAATTTTTCAGAGTATAAAATAACAGCAATTGTAAAATGTCATATAAATTTTAAATAATTAAAGACCTCTGAAAATATCTGAAAAACTAGTGGGGCAATTACAGTGAGAAGAAGAGCCACATACTTTTCAGAGATTATAGATTTTTTTGCTATGTTTTTTTTGTTTCAGTACTTTGATTTTGTTTTCGGGTTAGGATCTCTTTTTGGAGGAAGGGTGTTTCTCTCCGCAAATCCTACAATTTTGGTAGAGCAATAACAGGGGATTTCACCATCCTAGCCTCCCTAGCAAACATGACTAACACTATGCAATTCCAAATATAGAGAAATAGGGGAATGGGTACATTTATTTTTTTCAAATAAATAAGAAATTTGAAACCAAAAACTATTTATAATTGCAACAAAAGAAAATTTGGTATTAATTGTAATTATGCACAAAGCTAACCTGAATGTTAATCTGTGAATATGAAAAAAAGACTTAATTCCAACATTACAAACTCAATGGGTGTGAATTTGTTAAATGCTATTAGTTAGAAATTTACTGAAGGAATTTATTGAAGGAAAAAAAAATCAAAAACAACAAAAAAAACCCCCAATATACCCCTTATCTTAAGAATATATCTGTCAGTTCTACTGAATATTGAGAGAGCTCCCAGAACTTCTCAGGCCCACACAAGCCTATTTTCAAAGTGAAGGAAGGTTGACATCTGCATACCTGACACGTAACAACAAAACCCAAAACTAAACTAACTGCATATGCTTTTTGCAGACATAACATAAAGACATAAACATGAGTGCAACATCATGCAACATTATCTTCGCAAATTTTCTTCAAAAACCCAGTATAGGTTTATTTGTAAGGTTTTATATCAGAACTTCTTTAGTTATAACTAAGACTTCTAAATTGAGCTCCAAGTAGTAACATCTGCAGTGCCCAGAAAGCATGCCCAGACAGAAAAGTACCACCAGAAAGATATAAAAAAATACACAAAAACATACAAGTCCCTTTCCTAAACAAAAGAGGAGCAGCTGGCTATTCTAGTTCTGGAAGATTCTATGACTTGGTTCTATGACTGGTTGAGGGAAGGTTAAGTAATCTGAGTAACTTTCAGTCTCTAAACATTGCAGTGTATTTTACAATTGAGTATTTACTAGCTGGATCAACTACAGTGAAATTACACGCTAGAAAAAAACAATTCCTTGTAGGATTCATCATATAAATTCCTCCCTATTTCTCCTGAAGCTGTTAACTTCTGAGGGCATTCCTGCCAGGAGATCAAGATCTCTCAGCAGCACCATGCTGCCAGGCTCCTGTTTCAGTGGCACGGTGTAATGGAGGCCCTGGAGGATACTCGAATTCAAATAAACTTCCTCAAGCGAACTGCCATGAATTCCCCAAAAATTTGCCAGGTAAGAAGGCAGGAAACAAGTTGGAAGTTTGCACTTCCTTAGAATGTTTCATTTTGGGCAAATCCACATTCCTTAAAGAAAATGTTGATAAAATATTTTTTAACAGCTTCCTTGTCGCTCAGCCAAGTTTCTGGAGGAAATGAGGAGTAATGAAACCTTGCTTGGAGATCCCAGTCTAGAAGCTGGCCTCCCTTAGGGCCAGAGCTGCTCTCTGTGAACTGGGCAATAGCCTGTTCTTTTAAATCTGACTACAGGGATCAGTTTCGTGATCTGAAGTAAAGCAGCATCCAGTGGCTGACCCCAAGGTGCACAATAAAGGTCTGTCAGGGAAGATACACGTAAAGATGGGCTACGCACAACTTAACAGCAGAGTACAGTTTGTGTTTGCTCCTGCTCAACAGGAAGCTGCAGGAGGAAGTCCTGTTTTTACAGACCTCTGCACTGTTACAACAGTCTGCTGTTCAGCTACAAATAAATGGGCATGACAGAGCAAAACACTACTAAAAGTCTAAAGTTTAGATCAATCACACTCATTCTTCTGCTTTACTGGGGCTTTACCACTGTTCTAGGTGCTTTTGGTTGTGTTGCGGATTTTTAAACAACTGGCTAAACTACAAAGGCTATGATCAGCCAAAAAACACTGACTGTGAGAATACTAGTGCCACTAGCTACCTTCCTATTGAAGCCAAGTATTTTGAAAAAATTCAGGCAGGCTAATGAAGCCGTCTATATAATTTTAAGACATTTTTTGTGTGCGGGTTAAGACAAAGCCTGCGGCAATCCTAATGAAAACCTCCAAGCCCACTTTTAAATCAACAAGCTTAAAATATCAAGTAGGAGCTATAAAAGACTTGTGTTGAAACCTAATGGTATCCCTTATGTCCCATTGAATTTTTTGACAGGAAGACCTGGATAAATCAGCATTCACTGCAGGAAATGGTCACTTATTAAGGAGGTTACAAAAGCTTTATTTTCTAGGGACAAAAATACAATATAGTATTGAGGAACTCTCCAGCAGTTCGTCATCAACAGGGTACTAACACTGTAAAAAAAAAACTTACTGAGCAATTCGACATAGGTTTTCTTTCCCTGAAGTGTAGCAATATAGCATATCTCCTCTACATATTCAAAATCTGAATAATTGGGTCACTTGGCCTGTGTGAGTAACCTGTTTTACTGTCATATTTATATAAACAAACAATTATACTTAATAATCATTCATGCTGCTTGACTTACTAATCTTATCAGATAACAGAACATGCACCAGCAATATAAAAGAGCCATGATAGAAACTTATCACCTAGCCTTCAGCTGTATACAGAAGTACTGGAGAGAATGAAGATAAAACAGACTTCTACATTCACACACACCTCCCAATACTGAAGGTCAGGCAGGAAAGGATGGAAGCGATTCCTGCTTCCACACCCACAGACACCAGTAATGGCAGCCTCTGTCACTAGAAGAAGCATCAGAGGTCTGTACAGGCACATCAGTACTTGGGTGCTGGTGGCAAGGAGCTGCTGAGATGGGGAAGGTAACATACTTGTGATAAAAACTATTCTGTTATTCACTACTAAACATTCCTTTTGTGCCAAATTTGCAGTAATTTTGAGTAACAGCACTGCTGATAGCTCAGTCTACATTATGCCAAATATGTATCTGCACCACAAATGTCATGTTTAAACCTGGCACTCTGGTTTGCCTCAATGTGCTGATGACCCAGGAAGCACCATGTGGGTGTAAGAGCTGGCTAACCAAGCCCAAAAAAACTCTGTAAAAAATTCTGCAAACAGTGGTGTTAGCAAATTCTGTCTTCTCATGACATTATGCTCATGAGTTATTCAGTACCCAGCTGAAGTTTCCATTGCACAGAGCGTTTCCTCTGCTGTGAGGACTGGCATACATGACCAACACACACACACAAACTGGAGCCTTTCTTTCCATCAGGGAACTTATCAGGTGTTTTTTTTCTTTCCTCCCCAGACACCTCTTTCCACAAAACTTTCAGGAACAGAGGCCGTAACCTGAAGTACTATAATAAGGTGTAAATCATGCCTCAAAGACAGATCGATCAAAGTAGGGGAAGGTAGTAGGCTGTTCATCTCTTGAGGATTTAAGACATTACTTTCAAATGAAAAAAAATAAGCATTTTAAAATTTCGTTTTCTTTTCACCTAAGGCCCTAGCAAACAGTATAAATTTTGAGCAGCCATATCTATTTTTCAGTGGCTAAGCTGGCAAATGTTTCTGGGCATTGCCATATTTCACAAACCGTGAGGGGTTTTCTGCTGTAGTTTTGGGCCCAGTGAGATTCAGAAAGTACAAAAGGGCACATAAGATGCTGTACATTTTATACCCAGTAAACTCTGATCTGCGATTGATTTATACAGTGTGCTAAGTCTTTATTTCTTTTCCTTTAGCTTGGCAACATAATTTCACTTTGATGGTCAGCCTTTCAATTAATCAAAGTGGACACAGCATTTGCAGCTTCTTTTGAAGTCAAAAAGAATGGTGTGCTCAGGACCTCTTAAAATGAGACCACTTATTTAGGTACTTAAAGATGGCTGTCAACACCTAACTCCAGTTTCCTAAGTTTGAAATTGCTGACTTTAGTAATTTGCCCAGGGAAAGTGAACCTGGGGCACAGAGAGACTACACAAAATCTTACCTCTCATGACCAAGAAGTCCTTGGCTCTTAGTTAAAAGTGCAGACAAAGCTCTCTTTTGACTGGTTTGCCATACTGAAACTCAATTCAAGTACGCAGAAGCAGACCATTTCTAAAAGGCTGGTTTGGTCAGAACTGTTTTCTAGTGGGATCTTATGTCCAACTGCAATTATGTGATAATGGAATCCAGACATGGATTTACAGAAATCAGAGAAACATAGCAAACTTATAAGGTATTTCTCTGTGTTTGACTACTCAGACGAATTGCATCCAGGTTTGCTGAGCACTGGCTGTACTGCGCTGAATTTCAATGCCCAGAGGCGGACAGCCTGATACAGGAAGCAGTGGCTGACATTGCAGCCCAGCACACAAGCCAGCAACACTCTTCCTTTGTAGAAGTGTTAACGCATTCACGAGACCTATTCTCATAAATTAAGAAGTGCTAGAGCATTAATGAAATTTAGGAAAAAAGAATTAGCAGCAGGGTGGAGCTGATATATTTTTCAGTGCAATGTCTTTTTTCCCTCAGTTACGTGTCAAACAGCTTGTCTGCACTGACATGCAAGTGTAGCTGGCACAGGTGACAGGAGATGACGTGCTACATGAAGGAGACCACCAGAGTTCACATCCGGGCCGTGGTGGGCTGGTTCCTCGTTGTTGGGCCACGGTGAGGCCCAGAGCACCAGACTGCAGCAGTGGCCACTCCCTGCCCTTGTTAAATCAAAGCAGCAGAAGCACACCCAAACAAATGCTTTGCTTTGCTTGACAGACCTTTTAAGAGACGTACATGAACTACAAAGGTCCAGGAAGGAGTTATGGTGCTAGAAACAGGGAAATGGATTTTACTTTGTAACTTGCAAGAGGGCACAAAAAGCTATAAGCACTTCTTCCTTCTGTTCAGAAAACACACCTTGCTCTTCAGTTGTAACACATAATACATTACATCAGAGTATGGCAGGTAAAATACTTGCTTTGTAAAGTTTTTGGTGTGTACTAATTCCCAATACTCCAATAGAGACAAACAATACTCACTTCTCCAGCAGAGAGAAATAGAGTTCAAAATAAACTCAATATTTAGATAACTACAAGCATACACTGCCATTCATCTAATGCTATTCCACCTTTTCTTCAGCAAAGTATTTTGCACTTCATATATATTACGAAACATTCCTCCATCACAGTGTTTTTCATACCACTACCAGTTCCACTGGTAGACCAGATATTTAGGCCTATGGCCCTTAACAGAAACAATACAAAATAAAAATGTCTCAAAAATTTTCAAAATTAGGAGAGAAGGAAGCAATTCAGGAAATACAGAAATAGCAGCATGTACCCATCACAGAATAAAATCTGGATGACACTGTGCTTCAGTGTCACAAGAAGACATATAATCAAAAGTTTTCATAGTTGATGTATATCTCCATCTACAAAATGCAATACTCTTACAATCAGGTATTTTTAAAACCCACTGATATCTAATTTTTACTCAAGACTTCATATTTTGCATTGGGGGTTTATTATTTTTAAAAGTTTAGATTGCATCAGTAAGAACACAGGCTGTGCTAAAACGCTATATTTCATACATTCTGAATTCTGCCTAAAATACTTAATTTATCTCCCCCTCTCAAGTCTCAACTTTTTCAACAGCAACCATACAGCAAATTTTCACAATAAACTGGGATTTACAGGGTACTACTGGTTGACAGTTGAAGCCCAAAAAAATTTATACCAGGACACTAAAGTACTCACTGCACAAGCAAACAGGCAAAATGTAAAATAAGATTCTCTAAGTGATCCTTAAAAGACAGAAGAGTCAACCAGTCCATATTATAAAATTCTTGAAATCAAGAAATTGCAATTTTTAAAAGATAAATTCTTGAAATGAAATAGTAGCAAATTGAATAATATGTTCAATTAACTGTAACACAGTAGCCTATGATAGCAGCTAGCCTAGGACTCAGAAGTTTATCAGAGGAAAGAAATGACAATGTTTAGTATACCACTCTGAAAGGGACAGGAACAAAAATACTGTTCCCCATCACAAATTTGCTTGTAAAACATGTATGCTGCCCCACAAAAACAGTCACATGCCTAAATAATCTGCAACACCCCACAGCAAACACCACCAAAACTATGTCTCTTAAGGAAGTAAATCACTTTTAAGACAGCTGAACTTGTAGGAACACTGCAAACAAGCGAATCCCTTACCACTTCTTCCACAAAAGTTCCTACGGAAAGACAATCTTAAATGATCAGTGTCCTTAATTGTGTTGCATCCAGCCTAAGTAATGGTGCTACTCAGTAACAGACTGAGTAGCAGAATTGTTTTGTGGGTGTATCTTAGAGCCCAATAATGCCCACTTACACAGATTAAGAGGATGGTCAAAACATATTACACCTCCCGGTCTTCACATACAACCTTATTTCCTACAGAAAGGAGGTACAAAGAGGAATCAGAAATCTCTGAACCTTAATATAGAACCAAAAGCAAAGGTTGACCAGTATCACAAAGTATTTCTCAGCTCAGCAAGCTCAATGTAGTTCATTGCAGGCTTTTCCATTCCCTTCTTACACAATCTGCTGCACATACATGTTGTGTTTTACTGCGTGTTCTGTAAACAGTATTATGCAAAACCACAAGGTAGCCAACAATACTGCATAAAAGCAAAAGACTTGCTCCAAACAAACACAGCTCACCTTCCCTTCTCTCTGCAGGCAGAGAGAGCATCCTGCTCAGAACATCTCACTACCGGGTCAAGGGAAAGAAAAGGTGAGACAACTGCAACAAATGCAAGGCAGCCAAAATTAAGGGTATCCTTAAACACAGGAATGTGGAACAGGTGAGCAGATGTATGCTGCCATGGGCATAGATCCAGTTACTTAGATGCAAACAATCTGTGGAAATATTTGCTCAGCCTATTCAGTTCTGCAAACTGCATCATGATTTGTATCATATGTGAGCAAATAACTCACAAATAGAGATTTATAAACAAACTGCTTACTGAAAATCACCTACTCAAGTCCAAGAGGCACATTTAAACAGGAACAGAGCAGTGGTCCTTCATCAAGCATCTGTGCCTCCAGCTTCTACATTTGTGTGGTCTAACACAATTCCTGAAAGTGGATAGCTCGCAGTGAGTCAATCTGGCTATGACACAGGACAATAAACATTTACACAAACAGTTTTATATGCACCACAACTAATCAGTCAGTCTGCCATTACTTGGATGTCTTAAGTTTAGAAAACACAGCACTATCTTTATTTGTTCTTTGCTTTAAAACAAAACACACAAACTCCACCAAATATTAAAAGGGATAATACTAAAACCTGGATTAAAAATATGAATGTGATGAAATCCAAAAATGTTTCTTCACCTCACACACAAACCAGGGCACACAACTTACACATATGTATGTAGATGATTATAAAGAGAGATTTTACATCACACAAAAATTAACTCGTGTTCTAGACCCCCCTTTCTTGATAAGTGGGATGTTTTCTATTGCAGCCAATGACTTCATCTTTTTAACAGTATTTACTATTTCTAACCCATTTCACTGTTGCTACACCTTTCCACCACCTCCCTGTTCCCAAGCAAGGCATCTCCTTGGCAGTGTATACTTGCCTCCAGGGAGCTAATCCTCTACTTTGGAAGGCTGAGATCAGACAGCACGGGTGTCCTGCAGGAACTGTGCCTGTTGATTTTTCTCTTTTCTTGTTTTCTCCTGCCTGTTAAAACAATTTCTCTGCTCCAAAAGAAGAAATCTTCTTTTCCTCTGGATTCTTCTAATAAACCTCATCAACTACACTCCAAGGCAACTGATCTCTACTTCTGTCAAGCTCAAAGTCTGCAAATGCTACCTCATATCTGAGGAAGACTGAAGTTTATGTGTCTTTGCTAAGGGTATCAACTGTTAGATTATGAGGTATTATCTTTCCCTACAAACCTAGCCACTGAATTTTCCACACTGTATTGCACATCACACAAAATTGTGCTCTGGTTTCTTCTGTGCTTCATGGCAGCCATATATCAAGGAGTGCTGGGAGAAGCTCCATTGTAAGGAGATATCAAATTATTTGGGTTAAACATTCCCAGTGGTGAAAAAGAAGAAGAAACTAAATGGAATTAAAATTTCTATTACAAACCGCAGCTCCCCATATAAAGAAAGTCACATGCCAGGAGTCAAAAGAGTTAGGATGCAAGTTCCCCTTTTATCAATACTTGCAGCCAATCATTCACCTTTTTATGGAAATCAATGAACTTTTTTGCTACAATGGTGACCCAGATTAGAAGAGTAAATGGAAAAAAAGCATGAAAAAAGGACTTTTTATTATTCCTTGCAATCAAAATGTAAAAATTTAAATGATCTGAAAAAGCACCTCTTTATTAAAGAGTTGATGAAAGTGTGGGTCAGTCCTATTATCCTTTTAAATTAATAAAAAATTCCTGATCTTTTAAAATTCAGAAGAATGATGTATATTTAAAATATTCTGTAATTACTGCAGAAGTATTAATTAACAGTTCATGGATGCATAAGTAGCGAGATGAAGGAATGAGCCAACTACTCACTATAAGTATAAGCTTAAAAAAACATTTTATAGCATTTTTGTAGCTGTATGATGTTAGGCGGGTCATAACACTAGTACTTTTCCTCTGAAAACCTAATAATTATTAACCTTTTTAATTTTTAAACTGAATATTGACTTTGCAATTAATTGGAGTAAGTTCAATCTTACAGTCAATTCCAAACATGAAAGAGTTTCTCTCTCAGCTACACTGACCATTAGCACTAATTTACAGATATTTTTTTAGGCTTGACTCAAAGAGAAGTCTGAATTATCTTACTGCAAATGATTTTAAGTAACAGCACAATAATTCATATATAAAGTGCAGAATTATAGATACATAAAATCACTATTTTCTCTACCAAACTATAAAAAGATATTAGAAGTCATTCCAAATTGCAGGGGAAAGCCTTAATGTACACAACACAATCTTCCTCCCACAGTAAGACCCACAGGTATAGAGGAAAAGTATGAGATACGATTCTGCTAACTTCAGCCCTTCAGGAAGTGCAATAGGTCTGCTTCTATATTTTGGAATGTTTTGTTCAATGCTTTTTGTTACCTTTTCAAAACAAACCCAAAAAAAATAGCTTTCTGGTTCAATTTGGTAATTACTAGTTCTGCATGCCATCATTCCACTCCCAGAAATGTCCCTCTTGTCACCATAGGAGTTTGAATCACAGTGTAGTTAAGAAACTCCCTCTTGCTCAGCCCAGGGGAGGCTGGTTCTAATCAGACAAAGATTCCCTGCTCCTCCAGCCATTCCCTTCTCTCCCCTGTGCAATACTGAGCCGAGGCTGCACCCGCACACACAACGGGAAAGATTGCAACTTCTCATCCTGGGTATCCAGAGGGAGGAAAGAAGAGGTGGTGGGAGAGGTGCATTTCCTGTGTAGGACATGCTGGAGAAATTAGTCAACAGACTAAGGAGAGGGTGGAAGATCCAGGGGTCCATGAGAAAAACACTCGTGGCATATGGGATGTGGGGATCTGAGCTGGGAGGGGAGAACTCACTTCAGTGGTGTGGGAAACCAGCTAGGCAGCTAATGGGGTAAGAGACGCTCTCCCATGGGCTGGTGCATGAGTCAAGCATGGAGCTGAAAAGGCCAGAACCAACGTAATAACAGGATTTCATGGGGTCAACGAGGTGTGGACCAATACATTCAGCTACAGGTTGGTGAATGAGTTAGAGAAGAGCTGTTAGGAAAAGGGATATGCATACACGTATGGGTAGAGGAGGCAAAACATGCCAGAAATAGGATTTTATAATAATAATAATATAAGAATCTTTCTAAAAATTACAACTCAGAACATCCCCGTTTCATACTAACTTCTCCATGGACACAGAGCTGTCCCAATGGTGCAGAACACTTCTTCCAATACCTCTTTAGCAACAGAGGAAAAAATATTAATTATGCAGATAGTCACAGCCTTTTTGTGTAACTGCACTCCTGCACAGCATCCACAATATTTCCAGAATCTGAGCACAAATTCACTCCTTCATGCTGCACCAGACTCCTTTTTACTGTCGGGAAACTCACACCCCAACAGCTTTATACACAGGAAATCCAGAGTATCAAATAATATATTTATGAGGCCAATATTAACTTCCAACTTCAGAAACAATATTGGATTATTTCCTATGTTTTTATATGTATGTATGTATGAAGATAGAAACCTCCTCTAAACAAAACCTGAAGCACTATAAAGAAAGTTATTTCAGGATATGCTTTTTATGTGGACAGCAAACACCACATGGTCCAAAAGATCATTTGTGTCACATAGTGTCATATGTCTATTTAACTAAATGATGAGATATTTTTTGATGTTCTCTGGTATATAAAAAAAAAATAAAGGAAGAAAGAAAAAAAAAAAAGAAAACATCAAAAAACCCTAAATAACTTCCTTTTCAATTATAAGGATAATCCTGTAATGGATATTCATCAAAAGCATAAAAATAAACCATGACATAGATTTTGTAAATTTTCTGTCTGACAGTTTAATTTTTAATAAACTGTCAGGAATCCAGCATCTAGGGGACTGCCTTCATCAGGAAATAAATCAGGAAAGAGAAAACTCATTAAATTAAGGTCTGCAATGGAGGCATTTCTGGAGAAGCAACAACCTGCTGGAGTCCTCCCACCAAGCTCCCAAATGTTATGTGAAAACCTTGCTAGTCTCTTAGTGACCAACCTTGCATTCTGATTACATGCCCTCCAATTTCTAAGGCCCTAGACATCAATATAATGCAATTCTTGTGTCATTCCAACCTTCCAACATACCAACATCTCCCAGTTCTATGCCCTCAGCAGGTTTTCAAAACTACAATTTCATTTTGTGTGTGGCTGTAGCCAGGTCAATAATGAAAATATTTAATAAGATCTATCCAAGTATAACCTTCAAAGTAATCACCTACTAGACTCCTCATTACTTTTTTTAATGCCCTTTGCCAAATCTGAGAGCCTGATTTTTATCAGTCATCAGTAGAGCCTTACACTTCTTGTTCACTAGAAAGAGACAAATTTCCTGCTGATCAATATTTCCCCACATTTTTTAGGCTGTCTGTTCACACCTATCCTTCTTTTTAAGGTGGTTACTCATCCTCTGAGATCTACAGCAGTTTCCTTCTAAGGTTTTTAATCTCATGAGCCAGATGCTTAGGCTGTGCTCTGCAGGCCCTTGTTAACCTTCAAAGAGAACACACACTTCTTTGCAAGAAGATGTACTTTCCACAGCAGTCATTGGCAAGAAGCCAACAAAAAAGATCTAGAAAAGCTCTTATAGCTGTTACAGCTCAAAAATAATTTTAAGAATATTGCTAATCTTGGGAAAATACGGTATCCTTTTATTTCAAAAAGAAAAAGATGTAAGAGCTCTGTGCATAATCAAACCATCTCAAAAAAAATAAGAAAAAAAGAATTCATCTCTCCATGAAGAGATCCAATTTTTCATTGAGCTATTCCAATTTAAAAATAACAAAAACTCAGATGTGTACTTGGCTTCTGGCTCAATTTAAATCTGAAACTATTCTGTTTTGGGAGGACTGTTTCCTCCAGAAAAGGTCCAAGCACACAAACCAAACGTCAATGAAGGATGAACTGGCTGCACAGTGCCAGACATTCGGTAAATGATGCAAGTGGCTGCATAATGCCAATATATGATATCCAATGTTGTCTTAGCTCTAGCAGAGTCCACCTGCTTCCTTTACAAGAATATGTGGTATTTTTAACCAGATTAGAAACTGGATTATAAAGAAAATCATGACACTGAAGTTAGATGGATACCAATAGAAAGTCAGAGATTAGGTTAATAAGGTCAGGTCTCAGTAACTACTAGAAATTATATGTCTGGCATTGCACTACTCCTGAAACAGAATACTGGCTGGCCTCAAGTCTTATAATGCTGACTACCAGGTGGGAACACAAAAAGTTTGTTTCTGTTCTTGGCTCTCCCACTGGCTTACAAGATGTCCATGGCCAAATCTCTTTCCACACCTCAATTTTTCACTGGGATAAATAAATACTCTCTTAGAATGAAAACTGATGAAAATGGGTATGTAAGTGTTATATATTACTAGTTTATCCACTGCAAGATGTTCCTTTCTGTGTTGATACCCATCTCTTCTATAGATCTCCTGTCTTCACACTAGACATGAGTACTAGAAGCAGGTAACTGACTTTTTCCATACATCCTGTATGGCCCATACCACAGCTGATAAATATTAAAAAGACCCATAATGATTTGAAATATGCCTACAAAAAGCTTAACTCAAGCAGTATGTGCCTAGACCTAGTGATTGTCCCAAACCAACAAGGAAAAGACAAGGCTTGCAGTAAGGTTTACTCTCCACCATAGTTTTTCATTGTATGTAATTGTCCTTAAATCCCCCTGTGTGTTAACTCTCTACCCACTAACTCTCTCCCCATGTCACAGTTAGGGCTGAAAAAGATGACCATACTCAGAATCCAGTTTTAACCTCAAGCCTAAAGGTGACAGTCAGCTGGTCTGCCTCTGACTGCCAGTCCCATGCTGCAGGATCCTGCCTGCTACTTTAGTTTTATTCAGTTGGCCATAAACTCCTGAACCCTCTGCTAATTCTAGAGATTACTTTCTTTGCTAGAGCATTAGAATTTTGGAAGATATGTCTTGGCTACTTACTGAACTGAACACAATGTGATCTGACACTAGTTACCCTACCTACCTACTCTTCAGGTTTCTTGAAAAAGATTTTTAGAAAAGGTAAATAGGCAGCATGTTCTTTGCAATATTTATGATAGTGATGATGACAATTATTATTAGTAATGTAGAATGAAGATTCAAAGTAGTTGATTTTAAACTGGGCTCTACAGACTCACAAGTTTACAGGAAAAAATACCCAGAACTACAAGATACAGCAGGTTTTTCCAGCTTGCACTTAAACTTAAGCAGATTAAAGCACTGAAGAACATGGTGCTTTTGTTCAAACAGAATGAACTAACTACAAAGACCAGGAAACAAACAAATAAAGAAATAAAATGCAGGCACATGTTTAGTAAACTCAAGCGTTACGAAATTACTCTACATCCTTATTAAACTGCAGCAGATTCTGTTTAGGTTTATACAAATCAAAATAAACTCGTGATCCAGATAGAATAAAGGATATCAGAAAAAAAATTTAGTAATAACACCACAGATGAATGATTAACCCTACCAAAATATCAAAGGAAAATGGCTGTCAAAAGTGTAAATTAAATCACTTTTAAATTGAACAGAAAATTATTTCCTATTTTCTACAGGTTATGATTTGGAGTGATCTTAAACCTCTGGAAAAGAATTTTCCAATTTTCAAAAATTCTGAAGCCCAATTACAAGTAATTATAGCTTTTCAATTTCAACATGATGAAATAATTTGATTCTTTTTACAAGAGGTCTGGTTTAGCTCAAAATAGACAAGTGCTTCTGCAATGAGTTAGTACACAAAGACAATAAAGATCATTCTCAAAAGAAAATCAGGGATACGTGTTGGCTATAAATCATAAATGGAGCATTCAGGCAAAAATAGTTTGTGTGTTCTATAAATGCCAGCTATTTCCATTGCACATGAGTGAGATAAAGTAAACAGACCACTGACAGTTTTGGTTTTCAAATACAAAATGGGTAAGATTTGAACGAAGAAAAAGAAAATGTATGGCATAATCACTACTGTTAGATCTAGTCTTACAGTATAATTTGGAGGAATAGAGTACATGAACACAAGTTTTCTGTATTCTCAATCCAGAAGAAAGCAAACTGGGACCATACAGCATTAAATTAAAACTAAATATTATTTCAAGTTTCTTGTTCCCAGGTCCACTTTCTTACTCTCCATCCAAGAATTACCACTTTTTTCTTACTCTTTGCTATATTACCTAAATTATTCACTAAATTAGGAATTCCATTTCAGTAAAGCTCCTAAAACCTTTTACACAAACAGAAAATCTAAAGCTCAATCAACTCCAAGACAGTGCAGCACAGTTCATTTCCATAAAGTTCAATATCCTTTGCAAAAGGCCTATTGCAAGTGAAAATACTCCTAAAATATCCAATACATTTGAACAGAATTATACCATTCTATTGTGTAGCTGAAGCTGGAATTTGCTAGACCACCTTGTAAATACTAAGTGCTGTAATAAACCTTTATAGATTAAGGACAAAGGTATGCATCACTCCTCTAAATTATAACCAAACTTGATATAACATCCATATCCCGTAGCAAAAGCAAATACCCTGTAGAGAGTATCATCTAAATGTATTCAGTAAACAGAAGTAAACCTCAGTCTTTTAGGCAGAGAAGTACCATCTAATCTGCAGGCAGAAAAATCTGTACACAACAGTTCTTAAAATCTTACGCAAGACTGGGGAAGGAAGCTTGCCAGCCAGGCTCTAATTTCCAGGGTTCCCTCCTTCCCCTGGTTTGTTTGAAGGTTACCTATTTACCTTTATTTACAGTGTTACCCTTCAGAAACATGGAACTTAACAAACTGTGCAAAACACACTTGTTGGAACATAAGCAGAAACTGATACAAAAAATACCAGCAGTGACTATATTAAAAAAAAAAAAGCCTATGCCATTTTTGTAACATTAGAAGTGCCAATACTATTATTAGGTTTTAATCCTTCTGCATAAGAAAATAAATCTTCTTTTTGCCTAGTAGTACAAATTGCCTAACAGCGTGTATATAGTGTGTTATAAAGAGACTAATATAAAATTAAGAACTATTTCTGCCATATATCAAAGCACCTGGTTACTATTAAGTTTTTCACAAAGAAAATTAGTAGATTGAGCACTGACATATTCAATAAACCCAGGTTTCTCTTGTGGTCAGTCTTCTGGCAGTGAAGCAAATCTTCAAAGACTATCAAAAAAAGTGCCAGCCAAAGGGAAAAAAAACCAACCAAACACCAAACAACTGGTTAACTTGTAATAATGAGAATTTTTTTTCTATACATATAAACAACATCAAAAAGCTAAAATTTTAATTTACAGATGTTTATTAAACACTTTTAATGCTGTCTCAGCTTTTGGGGCTGGTGTGTGGACACAGTAATTTAACCAACAGCAGATACAGGGAAAGATAATGCAGAAAAAGCCAGACACACTAACATTAGAAAACTGACAACTACAGCCCTCGAACTACCGTCGCTGAAAGCTAGGTGGAATTTACTCACATTATGGAATATTATACAATTCCATAGTGTGTTTTATTTGAATGTACATTTTTTAATATCATCCTCCAAAACAGCAGACAACAAAGCTCATTCTGTATTTCACAGGCCAGGTATGGGCGGTTTTTTTTCTTCATGTTTCTCACCAGTTTCAGAAAACCAGATAGGAGCTACACATCCTTGTCTGTCTTGGAAAGTTAAAACAGTGGGAGATTTGGCTGAAGGTTAAAGCAGTTTTGAGACTGCACTCACAAATAGTGCCTGCAGACTATATTGAGCTTTGGTTGGGGGTTTTTCTGTGTGTAATACTCAACAATATGGAATAAAATCTAAGCAAAAAGGATTCTACTTTTTTTTTTTTTACTTTCCTTTTTCTACTACCAGAAAAGTATTTACCTTTATTAACGTTTCCTTCTTTCCAGGCAGCTGATGCAATTAAAACCCGAAGTAGATTTTGAACTGTGTACTATTTTCTCCAGCATCTAACAGGCAAGAACATGTTCAAACATCCCTGGGTTACCCCATCTAGCAAGACCCAGTCAATGTGAATTGAAAGTGCGAGTAACAAAACAGTAGGCACTTAGTCTACATATAAAACTAAAATTATTCTTAATTAATTATACGCAAATCAAGATGAATTATTAATATTAGGAGATAAATACATGATGGTTTTAAATACACTGAGTACTTCTCCTGCATGCAAGGCCTTCCATTCACCATGTGACTCTTGGGACAGACAATGGATCAGAGGATGGCTGAGGGGTGCAAAGATGAGAGTAACTGGAGTGGGTTGTGAGCCACAGAAGATTACATGGCAAAGTTAGGTTTGGTCCCCAGGCTCTGAAGTGCCTCAAATGCTCCCTTTTACACCTCCTCAAAATTAAGGTGATCATTACAAACCTTCTGTCCACATAAGTTCAGATCACAAACTAAATACCACTGCCAGTCTGCTGGAGACCACATAGCCACGGAAATTCATCTTGCCAATTGCATTCTTTTATTGACATTAAGCAATATTTAGAAAACAAACAAGGGTAATTACAGACTATCGCTATCAAGATATCTTTTTCACAGAAAAAATATGACTGCCTCCATTTTTATTTGCTCCATCACACAGGCACACTATTAGCTTAGAATTTTATAAATTCTTTATCCTCCCTCATAAAATTTTGGACACAGCAACACAGTAGACATCCAATCCAACCTCATCAAATAACACGTCGAGACACAAAAGGTGTCTAGGGCCCAACAGGTCACTGTTTATATCTCCAGAGAGGATGAAAGGATATTTGCAATTAGTAAGAATTGCAAGAAGTACATTCTTTAAAGGAACTTCTACAGCCATCCATGCACTAGGCAGGGATGTGAGAGAAGAAAATTTAAATGTGCTTTGACTTTACAATTATCTTTGCCTTCTACTGACCTAGTTTAAGAAGCGGTTTTACATAGTTTCATCTTCACTGAGAAGCAGACATAAATAAATTATCCATCTCAATTTTGTTGGCATTTTGTTGACTTATGTATGAGATGATGAGATTGGCAATGATACACTCACTGTTCTCTAGCATCTTGGGATAAGTGTTCTTCCAACTGTCTGAATGTCACATGGAGCACATGGAAGGATCCACTCTGTGGAAATGTGTATCTGTGTCTTCAAGGGACATGGTTCCGAGTTGTCAGTATATAAATAGTACTGTAATCTAGATGTTCTTTGTTCAAAGTGCAGTCTCTTTAAGTGACTAGCGGCAGCAGAAAAGTCAATAGGAACAAAATATCCTGAAATCAATCCCAATAATGCAGAAGAAATACTCTCAAGAGACAACCACCAAATCATATAAAAAGTTTAGGAGAATGTAATAACACGCTTATTCTTTACAGTCAAATTAAACATGTCTAACCTGGGATCATATTTTAGGGGAAAAAAAAACAAAACAAAAACAAAAACAAAAGTAAGTATTTTGAGACAAATTAATTAGCATTTCTACGACCATGCTTTCAGTGAGATGTATATGCCTGGAGTGAAACACACTGCATTGACTTGGGTTGTGACACTGCATATCCACTGCACTCTGATATCCACGTTCTGAAGTCATCCATTGATTTATTACTGTTTTTTTTTTCACAGGGATCTATGCAAGTACAGCACTCCACTTGAGTGTAGCAATTTGTAGGACTGAACATTACTCCAGAAATAAAATTAAATCTGCTACTGCCCAAAATCTTAGAAGCAAATTCTCCCAAATGTAAAAGATCAATGACATTGGAATCTCAAGGCTCATTACAATGGGTTTGTAATTAGCCTGCAAAAACCTCTCAGAAACTCTAAGTTGAATATTGTGCAGTTGAGTTTCTCTTCTATGAGGCAAATCCCTGAAACGAACAAATTAGTCACAAGGCCCTTAAGGCAGAAAAGTAAGGAAATCTTCTGTTCTCTCCAACTCTTTACACGAGGGACTTTCAAAGAAATTTAAAGATTATAAATAGGCAATACTCTATCATACAATTCATAATTAGACAGTGGAACTAACTGCTACAAAATATCATTAAGGCTGAGGACTTAGCAAGGCTAGAAAAAGGATTAGACATTTATATATTGTAACAAAAATATCCAGAGTTCTAGTAATTTTCCAAGACCTATTAAATATCATGTTCCAGAGTTTAACCCAAACTCTAATCAAAGAACATGTAGTTTAGAATCATCATAGAATCACAGAACAGCTTAGGGTAGGAAGGAACCTTAAAGCTCAGCTCATTCCACTCCCTTCCATGGCAGGGACACCTTCCACTGGACCAGGTTGCTCAGAGCCCCATCCAACCTGGCCTTGGAATAGTTGCAGGGATGAGGCATCCACAGCTTGTCTGGGTTCCAGTGCCTCACCTCCCTCAGTAAAGAACTTCTTCCTGACATCTAATCTAAACCTGCCTCTTCCATTTCAATATCAAGCTTCTTACATCTTCCTCTGAAACTTCTTCTGAACTGTTGATCACTGGGTACTGACATAGGATGGGTTAAGAAATCCAGTCTGTCATGGCAATTCCTTTCCCGTTTTAAACAAAATAAGCAAGTTGATCTGTAGTCTTTGGCTCAAAGAGGCTAAGAATCATGGTGCGTGCAGTCATAAGAATCTGGGAACTAAGGGGAATGGGAAGCCAAAGCTATACAAAGTGGACTGCAATTACAAGTTTAGGTGTCAACACTACATTGTTCAACAGAATGGAAAACACAAGAAAAAAAATTAAGAGTTTCTTTGGCTGTTGTGTTACAAGCCTCTTTAAAAAAATTTAAAAGAAAGAAACCCAACCCTTTAGTCAAACCTGCAAGGGTAAAATACAACTGACCTCAGAACTGAGAAGACCATTTAAGTTGAAAGGTTTTTTCTGGCACCACTTCTTCACTCTTTCCTCCTCTGCAGGCAGTCCTGTCATATCTGTTCCTCTTTCCACAATGTAAATCGTCCTTGCTTCTCCCTGTCTCAGAGGATGTTCTGACTCTCTAAATCATGTGGCCTTCTTTGTGTTTTCCACATGCCTCACCAGCTTCACAAGAGCCAGGCTGTGAGGGGCCCAAGATTGTCACTTCACAGAACAGCCAGGTACCAGTGGTTGCAGAAGGCAAAACTCTTCAGTAGGAGTGGGGTGGAAAAAAATCAAAGAGAGAATCTCACTGTAGTCCAGATAACATAAAGCATCAGTCCATTCTTAAAAACACCTGGTCAAAAGGTTTGGAAAGAAGATGTGCAATCAAAAATGCATAATTCCAAATCCATAAACATTAATCTCTGTGTGTTAATAAGCCTATCTGTAAAATATAAGGGTCTAATAAATGAAAAAAACACTACATTGATAGTTCCTATAAAACATGGGTCAAAAGACTGACTTTGTGTGTAAATATTTGAACTACATACTGTAAGTAACATTTCAGCCTCTGCATGCAATTATTAAATATTAAGTAAATAGCTATGGATCATATGTACAAAGGTGAATGTAAAATGCAGCAATATTTAAATTAAGATCAAAACAAAAACAGCCCTTTGGTGTTCTGGTTTTCTTCTTCACAGTGCAGTGGATAATAAATATCCAAGAGCTTTCCAAGGCCTCAGAACAGATTGGATCTGTTTCTTTATGTTTCCTTTTGTAATCCTGTCACAGAAGCAACGTATCAAAAGATACAACCTGCAATTTGGCGGCAAAGAGAAACACTGCACCTCCCTCCAGTCCTTGAAGATCTTTTTTTTTTCACCCCCCCAAAAAAGCAGAAAGGAAGATCTTACGACTTGCACTACAGTGTTCAAATCAAGAATTTTATTACCCAATTCACCCTCCTCTACACTGAGAGCTTGGACTAATCCAGCAGGTCAGACACAGCAAGTAAACCACGGCATTTTCTCAAAATATTTTGAGAAAACAAAACAAGAGAAAAACCAAAAACAAAACCAAATAACCAACTCAGACAGGCCAACGAAGAAAAAAAAAGCTAAAAATTATTTGAAAAGAAAAAGCTTGTTTGTATTTTTGTGTAGCTGAAGGTACTTGGTTTTGGATTTCTTGGTAAGTAAGAAAGTCAAAAGTCTTTCAATGAACTAGTACAGTGTAAGTAACATTCAGAACATTCTTAGTTGCCTGGTTTTTTTCTCTACAAGTGATTAATTCATGAAATAATGCCAATAATTTTTTATAAACTATAATGCAGTCTAAGAATAGGCCCCTGTATAAATTGAACACTGTAGTCACATATTTTGTGGGTAGATTAAGGATAAAACTGCTAGTTCCATGCTGTGCCAGATGAAAAGGAACTGTTTGAGTACTTTAGAGCATGCATATTTAGTAGGCTATCCAAATTATTTATAAAACTTAAGGGAAAAAAATATTACTATTTAAAGAAAATAGTACCATTCAGTGAATAAGGAACAAGAAGAAGAAATTCAGGTTTCATTCTCAGCTTCCCAGAGACTAAGCAAATCACTTCTTCCTGTACAGTTTCCATATCTACAAAATGAAGGTAAAATTTACTAATTTGTTAAAATGCTAAAGAAACCGTACATGAAACATTTTGATATATTAACTGAAAGTTCTTGACATAGGTACTATACAGATTTGCTGAAATTCTGCAAAAATTCAAAATCTCAACAGTATGTTGAGCAGCATGGTGTATTTATCGCATTCTATACATGTCAGCAACACATATATTCAGCTCCATCTCATCACATTTAGGAAAACCCCAAGGAAATAAGGAAGGGAGCTGAATAAGTATGCAGAGCCACAGAAGACTGCCCTGCAATCAGACAGATATAGTTAACACAAAGCAAACCAACTCTTTACTATCTTCAGCCATGCTTTAGACAGTCAGAGACACCGCAGTCATTGGAGAATGAAGCAGTGAGATGAAAGAGCTAAGTACTGAAGAAAAAGGCTGTAAAGTCTACAAAACAAAATGGGCATTTACTTTAGCATCAGAACATAAATAAGTAGTAATGTTTTAATAAATGATGTAGGTGTAGGGAGCCTCAGCAAGCAGCTCAGCAGTTCCATGTAATACCAGTACTGAGGTCTTCAGAGAGGCTTGTCTACATGTTCTTACAGCAGTGTGAAGTGCAATTCACAATCCCTTTTGACAGCCTCAATTTAGACATACCCACCTTTACAGTAGGGATTGTACGCTACAAATAACTGTCACAACCTATTGAAGAGACCTCCTAAGAGAAACACAAAAGATATGCAAAAGAAATGAAGAACAAAGGTTTGCCCTAAAAAATGAAACTCATTACTAACTTTTCTGAAAGTGAGACACTACCTTTCAATGGACTTCAGTGGAAAGTCTCATTAACTCAAAAACTTGCCACTCAGAAATATTTCTGTTGTTATTAATAATGAAAAAATACATTCAAAAAATACTATAAAGCCACAGTCCTGCAGCAAACCACTAACCAAGTAAGGGCACCGCTCCTTCTCTTTATATCTAAGACACCTTAGATATTACCAGAGACGGAGCAACAGACCTCCACAGTGATGAGTGTAGAAGCATAGAATATAGTCAGCACTCTTGTTTACTAGAACAGTTCTTACCAATTCTTACTATTTTCTCTATTTGAATAATTGTCCATGGAGCTCTTTATCTGCTTCGCAATCTGCCCAGAATATCTTTCTCCTCCAACAACCTGACACCTGCTCTTCATTCACATGGATAGATGCAGCAGTTGTTCATTTCTGATTCTGAAAGCATTAAATTAGTTGGACTTTTCCCAATTAGGTTGGGAAAGGAGAAACATAAGAAAGGAGAATCTCTTCTCTACCAAGTATTATCAAGATGTCTAGATAGCATAGTACCTTATCAAAAAAAAAAAAATGAAGTCAGTAAAATTACATTAGGAGAACCAAAGAAAAGAGAAACAGGAATGGATTGGTCCTCCCATTTTCTAGAGGACAGATGATGAACGCAATTCCAGCCTTGCCACTCTTAGTACTAGCAGACATGGCTAGAACACGTGGAAAAGGGAATTGGATAGACAGGTAAGTAGGAAGTATCTCTGCAGCTCAGCGCACTGGGCACAGCGCAGTCCTGTTTTCCAGGGCACACTTATGCACCTCCAAGAAGAGTTCAGCTCCAACTTCTCCATACTCCACACTCCACATGGTGGTTTCAGACAGTCCTCTCTTCTTCAAGCTGAATGAGTCTAGCTCCCTCAGCTCCTCCTTTCACATCATTTAGGAAGCCTGAGGCTTGCTTGGGACTGGCTTGGTGGCCCTCTGCCAGACTCACTATGACTCTGTTAAAGTCCTTCTTGCACTGTGGACTCCAACGCTGGACACAATATTCCAGATGTGATGACATTTGAGAATGACAGTCAGAGGGTAAGAATCACTTTCCTCAACCTGATGGCTATGCTCTTGCCAACACAGCCCAGCATGCAAACAGCCCTCTATGTTGCAAGGGCACACTGCAATCTTCAACCTGTCCTCAACCAGAAGCACAAGGACTTTTCTGCAAAGATGATTTCTAGCAAGTCAGAGTCCATATGGTCCTGCTGTGTGAGTTTATTTCATCCTAAACAGGGAATTCCGCATTTTCCTTGATTCATGAGGTTCCTATCAGCTCACTTGTCCATTCTGAGTAGGTCCCACTCAAAGGAAGCCCAGCTCTCCAGTGCACTGACTGCCCCCACCAAGTTTCTCTCATCCAAGCACTTGCTAAGAATGCAGCAAATCCATCTGCTACACTAAGAGTGAAACAGAAAAATCTAAAAAGCATGATAATCTAGAATGGCCATCTCCACCCCATTGCAGAAGATGGAACACACAGTGGCAATTTGTAGTAGACTAAGAGTCTATCAGTCCCAAGTATTTGCTGCATCCTCATAAAACAGCCTATGTTCTATATACCAAACTTGACAGAAGGACTGACCTGGATATGCTCTACATACCCATGTAAAGTGAAGTCAGTGGTGCTTTAAGATAATATGATGGATTGTAAACAACTGCAGCCCAGGAGCTGGGATAAGTTTGCTTCCACCAATTTACTGATCAAAACCTCTTAAAATTGCCAGAGCTTATTTGCCAATACTTCAAGAAAAAAAATTACCAACAAGCTGTTCCTGCAAGAAGCATCTTTCAACGTGAATATCCATCTGACAAAATGCATTGCTGTTAATGTTCAGGAGAGTTTGTTACAATTTCTTACAGATCCTAACCATCTTTGACTGGGTTTGACTTTTGATTTACCTCAATAAGAGAATAACAAGGTATTTTTGCCCTTAATAGGAACTGAACTGAATCTGAATCCTGAATTTCTCTTTTAGAATGATATAGCCTTAAGAAGTGGAAAGATTTAAAGATGTTATGCCTCCAAGAACTCTACATTGAAACTGAGACAAGAAACATCAGTGAGCTACACAAAATAGATTTTAATGCCAATTGAATCTCATCAAGAGTGATGCAAAGAGAGTTGCATGACCAATGCATTTTCTTTGGAATTATTCCAACAGAGGAAACAAGAGGAAAGTGAAAAAGCCAATTTCTACCCACAAGATTTTTCCAGTCATCTCCTACAAAGTATTTCTCTACATAGAAACAAATCCAGACTACAGCACTACAAGAAGTGACAGTCAAAAGGAATAGCAGAGGGGAGTCATTTTTAAAATGCCAAAGATGAGCTATCAAGCCTAGTAGTTAGAGATTGACTGAAGAAAAATGTCCACGTTTCTAATCAATACTGCTTGCAAATTCTGTGTTTGATTGACAAGGAGAAAGGGAAGGCAAGGGAGGAGAGCCCATGGCCTCAAGTTCCCGAGGGAGGGGAACAACAGCATAGTTACACATTTGTAATCAGTCACTGTGGGGAGAGAGGGTGAAGGCCATAGTATCCAGCTTGCATGCCTTCCAGCATACAATAGCTGTCTCAGTTTGAAGGCTGTTTGTCTGGGGACTCCACAGTCAATGGCAAGGCCTGGCTTCTCTGATCCACTCTCTGCCCATGACTAAAAGAAGCTCTTGCTCTGTCCTACCTTTGGAAGGGATCCACATTTCTCCTCTGGCTTTATATTATGCCTTTAGTGACTAATTGAAATACTTTAGGCATAGGATTAAAGATAACAGGCACAAATAATTTTCTCTTTACTGCTTCTGCTGGAAACTCTATATTGGGCACCTGAGTGGGGAGGAAAAGGCGATAGGATAAAGAGATTACAGTAATACAATTGAGAAACAAAAGGATCACCAAATACCAGATACATTATTAAAATCCAAAACCCTGAATGGGGTTTGGCAAGCCACCAGTCCCTCCACGTGAGAGTCGTGGTGAGTCACCGAAAGGCTTATATTCCTTCTGCCCACATTCTATGTTCATCTCCCTTTCCTAATTTCTGGCTAAATATCTTCTGCTGCCTGTAATGAGTACAGTTTCTGTTTCTATAAAGCACAAACACTTCTTAGACTAGGCTATCAGCAATCCGTAACAGGCAGATATCTCAGCGTCTGGAAGACTGTGCTTTTAAAGATCTGACAAGGAATAATATCTGAACTTAGGTGGTAATTAAACTGTCTGAGCAATGCTAAGAACAGATACATTATCTTTTAATATCAGAAATGAAGCACTATTAGAGAACACAAAAGCACCTCTCCACACAGGAAACATACAAAATGGATCCTTCTCTTGCTGCTGGGAGCTCCAGAGATATTCGTATGTTTGATCACATATTTGACATCACGCTATTGCTCCTACTGACTACTGCCAGCTTTCCTGGGCAATCATGCTTGTATAAATTCAAATCTCTCATGCAACTTTTAAATGACTTCCTGAAAAAAATACTGCTATTGGCCATTTATTATATAGTGATTCATGGTAATATTTTTTGAATGCTACATTGAGTGTCTGCTCTAGGAAGATGGCAGGGAAGACAAACCAAGAGGCTTAAAACTGAACTAAGTAGACTGCTGTGCTAATTGGGGGGGAGGGAGGGGGGGAGGGAAGGGGGAAAACAGAAGAGGAAAGAGAAGCTCAAAATAAATCCCCAAAAATCCACCAAATTAAAAAGTTACATTATATGTTCTGTATCTTACAAGATTACAGGGTTACAGGTTATAACAAAGAATCAAAATCATCTGTAGAACCATCATTTCCTGTTACATGCAATATTTTCGTGATTAGTGAACACAAAACATATAAGAGAGAAATTTAGAAAGCTGTACAAGAAATACAAATATATTTGAGAGGAACAGAGACCAAAGAATTTAGACTCTTTAAAATACCCAGTAATGTCATAAAAGTAGATGGAGCCTGTAAATGCTAGCTCTGTAACTGATGCTCAAAATGTTTTAGTATCTGGTATTACACTATTTGTATATTTTCTTGCTGCCAATTTAATTCTCAATAGTATCTGAATCAGAGATCACACCTCCATATCTGCTGAGGCAAGGAGCTTTGGAGTACATTTGTGGTACTTTTCCAGACCCCTCATAAATCCATTTAAATCAACCTAAGGCTTTCTAGAAATCATTATTTCCCATATTTTTCCCAGACTTCATTGTACAGTACAAATAACACACCACCACGGGAAACAGATAAAATGGACACTCTTTTCTTTCTGCTGGGAGCCCAGGATACAGGCACACTTTTGACTGTGCATTCAGCATGTGCACAGCCACTTCTACTGACGAACTCAGTGATCCCATATGCTCCACAGCTATTGTTCTTTCTTTAGATCACTTACCAACAAAATAATTGCACATATTGGAAACATCTTCTCTCCAACAAAATAAATTCTTATTCATATAAAAATACACTGACAGAAAATATCTAAGTATTCTGACACTTTTACTAAGAGTAAAATCTAGAGAACTGCCCACAGAAGACCACCTTCTGCTGCCCACTTTTCTAACTGAATAATTAACTCAAAAGTGGTAGACAACCATGGTTCAAATCCGAATGATGCTTGTTTTGTATCCTACAGCATCCTCTGTTTCCTCCACAAAACAAAGCCAGACCCAAAAATCTCTGTTAAGAACTGTCAGAAGCTGAATATGAAATAGCACATGGGCAGTAAAGTATGCAAATTAGAAAGCACCAAACCCAAAACTCTTTGGGTCAAATTCCAACCATTTCAAGGATGGCTAGCAGGTTAGATGATCACAGCATTTCCTTCAGCTTGAAGTGTATGAATTTGTGCCTATTCCTGCCTATTTCTATAAACATACTGTGATCTTCAGTTACAAGTAGCAAATACTATTTCCCCCATCCGCCCTACACAGGAGACACAGCAATCTAGGAGCAAAGGAGACTGCCACCAGCAGAATTCCTACATCATTTACTGCAAAAACTGGAAGCACTCATTCAAGTTAAAAAAGAAATTTTAAAAAATGTTGCTGATAATTCACAGCCCTGCCCCTACCTCTCAGGGGCCATCTTCCACCCAACACTTTTTCTTTCATCTTGAAATTTTTATAGCCAAAACCAAAATCCTGATTTTTCTTGTGAAGTTCTACCTTCTGTTTTACCACCAGTCTCTGATATTTACGGATTTCATTACCCACGGTCAAGTTCCTTCACTGGGAATTGGTTCTTAACTCCTTTTTCTTTTTTCCCTACAGCAGCAGCTAGGAGCTACACATTTTAATTCTCAAAAACAGCACACATATACAAATAATACAATAGGAAATAGGTGATTAAATCATTCATTTTTTGAAGTTGGTATCTCTCATTTTAGGCTGCCACCTTCAGTGGGGCTTAGAATCATGTCTTTATATGTGTTGTATCAGTTAACAGGAAAATAGTTTTAATAAGATGTTTTGCTACCATCATAATGCACCTATTTTATATAGGATTAAGCCTGGAATTAGTGAGAACTATAATAACTGGTACTATTATTCTGAAATGTCATAACTTTCCAGATGCCACTTGTTATCAGATCCTGCTCAGTGGAACTTAATATTGTAAGCATCTTCCAGAGAAAGAACAGAGGTCACTGACTGATGCCTGTTTCATCAAGGGTGTTGAAAGCCTTTGGTACCTTCTGTTATTCAAGAAATGATCTCTTCTTCTTTTGCTATAGGAATTCAATACATGTTCTAATAAACTCAGGTAAACTAACAGCCAAAACTCGACCAGGAAATACAGTTAGCTCAATATAAGTCATCACTGACAAACAGACAACATGAAAAAACCCAGGTTTAAAAGAAAATCATCTGAGCCTCATGGCATAACAACCTATGTTTTCTCCTACTAAGTTAAATCCTGGTTTTTTGAGTATTGATCCATGATATGATCAAGCAAACAGGAAAAAAAAAACTTTGGAGCAAGTGGAAATAGGTGAAATTCTTACAAAATGTTCAAAAATAAACCTTCATGTATGACCACAAAGAGTTTGTTACCTTTAAACACAGGGAACATCTGTCTGTCTTCCACAAACAACACAAGGATGTAGACATTACAGAAATACAGTTGCATTTCACCTGGCAGTTTGATGCAGCGTACTTGCACATGACAACACATTGATTTTACTTCTACCTCCATGCAGACATCTACGTAAAGAAATCCATTAGGCAGACAGTTCTCATCTCTATTGACTGACAGAGTGACAATCGAATACTTTTCACCTTCCAAACTGACTGACAGCTAGACACTTAAACAAGCCTTCAAGTTGCAATAATAGTATGAAACACTTTCAATTACCTGAATCAAACAAATCCATGATCCCACTAGTTGAATGTATTTTTCTGCCTGCTGCTATGCCTGGCTTGGTTTACACTGTTGTTTGGGCAATTCAGACCCCTAACAACAATGCTGCAAACAAACAGCAGCCCAGGGTTTCTAAACAATGAATTATACCTCAAGTAGTTTTGCTACATACATCTTTGTGACCAAAAAAACAAATGCAGCCAGCCTTTGGAATCACTTCCTTTTTAGCCTAGCAACGAAGCAAATCTCTTTAACTTAAAAAAAAAAAACATGGGAAATAGCTACATCATTAGGTAAGTGTCTTTCTAATACTAGTAAACGTTAAATGCCAGCCTGCCTTTAAAAGGTGAACATTTGTTGGGTTTTTTTAGTAAGTGAAATCGTAACAAACAGTATTTTAACTTTGGGGCTAAATATATGAACAGTTTAGCCAGTTTTCTAATTCAAATTACAGGTATTTTTCTAAGTAATTCAAATGTTAATGAATTAAATTCTCTCCCTTAAAATCTGAATTTATTTAGGGCATATTAATGAACAACTGAATTTGACAGAGAAACAACAAACACATTTTTTCAGATACGACAGCTCAAAAGCAATCAAAACCATATATATTTGCATTTTACAACTTCTAGAATGAATAACTAAGGTTGAAAGTATCTAATGTTCTGTAGACATCAATATGTGTTGCTGCAAGACATTCAGCATGATCAGACTGAAATATCTAAATGAACATGCTTATGAGTTAAACATATACACTGCATAACAGGCAAACAAGTAGGATCAGGGTGCGCTCTAATGTACTGTAATTGGGTTGACAGAAATAAAAGGAAAAGTCAGAGTCCATCAAGAACTGTTCAGTAAAAAACACACAAAAAGCAAAAGATTGTCTTTGCAATTGAACAGTTGCATCAAAAATGGTCAAAGCATTTTAAAAGACATAGTTTTATGTTCTGAGAAAACAAGAACTGAAAATAAACCACGTTTCCATATATTTCTCTTATAAAAACTGGCTTTTAAGCCATGTTATGTCTAAGGAGGTTGAGTGCAGCTACTAACTTTTCCCCTCCCTCTCTATGCACTGCTTGTTTTGTTTGGAATACAGGCAGGTAACAGACAACCTTTACAAAAACCCAATGCTGCATTGCAAGCACCATCACAGCTTAAATGTACACAACCATAAGAACTGAAAATACTAACTTTTTTTTGCAAACAATGACCAGACCGTAAAATATCTTTTTTAAAAAAAGCAGAAACAATGACCCTCAAACAAGCAAACAAAAGAACTTCAATCAACCCCCTAAGTCCCCACCCTCTGAATTCAGCAAATAAGTTTACGCTAAATCCCCAGTATTTGAAATCACCTATGACATTCTGTTGCTATTTTGAAAATAGTATTTTAAAATATTTTGAAAATAATGTCACAACAGCAGTTTAACAGTATTAATAATTTAAAGGACATGTAAGAATATGTTTTATCAGTTTGTCTCTTAGAAAGAAATTAAACAATTAGCAAGAAAGCAATTACTTGAAAATTATAATAATCTTTTAAGGTTACTGTACTTAGTGTTTCTTCTTTTTTTTTAATCAGTCAATACTATTTGAAGGCGTCAATATAGAATTTACTGTGCACACAACATAAAATGACTCTTTCAGAAGAGACTTGCTGTTGCACACTATACAGCAAATTGATTTTCTGAAAAGGAATGCAGCCTGTACTTAACCTAACAGTGTAACCTTGTTGTACTACATGAAAAGGGATCATGCATATTGATTTCTTTATTACAATTCCTCTTGTGATCAGTAAACATTTGTAAACCCTTCTTCTAGGAAAAAAAAAATTATACTTTGAAATTAGCAAATAAAAACAGGCTTCACTTTCCAATTCTGAAACTGTCCTCTCTACAGGACGACAGATGCCAGAACATTCTTGTTTTCTATGCCTGTATTTTAGGGATACATTTTTTTTCCAAGTTGCAGAAAGCAAGCAAACCAGAATTGATGCCACTGACAAATGCCTGGTTTTGTTAAACTTAGGAAGTTTTTCTTTAAAAAAAAAAAGGTTCTAGTCTTGATCTACATATTCACTATCCTTTAAAAATAATGGTGTGCATAGAAAAAGAGCAAAACAGAAAACAGAGAAGCACTAACAGAGGCAGAAAAATGAAAGACTTTGTACAGTATCTATCCTGATACGACTAAACTAGAACAGTAACAGAACACAAATTTTCTACTGCTTTCTTTTGAACACAATTAAACTTCAGAGTCTGTTAAGATGTAGTTTCTGGAATCGATGCAAGCAATTAAAAAATTTCAACCAGAATGTTTTGTGAGGCGTAATTACTATAAGGTCACTAGATATTATTTGGAGTCAGTTTAGTTTATCACATTACGACATGACAGGACATGAGGCAAAAATTATAAATTCCTTCCCTAAATCTGTCCTTTTCTGATTTAGATGGATGAAGAATAATTAACTCTTAATTATTCAGATGACTTCAAGGCAGTTTCAGGATTCAGTAAAGAATGCAGTCATTTTAACCAAGGAAAGCAGTCTCCTATCATTTATCAAATCTTGCAACTTGACCAATGATGAATAAAAAAATCTATGTTTACCCATAGCCCTAACTGCTACCTTAGAGGTTGTTAAGCAACAAAATTTCCTTTAAATTCTACCATATGCAAATTATCAGATGCAATTTGCATTTTAAAGTATTTAACTCTACATATTTATTGGATTTTGAGGCCATGCTGATCATTGATTTATGTGCTTCTGGCAATCATATTTCCATATTTGTATGATTTTGATGACAGTAATAATTCAAATATGCAGAAAGTTGTTCTTTGAACAATATCTTTAATTACGTCCTCAAAGCATCATTGTTTTGCCTGGTGTCCTGACAAAAATTGTTTGAAATGAGAAATGGCATTATGATCCAAAATGCACAGAAGTACATTTGTCCTTTGCTGTCGAGTACCAAATGCACAGAAATGACTTTTCATGTTAACCAATCCTCAGCCCTAACCAGTCTGCAAAGCCCAGCAACCTTGCACGTAAATACTTTATTAATTCTGACACACTTTCACGACAAATTCAATCACAGTTCATAAGATTTCTGTTCAAAATGCAAAACCTGCCCCATTTACTTTGCCGCTAACTCAGAAAGTTTTTCTGCCACATTTTTTTATTAGAGTTGTCACAAATTATGTGCACTCTTATGAAAGCTATCAAGAACTGTAATCATTAAAAGATCCACAAATATTTTGCCCATTTACTTCTCAAACACAACCATCAACCATGTCTTCTGTCACCACTATTGGAACAGTTTGTTTTAATACAAGTTTGGTCACTGGAACACATGTATAAACTTTTTAGAATAATTGTTCACTCATGTACAAATATACAAGAGTAATGCATTAGCCTACATGATGAACTTGTGTTTTAGTTAAGCATTCCTATTTATACTAATGTTCATTTAAATATTGTGCAAAAGTCAAATATTATCAGAATAATATAACATTTTATTTTAGTGCGGCATAGATTTACTAGTTTGCTGTTTCCATAAGTAGTGTTCCACATAATACTCTTGCTGCCGTGTTCAGGGACAATCTAATATTTAAAATAAAATAAACAACAGACCCTTTTTCAAGTTATATATAATTTAAGAAGACTCTGTTTCTTTTAAAAAATGCATAAGTAGTTCCATAAATAGAGTAGAAATTAACCTAAATTTATCAACATTTTTCCATCTGTAAAACACACAATATTAAATTCTTATGAAATCATTAGGCATACAGTTTGCTTACTCAGAACCAAAACATACTGCAGCTTAAATGGGTGGTTTCTCTGCATTTTTTTAAAATATGATTTACAGAAAGAACCTCTTTTGTATATTCCATCCTGCCAGAGAAGCAAAAGCAATAATAAAGGTATGTAGCAACTATGATGTTCGTTAAAAAGCAAAAGCAAAGCCAAAGTGGAAACCCTCTGCTCTCCACAATAGTAGCATATTTTTTGGCCTGAAATATCTCAAAACAATAGTTTTTCTTCAGAAAGAGTTGAATCTTTTATTTATGGATGTTGAACAAAAATTTAGTGCATACTATAACTGTATAAAGCTCTGCTTTATTTTTTATGAGAGCACCCCAGGCAAGCAAACATATAATGTAGACCTGATGTCAGCCACCCTAGTATTCTCGTTATGAGGTTTTTTTAATTCCCCAGGTGGAAGGAGAGAATTCACAAGCTTGTTATATCTACTACTTCTGTCATTTAAATATAAGCTCCTCAGATCAGTAAATAAAAAGAAATGGGTGTAATTTTGTTTGTGTCATCCTTTAAAGAGATTTGTTGGTATTTAATACTGAATCAACTCGCCAGACTACCAAAATGCATTTTAAAGGCAGTTGCACTTTTACTGTGAATCTTGAGCCACTGTAACGTAAATATCTCATCTCTTCCCAAGCAAGCACAATGTTGGTGAAATACATGACACTTGCTGACCAATCTTTAAGCAAATAATTAGATAAAGACAAGCTGCTCTTTTTCAGCCCCTATCAGATTAAAAATGTTTACCTGTTTAGCAGACAGGTATGCGGCACTTACTATATAAATAATACAAATAAGTTGATGATTACCTAAATGTGTTAGCAGTATTACGAGTAAACACAAAATCTGAACAAAAATAATTCATGTCTGCTTATAAAAGGGCTCTACATCTTATCTTTAAATCCTTTTAAAGATCATAGAGACAAACGCCTTTGTAATGTTTGAGTCTATTTACAACGCGCAAGTGCTGCAGCTGGGGGTGAAGTTAAACCAGCTTTTTCACAGGCGAAGTGGAAAAATTAATTGGAGCCTCTCCCTCCGACACTCCCTAGCGGCTGAGCGCGGAGGGGCAGCGGCCCCGGCCCCGGCCCCGCGGCCGCGCAAGCTTTGGGAGGCGAAAGAGGCAGCGCCGGGAACAGCAGGCGCCGGCCCGGCATCCATCCCGGCGCGTGACAGCCCGTGCCCCTGCGCCCCGGCACTCCGGAGGCAGTAAGGACAGGATTTCTGAGTCCTGACGCTCTGTGTCTCGGCGTTATCCCATTCAAGCTAAACTTTTCACATCTGTGCACACGTGTGTGTGTGCGTGCGTGTCCGTGTGTGAGTAAATCATCTAAAGGTTAAGGAAAAGACACACAACGATTCAGATGAAATTAAATTCCAGAAAGGAGGGGGGAAAAATAATGTCCACTTCACTGTGACCAGCAAATCATTTGTGGAAATGCTTAATCTAGGAAGCATATTACACAAAAACAACAAGGAATACACTTAATAAATCTCTACATTCTTCCTAAATAATTAGGTAAATAAATTTTGAAGGTGCTTTCAAGAAATTCAGGTATGTGACAAGTTTGCATGACCAGAAATACATTCTAGCAAACACTGTTTAGTATCTCACAGTCCATTTTTAGAAACACAATTGATACCTTAGTAATTTTTCTCCTTTTTTTACCTCCCCTCTTTCTTTCCTTCCTACAGCCCATTAAAGTGCTCCAGGGACTTATTATTGTGCATCCCTTGTCCTGACCATAATTGCCCTCCAGGTACAATCCTTCTGATGACTGAGATGCCCTAAACACTGCTAGGTACTCTCTGAGGCAGCCGATGCGTTTCCACAGCATGAGGATCGAGTGCTGGACATGTCCCAGTTCCACAAACACCAGAGGGGACAGAACTAACACTGTTTACCTTATTAAAATCTGTGATTCTTGATGAACTTCTTATATATGCTCTCAAGAAGGGATCAAATGCATTTTCCTCTCAGAGGATGAACTCATTTCATGAATCGTGTGGCTACAATAAAAATCTAAACATAGAAGAAAGCTGAGATTTAACACACATAATCCAAAATACTCAATTTTAGAACTTAAGAATAACACAGCATCCATTTATTTTCTAGAATATTCAATCCAGTATTAAACTGTAAAGCTATTTTGTAAACACATTAAATTTTGGCCCTTAAGACTACAACATTGTAACTAAATGGGTAAATGAAAAATATTTTAGTTACAGCTAAGGCATCTCAATATATTTCAAGGATAATAAATGAATCCCTAAATCGATACCATAAAATATAAAGAATTTATAAATAATTAAGACATTTATCTTCATGGTAGAGAATAAAGTTATTGTATGTAGTTTAGATATGAAAATGAAATTCCTGTATAAAACTGGTACCATTTTTATCATTTGTAGAGCTCAGTAGCACTGCTTATTAATAATAGATTAAGCAGTTGTAGCCAGCTATATAAATTGGCAGTTGATTGCAAAGGGACCTAAAATTGCAATAGCACAGCATAGCAGTTAATGCAAAAAATGGCCCTTTCATTTGTAAAATAACAAAAACCTGCACCTTAAATTGCTGTGCTCAGCTTGTAGCTGTTGTAAGGCAAAAATGAAAGGATTAGGATAAAATTAAAGCGATATAGTAGTAGCATTTACCAGCAAACATGATTACAAATAAAAGTCAGTTTCAACACTTCCTTCTCACTGCAAATTAAAGCAAAATATTCACTAGTTTACATGGCAAATTCAGAATCACTCGATCTGAGAAAGTCAAAATGCACACCTAATATTTCAATGTTGTACTGTGAACTACTTCATACAGTACAAATGAGTAATGTACCTTTGAAAGAATTCCACTCTGCGAACTGCTAATGAGTACCTTTTCAGAAGCAAGCTGCTTTTCCAAGGGGCTTAAAAGAAATTCCTTTGTATCAACTTAGTTGTATGCAAATCAGGTTTAAAAAAGAAAGACCTGGATGGGAACTGAGAGCAATGAAACACTGCAATGTACAACACAGACGAAATTCAAAGGTAAATATACTTGTGTATGTGTTAGTCACTGCTTCATGCTTAGGACTGAAAAGGCTTACTAGAAAATATCTGCTTCTATGAAAGCTAAAGTCAACTTGGCAAAAGAATGTGCTAAATGGCCAGTTTCCACTTAAAATGCCTAAACCCAGGAACAAAATTAAAAGAATGTTGAGACTCTGGAAGTATCCACTTTTGTAAAAGTAACACATAGCTTCTCAGCAATTGAGTTTCCTAAGCGTTTGGATAGTATATGCATTCTTGCAATCAGGCACAATTAGAAGTACCAGAAAACTGCAAGAGATTTGAGAGACACTTATAACATAAAATCTTGACCAAAAGGAAAAGAAAAATAACATTTTCCTGCAGTTTGAAAAAGGTGTACATAGAAAAATAGTGAATAGTGCATGACTAAGCACATGAAATAAGAAAAATGTACAGGTCAACTCATTTATAGTAATTCAACCTTCATCTTCTGATTTACTTACTGTAAAAAATCTATTATAGCCACAATTTGGTAGTGAACTGTAGCCATCTACTGGAATGAACAGATAAAGCAAATGTTTAAGACAATTCCTTCCCCAGGAATTCAGTTTGCTCTGACTGCTCCAGTACATGCCAGAAAAATGAACGGTGTTAGATGCTATTAATACTGGAAAAGGAATACCTCTCCAAGCCAGTGCAGGCTAAACAATGTCAAAAATACACTCACTCATTTGGCAAGCACATTTAGAAAAAAAACTGTAATATTTCTTACAACAGAAATGCATAGATTGTTTGCTATAAATGGTGAAATTTTACCTTACAATCACCAAGTTTACATTTTCAAAAGCATTTAATAGCAAATATTTCAGGTGAAACAAAGTTCTACTTACTGAATATTAATTTTAAAGCAAATTAAATATCTTTAGCACATTATTATTATTATTATTACGGACAGTGTGTTTCATTAATCACCATCAACATGTAATATAGTACTAACAGCTCAGCTTTATTTTAAAAACAAAAAAAGAGAGAAAAGATCAACCCATGCCGAAGTCTGCTGCTGTTCTGAAACATGAGAGCTTATCCCAATACTTATGGCAATATTCTGAGTAAAGGAACTCTGGTTACATCTAACTCTCATGAGATAAGGATTAATATTCCTAGAGGAATTAATGCAAGCTATATTCAGCTTTTAAGTACAACTTCTAAGACATCTCAAATCCTATCAGGAAAGGAATGCATGTTGAAGGGGTAGGAGGGACCAGTAGTAAAATCCAAACCCATTATGGAAGGAAAACAACCTGCAGAAAGAGACGACAGCATTTGTTAGAGGTAACCCTTAGAAGACTGAGCAAGGTCTCCACTTGGGCTCAGAGAAAGGGACTGAGTGGGAAAGCATGCCCACTTCTTCCAGAGGCAGTTTCATTGACAAGCATCATGGTGATGGGTCCGTGCATCTCCAAGGGTCCTTATATCTCCATGACAATGGCTGCAATAACGCTGCTCACAGCATGCTCCCATCACTACTCAGAGTGTGTTCACCTCAAGTAGTGCAGGGCCCAAGGATGGTAATTCAGCGCCAAGCTGAAGGTATCCAGATATGTCATCAGATATAAAGACGCTTATTACATTGCTGAGAGGGGAAAGGGGAAACTAGCCCCAACAAGGCCCTGCTGTCCCACTCTTAATGCAGTTTTTGGCCATTTTAATTGTCCTTATGAGGGGGACTCATAGGCTACACCATCAGAACACATTGCCCTTTGTCCTCTAGGCATTTTGGCCCTATAAAAGCAACACCAGTCTCTTCCAGGCAATTCAAGTATCCTAAGACACTCAGGACGTATTATGCATAAATACAGCAGAAATACATTTTCTGTTGCATTTGGGCCCTAAAACAGACATGAGAGATTTCTTAAGATTTAATGCCTGCCTTGAATAAAACTAGCCCATCAAAATAAGATACAATTTTTAATCAATATAGAAGAAGGGTAATCCAAGAAGATCGGAAGCATAATGGTCTATATTTTTAACCTTATGCGGTGCTTCTGGAACTGTTTCCTGAAGAAGGAGTTAAATACAGCTGGGAAGAGAAGTGGAGGATATTGACAGCATTCAAAGAACAACACAGAATGTACACACACACACACAATCACATGTACAGAGTATGCCCTACAAAATGGGAGAGAGACTAGAAAATCTTTATCCATTATTAACCCCTACATAACTCAGCCTCTATGGCTCAGAGGAGGCCAGCACAGTATAAAGGAAAAATTATTACACAGAACAAGTCAGCAGATCTCTGCAGTCCGAGGGATGGTAAGATCTCCTCAGCTGTGCCTGGAATTTCACAAATATATTTGAAGATCTGCTCCACTTTATTTATTGAGAGAAAATAAATGTATTTATTTATTGCACCTAGTAATGCCAGATGCAAAAATCAACTGTTCTTCTCAAAAAAATCCATTATTTAAGCTTTCTAATCTGAAAAGACCAGCAGCATTCAATAATTTAAAAAAAACCACAAATTACTGTCTAATAAAGCGAAATGTAATTGAATTTTAAATGGGAAACAACATCTTCACAAGTCACTTATGAAAGCCCATTAATGAAATAAATTAGTTAAGGTATAAACAGTAAAACTTCTCAGCAAATTCAGACACATTAAACTCTTTGCACTGATGGGCTCACTTTGACAAAACTATTTTTTCTGCAGCAAATGGGGAGAAATTCCTAAGAACCATCCCACCAGGCAGAATTGGTAGTGAGCAGATGGGGCAGTGACATCTTCAACCATCACCATTAAGTCTCAAAAAGAATAAACATACACATTCAAAGCATAAACCAACCATCATATTGTCATCAGGAACGGAGAGAAAAGAAAAGAGAAAAAACACCAAAACAAAACAAAGATAGGAAAAAAAAAAAACCAAAACACAAAAAAACTCCCAGAAAAATTCAGCCCTGCATCTCACACTATTAGGGAAGTGTATTCGGTTACTCTTCAGTACAACCCTTCTTACAACTCTACTAAAATAATCAGTACATCAAGATCTGAAGGTTTTAGTAGTTATAGTAAAATAAAATGCATTGATTGCTGGATTCACCCTATGTTGATAAAACTATTCTGAATCAGTTGGTGATTTGTATTCAAAATTTCTTGTAATACATGCTACTATTCAATGAATCATTTAAAAAAAAATCCAAAAAACCTGTCAAAAGCACAAAACAAAATCCCTGAAGCAGGTCAATGCAAGGCATAAGTTTAAGATACAGCAATGATAAATAACTTCAGCTCTGCAGAGACATGAACATTTCCCTATAGCATTTTGGATACTATAGTACTAGGTAGAACAGCTTTTTCTTTTATTTTTTCCCCTCCTTCCCTCAAATCACTATCAGCAGTTTTTATAAAAGACATTTCAGTGAGATAACTGGTTATGGAATCAATAAATGATATGACAGTTCATCCAGTCTGTATAGCACTATGTGGAAAGCAGTGCCCTTCTTGTTAAGGTTCAATATTAAAAGATATGCTTGAAATACAAAAGGCTGCTGAACAAACAACATTGAATGTCAAACAATTGACCATTTCT
>VWZV01013164.1:834-43334 GCA_013397155.1 Irena cyanogastra | reverse complement strand
ATGGTCACCAAAACAGAGTTAACTTTTTTGCCACCTTGTTCTGTCAACTGATGGCATTTTTTAACACTATCTTTCCCAACCTTTGGGCCAATCCTTCTAAACCATAATGATAAGGACAGAAGTCCCTTTTTCAGTTGGGATACTGAACTTTAGGACTGCTGCTTGCCTTAGCACTAAGTGCTAAACACCAATGTTTGCACCATCAGACTATTTCCCATTACTCACAATGCCTGCACCCTCAGAAAGGGCTCAAACCCACCCTGCGTGGCCAGAGGATGTGTTCGGAGTGAGGTGCCTATGGCTTAGCAGAAGTGCACATGTCTTGGACATCAAGGCAATCTACAAAAAAGTGAAACATTAAAAATGCATGTCTGTAAAAGCAGTAGTTACAGGTGCCACACCCGTGCATCTCAATAGCTGCCATTTGGAAGTGCACTGAATTGGACTCTACGCAGCTCTTTGTAACTCCAAATACAACATACAATGTATGTCCCTTATATACCTTGTCTCTTCAGCAAGCACAACTAAATCATTATTATAACCCCATTTAACATACAAACTGCTAAAAACCCATTTTATTAAGGGGGAAAGCTGGTCTTGATTGTTCTGTGTCAATTGTTACAGCAGTCTCAAACAGTAGAGTCCTTCTACTGCCTGTGCAGAAGTCTCCAACCAGCCAACTCCAGCCAACTCCATACAGACTTCCAGCCCAGGACAGTCTTGCACAACATATCCTGGGATCTGTACCAGTTGTTTAAAGGTGCTGGGAGCTTTTCTAAATAAAAGTAAATTGTTTCCACTTCAAGTAGTTTTCTTAAATAATAAAAAGAGAGACTATGTACTGAAGGTCAGGTTTGCAAATCCAACAAAATGATAAGACAGCTGAACAAAAAATGGCAAGATAACATAACACATATGTTACTTAACTTCACATATTTTTCTATCATTTTCTTGTTAATTTTTTTTTAAAGCATAGGCAAGTTTGGAAAGCTGTTATGTAGGTTCACCTCATTTTTCTTTACTAAAATAAATGTGGACACAAGTATATGATAGGACCAAATGGCAAAATGCAGATAGAGAAACTAAGAATAGCTGGATCTGGAACAGTCACTCCACATGCAATTATTTTTGATCTAAACAGCTGCATCAAACATATATTTTTTGTTTGGACACATCTGTAGACATGATGTGTATAATTAATTGTTCATTCAAAAATGCAATTTCATCATGCATTTGATTATTTAGATATAAAAGTTTTAATTCTCAGAGCTGACTAAAAATAGTGATTTTAATTTACTCCTGCTGCCTACAATTACCCACAACCATGTATTTTTAAATATTTCCAGACTATAAAAATTACTAATTTTTGCCACTTGTGTTTATCTGCATTTAGACTTTGATTTGGATAAATTAAGCTCTCAAGTGTTCCTTGCTTTATGAAACTCTGCATGTTGTACACTTCAACACAAATAAATGACTTCTACCATTAGAGGTTTAAATAATGTAATGTATTTCATGCTCAGCCTGAAGCTGGATTCCAATGAAGTTGCTAATGCACGTAATGATTAAGTGTAACTCAAATACTAACTGTGTTGTTGAAAACATGACAGGCAATAATTTGGTCTATTATATTCTGCCATTTAATTCCCTAGTACAGACATTCTCTGACACGTTATGAAGCAATGATTTACAATTATTCAAGCTGCAAAGGTCAGAAAGTGACATTATAATCATCTACACAGAGATCCCTTCTAATGCACAAAAACTAGGTAATACCACACAAAAATAGTTTTACTAAAGTAGCAACTTTCTATTTAAGATTTCCCAAACTGCACAAGTATAAATAATTAATTTACATTACAGTATGTTAAGGCATCCTTGAAAAGATAATGTTTTTCCTGTTCTTACCAATAAATTTATGAATAAGTATTTTTTGCTTGCTAAAGGCAATCTTAAGAGCAGCTTTTTATTAAAAGTAGCCTGTATTAACAGTTTAAAAATCTGAAAATCTAGAAAATTTTTCAGAAACAACAAACAGGAGTACAGCCAATTTTTTTTTCTGCAGCTGGTGAAAGTATATCCTTATCTATCAAGAACAAAGATTTGTTTGTCACTATGCTCAATACACGTGAGCAGTTTTGTTTAGATATTCTCCAAGCAACCAGTGTCATTAAAACACTGAACATTACACGAATCTCTGAATTAGTCTTAGCATTAACAACATCCACAGAAGTGAGGTTATTTCCATGCTTGGGACACTACAACTGTCCCCGAAGCTTATTTATTTGAGGTTTTAGGAAATAACTGAATTTAGCAAAACACTTACTTATCAGAACATCCTATGATATCTCCAGAATAAATTGAGAAAAGGAGTTTCAAAGCAAATAGAGAACTAAGGAGCTCAAAGTAAATAAAGATTAATACCTCAAGCCACCAAAAGACCAAAACAAAGCAAAAAACCCTGAAACTAACAAAACAACAAAAACAAACAACAACAAAAAACCAAAACACCACATCAAAAAAATACAAGACATAACTAGTCCAGCAAAATATAGGAAAAAATATAATCTTTTTGACCCCTCCTTCCAAATTCCTTTGTGTCTAGAAAGGCTTACTTTTGTTCTCAAAAAACTTGACTACTATACATTAAATACTATATGTGTAATAAACATAATAAAGTCATTGATAAAAATGCCCTTTCAATCTGTAGGAAAGCAGCAAAAAATGTTTACATGCACGTTTTAAATATTGAACGTTTCCCTAACAATCAAAACCTACCTTATACCCATCTTCTTCAATCGGTTTTTAAGTGATCATAAAGGAAAGAGGGAAAAAAAAGAAGGAAGCAGCCACTCTTACTTGAAACATGTAACTACATACCCCAGAATTCTGTTTCTAAAAGCAAAGCCAAGAAAAAGGCAAAGGAGTAACAGACATATTTTTAAATCAAACATTGCCTATAAATTCTGTTCAAAATCTCAACTGCAGAACAATGACTGTTTCATATCCTACCTAAGGGATAAAATTTGAAAAGCGCATGATAAGCCTTTTCACAGCATTTCACCAGGCAAATGAAACAAAAATTTTAAATGCTGGGCAACCAAGATTTGCTCACCTAACCCAGAGTATCAGCCAATTTCAGAGTCAGACTTTCAAAAATGAAAGAAAGTCACACAGAAAATAGACATTATCTCTGAAATAATGGGATATATTTTGCAGCCATGGGTATGGAAAAGAAAACAATTAACACACATCTGCGATAAGGCAATGAGTAGCAGAGGGTTTATTCCAAATGTTAAAACATTAGCGGTGTCCAATTTCTGTGTCATGTAGTTTCTGCTGAGCAGCTGAAGAAAAACAAACCCTGAACTTCAATTAAAAAAAATAAAACAACACAGCAAAATTACTGCCTTTTTCAACAACTAGCTGAATTATATATTGTGTACTTTGTAGCATGTAAATATGAGGATCATTTGGAAAACTGAGACACAGCAAAACCTTTCTAAAACAACACCAAAAATACACTTTTTGCTTGTTTTTTTTTTTGCCTTTAACACCAAAATTTCAAAATAATTTGTCTTTAAAAAACATGGTATTTTGAGACCACACCATGATGTTGCACTGACATTTCACCTTTAAAAAGTGCCCAAGCAGATTCAAAAGCTTTTGAAACACAATTTATCCTCACAACTAGCAAAGGGCTTATTACTGAGAATCTAAAAGTCAGAGGATAGAATATTAACTACTGTAGAAAAGAAAACATAGTGCAGGACCTTCTGTTTGTGACAAAATTACAGAGTTAATGTTCCTGAAAGATCACTTCACCTTTTAAAGCATGATTTTTAAAAAGGTAAAATTTATAGCAATTAAAGCTAATGAAGAAATGCAGCATGAGCTGCTTATGTTCAGGAACTAATAGGTCCACTGAGCATTTCTAAGATTATTTAGCCATCAATGATAATGAATTGACATTGTCAGTGGTGTTAATGTACCAATGCTCTATAGTGCCACTAATCTGATAGCCAATCCTTGCAATTTTATCTTCTTTTATGTTGCTACTTTATATTTTTAAACAACACACTACCCAGTCCTTTCAATTAAAAGAACACAAATACAGACAGGCTATTAACATCTTTTTCTCCTCTTCATATATAAGATGGCATATTCATTATATGGACTATAGTTCAAACTACTCTGGTCATTCCTCCTTCAAATCCTGATCAATTCTTTAGGATTGTTAGCTATGGTGCAAAAACGTCTTTTCCAAATAAATCAGTGCTAGTTTGTTAAAATTGTGCTAAATTTTTAAAATACAGTGCTAGATCGTTAAAATACATTTTTGGTGCACGTTAAGTGAAATGTGATGATTATTTAAACAGGGATATAAATCAGATTTTTGTAAGCATGGGGTATTGTGGTGTATGTCTCTTCACCAGTTGTTTTGCCATATCTAAACAGCACAGCTCCATGCTGTTGATGCAAATTAACAATACACAAAAATGGAAAATAAGCACCTGCCTGGCTACCAGGTATGACATGTCAGCAACACAGAGTAAGCAATCAGCTTAGGAAAGTGACTACCATTTCAATCCAAAGTTTAAATCATTCATACATGTTTTGCTCCCTCTCTTGCATAACTATTGTGAATCCCAGCTGAGAGTTGTGCAATTCCTGAGACAGGTTCTGTCAGCCATGTCAATCTTGAAGTGATAGAATCAGTTTTTGAAAAAATTAGGTACTATGCCAAATCCTAATAATTTTAATTCTCTTCTTTTTTGGTAAAAGACACAGTATTTGCTGGTTTGAATTTTTTTTACTTTTCCTCTCACAATGAAATATTTAAATAATATGATGATTTTTCAGTTTAAGTTAAAAGGGAATTGAACAAACAACCAATGTCAAGTTTGTGGACAACTTCTAAGAAAGAGAGTTTAGCCTCTGCTAAATACTTCCGTGGATCTGTAGTTTTTAACTATCTTCCATGTCAAGTTCTAGGCAATTGATAAAGCAGAGACAGAAAATAAGATTTTTAAAACAACATAAAATACCCTACAACGTTTATTTTAACTATGCTTCAAAATAAGGAGCAGGACAAGTTATTCTACTACTGCTATACAGTGGACTTAAGAACTGGGCTCATACATTTTTATTTCTTATTTCAAGAAGTCAGCAATTAATTTTCTTAGAGTAAACTCATCCAAAGTATCTCATAATGCCACATGCAAAATTATTTGAAAAACAGAGAGATGAATCAGTGAAAATCACTCAGCTGCGTCTTCAGCTGAAGATTCACTTGTCTTCTAAAACGTGTAACTCACTTTGTCCTGCAGCAGATTGGTACACTAAGGCTAAAAAACCTCCTCCTGCTGAATATTATCCCCAACATCACAGCACACCATGCATGTGTGCACTGCACCATCTAATTGAACCTGTGCTCTTCTACACATTAGCCATAAGACTGCTACAGCAGGTTACATAGGTTTGCGTAAAATGTTTTTATATGATGCATATATTAGTTAATTTCTTCAGCATAATAACATTAAAATATATTTTTAATCAGAACTAGGGTATTAAAATCCAACTTTGAATGTCCTATGATCTACCATATATGCCATGGCATTTTAAAACCTTTTAAACATTTCTGCTAAATTAATTAGTTTTGCATTAAGAAGTCTCAATGCCTCCTATTAAATGCAACACATTTGAAGGACAATTAAACATTATGAACGATCCTTCTATGGAAATAACGATTGCTAAAAGAAAAACAAGATTTTTTTGGGTAACAAACAGGAACACAGGCACACATAAAAGACTTCAATTTATTTTAAAAGTCTTATGCCTGCAATATTTTAGATCCGTTTGTTTGAAAAATCTGTCTTCTGTTTTGTTTTCATAAAGAATGAAAACCCTAATGGAGTCCCAAAATCTGTTAATGGTACTAAAATTATAACAGTATAGCAAAAGAAAAAACCCCACACAGTAAAGTCTATATTATATATTTTTTATGTCTTTAAATGGAATTTACAGTTCTCCCTGGCAATGTGAATGAACATCCTATAATTTAGTCAATTTACAGATTACAGGTTCAAATTGACCTTGTAGCCCATAAAATTGCTCATCTTCAGTGCAGGATTAGAAGTGGGAAAAGAATGTCATAACTGTATTTAAGGAATTTACCATAACAATGGAAAGGAGGATATGCATGCATAATTTTAGCCACTCTTGCTCACATCACAGTTTTCAATTCTGAAACAATGCATATTCTGTGCTCTTCTCCTGGTTAACCATGGTGGAGACTGTTTCAATTTACTCACCCACAGACATGACACTTGTATTCCCTCATCCCAAGGTGCCTCTTGACATGGTTTCTGGCATCTCCAAGCTGAGCTGTTGCAAAGTGGCATATCTTGCACTTGAATGGCTTTGATCCTAAGTAAAATTTAGCATAAGATATGAGTTGAATTAGAATAAAATATCACCCACGGTTAGAGAAATAAAAATTCCTGAGGAAAAATAACCTTTTAAAAACCTATCCCACAGTTAACCTGTTTGAGATTTTTGCCTAATAAAAAAGTGTCTCGTACATAAATTTATAACTGGACACAGGACACATACAGTATATTCTATACATTATATTCTATGCATTACGCATTAAAGTTTCCTCAAGTTCAAGATCACAGGAAATACTCTCTTAACTTTTAATCTGGTCTTTTTCTTGTCATTAAAAATCAAGAAAAAACATTAAAATGAGCAGAAAATATAATAGGCAGATAATGTCTCAACAAGATGGCAAAAGTTGTTCTATGCCTTTCCTAATGGCCAAATGCTGAAACTCAGGTAATGGTCCTAAAGTGGATTGGTATTGGTTTAAACTGCAAAATGTTCTTCTTTTTTCTAGCAAATATTTTTAAAGTAAAATAGTATTACAAGTCTTCCAACTTTGAATAGATTTCACATTAGCATTGGTATTTCAGATTTGTTCTGTCACACACAGCAAATGATTCATCACCTAGCTATTGTAATGGCATGCAATGTATGAATATACAGTGGATAAAATATTATGCCTTTATGACTGTTTTATGGTCAAGAATTTACGATTATTCTGCAAACCAGAAATATTGACATTTTGGCTATTATTTATTTCAAGAACAAACTTTAATATTAAATGTCTGCTGCAGACCAAAGAACTCTGAAATTATTTCTCCAATGAAAAAGTATCAACCTATTTCTTGTATCACATCAGTTCAGCAAAAAGTCAAATTATTTGTCTATCTTAATTAACAGTGATCACCTCTCAAGATGGAAAAAATATCTTTTTTACTGACATAGTTAAATTTGGCACATGTCAGTCTTCAAGTTATTACAGCAACATCATTCTAGAAGAACTTTCTAATTTTCTGACCACTAAATCCTTACATCAATAAATCAAAATCAGAGAATTGCAGTTAAAAGTAAGTACAATATGGTCAAAGAGTCTCCATATTATGTTTAGTATATGTTTTGTGAAGTACTTCGTCCAATACAGTTAAGCATAATATGAAATATGTGATCTTTAATAAATATACATAAAGAGCTCTGATAAGAAGAATGTTACACTATATCATACTTGATCAATGAACCTTTTTGCTTTGCCCTTGAAAACAGAATATCCTCCAAGAATCCACTGGTGAAATGAGGATCTTAGTAAAAATTTTTAGAGTCTTAAATTTCAATTTAATTCCCAAAAGCTAACGAAAAATGAAGCATTTAATTTTAATCTTCTAACTGAAATAAAAAAGTCAACAGTACTAAGCACAGGCAGAAAAGGTTGAATATTTCACAGTTCAATGACAATGAAGTCAGATCTCTTAATACTTCCATTTCTACTGTTGGAAGTAGATGTAAAATATATTTAGCACCTCAATGGTTATATCTAGTCAGCTTTATATGTTTAAATGTCAAAAGCAGGTTCAGACTGCAGCTCACAGCAATCACATTCTATCCATCACACTGAAAAAAAACACTGTTTACTTAAATGATCCTGAGAAAACTGAATTAATCATTAATTTGGTGACATTTCAAATCAACACTGCATTCTACAAAGAGATCAGGGCAAATAAAAAAAAACCCTTATCTTTGCATTAAAAGACCACTAAAAGTTTATGCTTTAACTTGTGATCTTTAGCTGGACAATTAATAACAAGGCCACAGGTGAAGAGGATTTTTTTTTTAAATCTATTGGTGTTTATACTGCTCTTTTTTCTCATAGAATTCAAATATCATGTGGATCCTATCCTATGTTCCTTTAGTTTCTCTCCTACTGATTAAATTGTAAATTCGTTCCTCATTCTGTTACTGCAGGTGTCCCACAGGGCTTCCATACAAGACCTTTGCTGTTTTCCATTTACATGACTCCTTCGTCAAGAACTCAAGTTCATACCAATCGTGACTACAGTGTGCTGACAACACAGAAATGTATTATTCTGTTGACTGCTCTCATCCAAAAATCACTGAGGCCTTGAGGGCTTTTGATTTTTTTCCTCAGATCCAGAGCTGAATATCTGTTAACATCTCCATTTAAACTCCATGAAAATTCAAGTGCTGGCAGGCTCCAGTCAGTACTTATCACCTGAAACAAAAGCAGTGTATCTCCCTTTTAGGTTGCTGGTGCCAAATTTGTTCCAGTATGTTCTTGGATGGAACAACCCGAAATTTATACTAAAAATGAAGACATTAGACTACGATTTAAATTAATGGTAGGAAAAAAAATTGTATTTGCCATAAAGCTGCCTGAAACAATGTAAAACTTTAACCATTTCTTAGACATACTTATCACCAACTTCAGTGATTCTCTTACGCTGTTTTAAACTGTGATACTACTGGATTAAATTTGGCTTTGCATTCTCAGGAAAAAAAAAGAGAAAAATGGTTTCACAATATCATCTTTTCAACCAAATGGTTCAAAAAAATAGCCAAAAAAGCCAAAAAAAAGCCAAAAAAATCCACCAAACTACTTTACCCACAAGTTATGGCATGGAAAACAAATGTACATTTTCTGACGATAGCAAGACACAATCAGGCTCTTAACAATTGGAGGAACACCAAACCAACCAACCAACAACAAACAAAACAAAAACAGAACAACAACAACAAAACAAACAAACAAAAATCAACTCCACCACACCAAACTGAAAATAAATTTAAGAGTTCAGGTCAGGAAGACATAAACCATTCCACTGTTTTGTAAAAAAATACCTGAGTCCATAATCTTTGCTTTAGATTAGGACAATAAAGACCCAAAGCTATAAGAAAAAAATTCACTGTCTCAGCTTTAGGCCAGCCAAAGGCAACATCTCCTGCACCTGCAGGCATTGCTGGGCTCCTAGCTCAGGCCCTATATAAAGTGAGCAGAGGCACGTGAAATGTCATCATACCATTTCCTCCTATGTTTCGGACATGGGGAGTCATATAGCATACTTGCATTGGGCACAACTGCCATTAACTGAGAAGTCTGATGAGGAAAGAAACAAAGATCATGCGGTTGCAAGTGATTTTTCCTCAGATGTTGATTGTTAATTAAGTTTATGGGACCTCCATCAACTGCAAACTAAAAAGTCTTCCACCTCTACTACTCCTTTTATTTTTCTTTACACTTCCTCATTTTCACTTGTCAACATGTGATGGATTTACTTGTTAGGTTCTCTATAGCAATGCTTTCCTTTCATTTGAAATGTGAAAATCTCCTACACTATTTACTGCTATTTTGAAACATTATTTTTCTATTAATGGAAATTATTAGTTGTATCTTTCTGCAACTTTCTCTTCCCTTCCCTCCACCGCTCAAATCAGCACTGATTACACAATTAAAAAAAGGAAAGGAGTTGGTGATGGTTACCTATACATACACATGTATATAGACCTATTTAAGCACATCCAGATGCTGATGAAAGACTTTTTTAAAAGCATATAATCTGAACAATAAATGTGTGGTTGTGCTCTTATGTACCTGTTGTTACCCTGGGACAGGTCAGAAGCTGGAAATGGTGGACTTTGCCTCACCAACGTTACAAGAAGTGTGCGTTCAGTTGGTGCAGTAGATCATTTCCCTCTGCCACCACTCCCAATAAACATATCTGTTTGTTATTAAACTGCATCCACTGTGATACAGACAGGAAGAAAATGTTCTATAAGAAGAAAACCACAAATAGGAAAATACGGATTGGAAGAGAAAGCCTTCTTCCCATTAAGTATTAATAAAAGTCTCCACGTTACTATTTATGTGAACTAGCAAAGCATAAGAAAACCACTTTGTTTAAAGTTGCAGTGAGAAAGAGGGCAGACAAAACTCGGTTCTGTAACCCTTCTATACTTCCGCACCAAAAAATGACTTGCAAAATTAAATGCATTCTTTCACCACTTTGCATATTCAGTGCTATCCAAAAGCACAGTAAAAATATACTCCATGATAAGACCTACACACAAGATGTTAAAAAGTACACTAACTTTTACTAAATGTTACAATCAATGATGTAACTTATGTAAGTAGGGTTGCTTTGTCATATATTGATAGTTACCTCACTTTCACATCCACATTAACTTGATTTTAAATGCAATTAATACATATAGTCAAGGAAGACTAATGGACTACATTCTGCACTTAACCTGGTGGACATTTTCAAATGGCACAAGTGACCAGTGCAAACCTATTTTGCATTGTAAACGACTAAATAAATCTTAATGGATTAAGAATGATCAGCTATCAACACACAAGGGAAATTAACTGCTGAAATGCCTACATTGATTATTTTAAATTATTAGCCTTACTCTGTTCTTGAATTTGTATGCTTTTAGTGAGCTTTAACACATTTACAAGACTTATTGACTATAATTACAAGAGAATTCAAGTAATGGACACATCAATTATAAGCAACATGTCTTGACCAGACAGTTGCATAAAGAATTCTAAAGAGAGCTCCATTAGCATCCTCCCCCTTAGTTTTATTCAGTTTTATCTGCTGTAAGAGGGCATATTAAGGGCTTATACAGCTGTTCTGACCATGTGAACACGAGCATCCCTCTAAAGACCTAACACTGCATTTGAAGTTGGGTATTAGCTGAAGCAATACAGATAACTACGCTATTGACAGGACAGAAGTAATGCTGAAAGTATTAAGTATGTGAGTTATTTTATACATGAATACTGCAGTTATAGTAAAATACTTTGAAAGGTTTGAAATACAATGTCCCTGTTCCCCAAGATTAATTTTTAGGATTTGTTGTCCAGTCACGCCCTTGCCTTTTCATAAAAAAAAAACTTACAAAACTATTTTAGGATTATGCCAGGAATTACCATTCTTTTATGCTTCTTTTTTCTTACCTTTTTTTCCTCTTCCTTGTAACCATGCACTAAGTTTCAAATACTGCATGAATTTAAACTATAGCTTCCATAATAAGCCATTATTTAAAAGTACAGTAAAATAAACCTTACAGTTTTAATGAAAATATGTTCATTGAAATGTGAATTTATTATTCAAATCCACTCATAAATTCAACCATGGAGACACCACTTGTCTAAGCAGAGCTCAGTGATTTAGAAAAGCTGTCTATTTAAAATAAAGAATGTATGGCAGGTTTATAGAAACATCGCAGTGAATTTTTACATAAATTTAGAACTGCAGCTTATGCATTTTTCTACAGAAATGTTTTTTAGATTTTCCACTTAAAATTAAACATAAAAATGAATTTAAAGTGTGATCAGCACAGAAACTAAATCAGATGCTACATCCCTGTGCAACACATCAGCACTGCATACCACCTTCCAAAAAGGCTGACCAGTTCCAACCACTATAACTTATTTCTACAAAAACCTCTTGTTGCTTCTTATTGGTATGTATTTAGGAATGATATAATATCAAATGCCTATTCTGAAACATTATGTAATGCTGAAAGTTTCACTTAATTGAAACGAAATAAATAATTTGGATATTAAGCAACTGTGCAGAAGAGAAAGTTAGAAAGAACAGCTAATTGTTCTCTCAAACCACCACTGCTTCACTATATAAATATAAGAACCAACGAATGGTTACAATTTAGACTAAAAAGAAGAAAATCTCTCTATATGAAACAAAAAGCAGAAGGGTGACTGTACTTGAAATGTTCTTACATTTTCTGCCCTTTGATCACTGTATTTTCATACCCTTTTAGGTAACTTTGAATTTCATCAGGGCCTCATCAGGTGATAAAAATGCCAGTTCATAAGATATATTAAAGGGCTTAACAAGCAGAAAAAGACCAATGGTATAATTCACTGTTTGGAAGAAACCAATTGCAACAACAGTGTTTCCATACCTGTGTGGGTACGGATGTGAGCTAGGAAGGCCATGGAATTGCTACTTCTACACATCTTCCCACAATACTTGCAGACATTGCCTTGGTTCTCTTCCCTTTCTCTGTTTATCTGCTCAGTGTCTTCAACAATGTATTTATTGACTTCCCGCAGCAGCTCTTCATGTTGCTCTTTGATGTGGAGAAACAAGCTCTGCTCTGAATCGAAGGGCTCTGTGCACTTCAAACACTTAAAAGTTGCACCTCCTTCGGGCAGCTCCTCCACGCTCGCCTGCTCGTTTCGCATGTGCCCAGCACTGGCCAAGTGCTGGTGAAGGTTGCTTTCTGTGTAAAATGATTTTCCACAGAGTAAGCAATGAAAATGCTTTTCTTTTGAAGGATGTTTCATGGCTATGTGAACATTTAGTCCGCTCAAACCATCTGCTAGGAAACCACAGTCATCGCAGCGAATACGTGTCGATTCCCCAAGGGAAATTCCTTCTGACTTCTTCTTTTTCCCACCACTTGTTGAAGTGTCGGCTGTCACTGTGAGCTCAGTAGCTTTCACTGCCCCTGACATCTGTCCTTCTGCAGAATGGTCAGTGGCCTCCCCATCTTGATGACTTTTCAACCTCACTATAGAAGAATCAAACTTGCCAACATTTTGCATTGCCTTTCCTTTATCATCAGCACTGATAACTGTTCCTGAAGCCTCATTACTACTTTCTTGCGTGCCCTCAGCTGTCGAGCCATCTGCCTCCCAAACATTGTTATTTATAGTTACTTCAGCTTCATGTTGTGCTTCCATAAGGGCTTCTTCCTCTGCCCCAGTAGGATCCTCTCTGAAACTTCTGTTACTATCTAAACTATGTCTATTTTGTACTGCTTCTCCAGTGTTTCCAGCAAAATTTGATTGCTCTACTGCACTACTTGTTTCTGGAAGACTTAGCATAAGTGCATTATTTTTCTTCAGTGATATTTTTTTGAGACTGTCTTTGTCTCTACACTCTGCTTCTGGGTTTTCACTATTTTCTTCCAAGCTCTCCATATCTTTTTCTGAATTGAAGTTTGTGTTGCTTGATCTATTTTGATTTTCTGCAGTGCAATCATCATCTGAGTTGAGCAGCTCCTGACCATGCTTACTTTTCTGCACCTCACAAATATCTGTTTCTTCAACTTCCTTGACAAGTTCAACAACTTTATCTTTCTGAGAAGTTTGCTGGAATTCTTCACAAAAAGGGTTTTCTCCTCCATTTTTAGACTCCTTATCAAGTTCATGTCCTACTGCATTTTGGGAATTGACATCTTTAGAGACTCCTGGAGATGTATTTTCATTTAAGGCAGTACATTCAGTAAAGCTTTTATTCATATGATCACCTTCTGATGCATCATTCGCACACCTTGTTTCATCTAAAATAATTTTTGATTCTCCTGCACTGCGATGGTGCTCCTCTTGAGGCAAACCAGTGTCTTCTTTAGTGATATTTGCTGTATTTGCTTCCTCCCCAGAAGAACAAACATAAGATTCTCTTCTAATTTTGTGTTTCTCTGTAGCTGCATGCCTTATCATCTCTCTGCGAGTAACAGCATAGTAGTCACAAGCCATGCAGTAGTATTCAAATTGTTTTGTATGCTTTCGCTTCACATGCAGCTCTAAAGAAGCAGCAGAATGAGCAATGAAGCTGCAGTGTACACACTTGTTGTCATTTGCACCCATAGCTCTTCTCTGGAAGCTTGGGTCACAGTCTTGAGCAACCCTCGCTGGTTCCAGCAACACACGCTGGTTTATATTCACTGGATTCCTAGCAGGCTGCAAATCTGGCAGCCTACTGGCATTTGCAGCTTTTAACTCAGCATCTCCTTGCCCTACTTCCTGATTGTCTAAGACAGAATTTTCCAAATCTGATGACTGGCCACCATCTTCAACATGCTCAGGCAAGGCAGTCATGGGGCTGTTAATCTTCTTGCTCATGGATTCAAAATTACCTCCTTCAGGGCTAACGATGATCTCAGAGTTCTGTTTTCCACATCCTTCTATTTCAACACGGCTTTTGTGTTTTTTGGTTGCACAGTGACGTTCCATATCTCCTTTGGTGACAGTGTAGTAATTGCAAACCTTACACAAATAGCTGTACTGATGACTGTGCTTTCGCCTGATGTGAACAGTCAAATTCGTAACACTGGAGGCCAAAAGGCCACAATGGGTACATGTCCTAGAAACAGTACCTTTAGGTTTCCCTCCTCTGGATGCATCAGCTAAAACCAATTCATTTTCACTAATCCTTTGCTCAAGTGGAACAAATTCCTTATTTATCGATATGTTTTCCACAGAAGAGGATGTAACATCTATAATTTCTTTATCCAACTCTGTATTTCCACTCCCAGCAGTGGAAATATCCACCACTGATTTAATGCCTCCAACACCAACGCAAACCTTTACAATACATTCTTCAAAACGTAGTCCAATGTTGTTTTTCCTGGCATTTTCAAGATGCTTGCTTCTTTTGATATGTTTCTCCATTCCTTCCTTACTCAGCGAGTAGAGATTACACGCTTTGCAAAGGAAGTGATACTCTTGTGCATGTCGGAGTTTTATGTGCCTTGTAAGAACAGTGGAAGATCTTGTCTTATAAAAACACTTTTTACACTGAAATTGGGTTTTATTCAGAACAGAATGCTTTAGTTCATTTCTATGATTTATGAAAGAAGACTCTGGGGTTTTTGCTTGCATTGACACTTCCATTTCCTTTGCAAGTCTTTGGTCATTGTTCAATACTGAGTCACTGTAAGGTACCACTTGCAATGTCTGATCACTGTTACTCAGTGGAGTAGCTTGCTGAAATAAGGAACCATTGTGTTTCTCATTTTTTTGATGATTTATCAGCTCTTCTTCTAATTGAAAAAAAAGAATGCAAGCTGGACAACTATGGGACATATTATGCACTTCACTCATATGGCTTTGAAGGCTGACCACATTCAAGCTGGTAAATGAACAGAGTTGACAATTAAAGCTGCAACCCCCCATCTGGTGTTTACTCTTGTGACAGTGCTGCTTCATGTCTTCCCTGACTCCAGAGGAATAGCTACACATCTGACAATGAAACTGGATAGTTTTTGTATGAAGCTTTGCAGTATGAGTTTCCAAACTTTCTCTGTTGTGAAAAACATGACCATAATCCATGCAAGTATGAAGAGCACCATCATCAGCAGTAAATTTAACTTCAGAATCTTTAGCAATTGCAGTGCTAGAAGAAGGGGTATTAAGTTTATACTCAGTAAGATCTTGTATTTCTGCAGCAGTATCACAATTACTTTTAGCATCTGTTTCTAGTTCTGTATGTGACACAGGGCTTGATTCATCATGCTTAAGCTGTGTGCTGGAGATAGGCTTCACATGTACTCTCCGAGTTTCAGATTTGGGTGTCTTACTATTCCCCAACAAGCTGTATCTTCTTCTAACCTGCCTTTTTAATCTAGAAGACCTACTCTGTCCAAACGAAGACCCTAACAAGAAAACATTTCTTTTGCGTTTCAGTTTATCAAATCTTCTTGTCCTGTGTAAACTGTTAAGTAGCTTTTTGGTAGTTGGAAGGGATTCTGTTTTCTGCAAGATATTTTCTGATGGTCCCGGTCTTTCTAGTTTTTCAGTACGAACTTTATCATTTCCTTCTGTACCAGAAGAAAGCAACATTTCTTCCGTCATAATATCGGTTTTCTCAGTGGGAGTATCTGAAGATGGTATCATTTCAACAAGTTCACTGCCATCATTTTGTTTAGACAAGCTTACTTTTGAGCCTTTCAGTGCACTGCAAACACTTAATTCTTTTGCATCAGCAGTTCTTGCCCTTAATTTATTGGTCCCAGGTTTTGCTCTGACATTCCTCTCTTTGGTTGTAGTAGATTGTTGGTTTTTAAAGGGTTTTTTTGTCAATATCTGTACAAATCCTCCCCGTGCAGCAAGATTTTGGCGTCGAAGGTGAGTCTTGCCAAGGAAATGAGAATTCAGGAGACTCTCTTCAGCACTCTGAAAACCACAAAGATCACAAGAAAATATCTTGGATTTCTCACGATCTCGCTTAACATGCATATGCGACGCTAAACTACACTCACCTATGCAACTACAGTGAGGGTGTGTTTGTTCTTTGGATGGTTTAGAGAGGCTTTCTTGTTTATGTTTTTCCTTATCAGAGCAGGAAGGTAAACACTGATCACTCATTTTGCCTTTAGGGTCTTTGTCTATGTTTCCAACTGTACAGACAACACTGACTTCTTCTGAAGAACATAATCTATCAGAAACAGCAGCTGACACATCTTGTGAATTTTTGTTTTCCTTGTGAATTTTCAATATGTCATCATCAGCAGCACATCTGAAATCATAACGTAGGCACAGGATATCTGAATTAAATATGTCACTATCAGGACAACTGGTGACTCCTTCCTTCTTTACAGGTCCAGTTACCATACCACATGATTCTCCAGCTAAAACTTTTTGCAATTTCCTTCCAGTATCTTTCACGTCTTCTGAAGAACTCTGCTTTCTTTTCCTGGAGACATTTTCAGGTTTCTCTGCTTCAACAACATCCAGGTTTGGTGATTCTGACAGTGCTGTTTTGTTTGTGTCATTCTCTTTTTCTTTCTTTTCAAGGTCCCTGAACACTTCATCTGATGTAAGCCTTGTTTTCTGCTGAGATAAAGAGTCACATCCAGCATTTTCTCCTGATGTATTTCTTGGGGATTCTTCTGTCAACTCAACTTGTAAATTCTCATCAACATCATCTCTCTTCTTATTTTCCTCCCCATCCATTCTTAACAGTGATACTACCAATTGAAGATCATTTGGTTTAGCACCTACAAAACAAAGGAGTTATTATTAGTCTTTTATGCAAACTTAAAGGTTAAATAATCAAATTTTTAAAACCCCATGCAATATAGAAAATTAAAATCATGGCAGGAAGAAAGACACAATGATAGATATGAGGCAACAGCTTCACCATGGTTTCGAAACCACCTTCTAGTTACAGAGCTCTCACTGTCATGAGCACCATGTGAGCGAACACTTAGATCCCACAGATTTTATGTAATCAAGTAATCTTCTACATGCTTTAAACTTGGGCAGACAAACATGACCTTTGCTTCTGGAAGTATATTTAGGACACAAAATACTAACAGCTTTCAGGGAACCGGTCATGGAATATTTGACTTTTCCTGAACTAGAAAATCAGTTTCCCAAATTTAAAAGTTCCCAGGAGAAATAATCATGACTGCAACAACAAGCAAAATAAAGCCAGCATGAATGTTAAATATTTTAAGTATGCAGCTTGCTTTCCTCCCTCTGCTTAGATTACCTGCTAAAGAGAAAGAAGGAAAACACAAATAGAACCATGTTCTAAAAGAATATGTTGCAAGTATAGCTTCCCATCATTCCTAAAACATCCTCTAAAACATCATTTCCCAATTGAGGAGGAAGGAGGAGAAACAAAAAGTCATGACATAATAATGCAGAGAAGGGCAGCACCTTTGAGACCCAGCATAAACTCTAACTATTCAAATCCAGTTACCAAAAGCTTTTGCTCAGCTGCCCAGTGTGACTCTCCTGCTCCCAAGAAGATACAGCCACTAGAAAACTGATGCTACCAACACAGTTTATAAGAGGGATGGGGATGGGAAATCAAATCTTGACATTTATTACCTTTTCATTTTGATATGAAGCAACTGAGAATTGAAAATGCATTTCATTTTAACAGATGATTAAATACTAAATGTTTATCTATGTGCTTTACACTATGATTTAAACATCAATTTGCTGCAGATTCAAGTATTCAGTTTTTTGTTCAGTTACCCATTGAATGAGGCCATGACCACAATTGTAAGTACTTCTTGACAAGATTAAGTAATTGCAATGTTGATACAGATAACGTAGGGTACAAAAAACTATTCAAGTACACGGTAAAAAAAATAATCATGCTTAATTTTGAGGACAAAGTAGGAAAGTATTAAACTGAGAAAATAAATTCAAATCAGTTGGACTTATTGCCCATGGAAGTAAAAAAGTGTTTTTCTCCTTAATAATAATTTATGGAATGCCCCTAAGGAATTTAGTGCACATTAGTCTCATACCTTGAACAGTTTTTCAACTGTAGGCCTCTCACTGAACTGAAGCACTGACCAAACCTATACCGAGCTAGTTATACCTAAATAACAGGAGAACAACCACCTCTAGATCACAACAGCCCTTTGTTGATATTGTCCCCTAAATATGGCTTTCTGATTCTTATGCACAACTATTTTTGTTTGTTCACAAAACCACGATGGAAACTTATCCCAATTAGTCAGAAGGAAAAGAGTCAGGGCTATATTCTCAGCTGGTATAAGTCAGCACACTGTTAGTATGTTCAAAAACACTACAGCAATTAATAGCAGGACCAGATGAAGCCTTTGAAGTGCAAGCTTACCCAGAAAAGATTATGAGCACTGTTTGGGATACAGAAGAAAAAGATCAGATGAAAATTATGTGGTTTAACTGCAGTACAGCTTCATTTATATAATGCAAAATATTAAGTTACTACAGTGACAAGTGTCATAAGTCCATCCTTAAACAAGCGACCGTGGGTCCTTTGCCTTGCGGCACCTCCACAGCAGGTTACCAGCCCATCACCAATTGTATGGCCTGGGGAAGAGCGGCAGTTTTTCCTTTGCTATACAAGACAATTTGCAATCTCAAACCAATTCTCCACCTTCTTTATAGGATACTTTCCTCTCAGAACATAAGATTTATCAGAAAACTTGTCCAGTTACTGCCAGTTATTAGCAGTGAACTAATACTGGCATTGAACAGTTCCACTACCAAAAGTTGTCTCAGGATAATTAGAGGTTTCTTCATCAACAAAAATGTGGTCTTTTCTGCCACTCCCCTGGAAATTCAGCTCATCTCCACTGGTCAATCACACACCTAAAAAATATGGTTGATTATCTGCACATAGTCTCTGCAGGTTTATCCTCGTTTCTCAGCATTTGTTCAGCAACTCTCCAACAGAAGTTCATCCTCTGTGCTCAGATCACAATCCCAGTTCTGGTGTCCAACTTTATCTCCCACTCAACTGCACCAGTTATGGATTTTTCTAGTGCTCAGGAAAAAAAATGTCTTTATTTTATCTTTGTAAGCTGTTTGTAGTAAGAACTACAAACTAGCTGCTAAAAAAAAGTGAAAAATACAAAACATAAACCTCATAGGTGCTGCCAATAACCTCAGTATGAAATTTAAATTATCACATGTGTAATACAAATATGCTAAGATGCCTTACACCACAGACTTCTTGCCTAATTCCTTATTTCTGCCATCATTTCATGACAAACCTCTAGCATGCAGACTGGGACTGCACACTGTTCCATTTACAGGCAGTTCCCCTAATGAAGTCAACAGCCTCACATTTACCCCCACAACCAATAAGCATTAACAAGGCCATTTCTCTCCAGCTGCACAGCAGCCTAACTGGGGCAACAGTGTATAATGGAGATTATACACCTTTACCAACTATATCACTACCACACATCTAAGTTTCCATGAAAATAGTCTACCCCTGCACACCTTTCCCAAAATTACATTTGCCTCCATCCCAGTTCCATATAATCTGTGTCAAAATATCACTACATGGGAGTCTGCAGCTGCATGAAACCAAAATCCAGAAAGTATTGTCTGTGAAAGAAAACAACTATGACGCAGTTGTTGCTGTTTCTCTAAAACTACCCCTGTATTAATTAATCTAAGGAATTAAATAACCTCCAATTTCTTTTAACTCTCTCTTATAGCTGCCTGTAGGACAAGAGTGCATCTTCTGATAGGCAGTTAATGGCTACTATCACTACTTTTAGCTGGGACCATGATCAGCAATTTGCTGAGCTCTGCTCACTTCTCCACATCTCACACAAGATCTGGAGCACTGGACCACAGCACTGGACCATGTCTCTGCTTCTTCTGCTACAGCCTTTGCTCAGATCACGCTGCCATAACTCTAACACAATTTCAATAGCACATAGCTCAGCCTCCTTGATGGCAGAGTACTGCCTCACATCCAAAGCAGCTGTGGGCTCCTTCCTGCACAGATATTGCAGGAATGGCTATTGCTACTCAGGCATTCAGCACACCATTAACCGCCTCTAGACAAAAAGAGCCTGTAGTGCTTCCTCTGCTCTAAGCTTCTCTCCCAAAAGCTCTCTCCCAGATCTGCCACAGTGTACTAGGACAATGGCGACGCACAAGCTGATCATAAATCTGAGAGGTCCTAATCTTCTGTCTGCCTAAATCAATTCACTTCTGCTCTCAACAAAGCCACCACACTAATTAAGGGCTATCCTGTGGTTGGTATTGTAATACAGAAGAATCAATGCATTGGAGAAGCACTCAAACTTTGGACAGTCCCAGTAACCACATAAGGTCAAACGGGTTTCTTTTTGCAAAATTAACTTTCAATCAAGCCTTAGTCTAGCACAGGGATCACCACCACAAGCAAAGAATTAGCATCTGGAATTTTATTAACCTAATCTAAGAAGACAATCTGGATGTAACAAGTAACCTTCTAAAGCCACAGCACCTTAAGCATATGCTTAAATCTAACTCCTACTTGTTAGTGCAATCAATTAAGCCTTTTGATAGCAATGTAATATGCTGCCAAACTCGTACAGCAGTATGAACGGGGAAGATCAGCTCTTGAAGCACCTTACTCATGGACCAACAAGACTAAAATCAATGCAAGATGTAAACTTCCTTGTGTTTCCTGCTACCTTCATCTTTTAAAGCATCATCTGGAAACATTTTTACAAGTAACAAGTGCTTAAAGTGCAACATTACATAACCACTTAAAGTACTGCATAAATAAACCAAAATGTATTTATATAGTCTCCAAGACTGTGCCAATGGTAACGCCAGGTACAGCACAGCAGAAAACTGCAGCACAGGATCAATACCAAGCCAAGCAGACAGCAGTCAAATCCTCCTATTTCCATAGTATAAAGGCTGGTTCTGTCAAACAGTGCTCTCTTAACATCATATTCGATGTGCAAAATGAAGCTGTTCTAACTCAAAAGTGGGTTGACTTTTTGTAACATAAATCTTTTGTTAATGTTCATATAAATCAAGTATAGCTGAACAGATCCTTAAAGGATATGACCAAAAATTAATTTGCCACATTAGCTTCAGGTTAACAAATTCTTCTGCTTGGAGACAGTCATACATTACCTAATGCATTTTAAGGTTCTTTGCAGCACGGTGCTGTTCTTGAGTTTTGGAAAGAAACATGTTGTGGCCTCAAAATTTTTGCTCAGAAAAAGCTGAGCTCAGTAGTTCTACTGTAAATTGGTGCTCAAACATAGTGCTTTTCTTCAATAATTTTCTAAATATCTGAAAGAAGTGAAACATGTTTTAAAGACCTTCAAAAGCAGCATATTTGTTATGTATGTTACATCTGCATAGGCCAACTATCCAAATCCTTACAGAATGTATAATATGTAGTATTTTGGCTGTATCACATAAACTAATACAGCTGAAGATTCTCCCCTTTCATCCACTGGGATTTCCAAATCATGAGAATCGTGAAGTTTTTGTTTCGATATTTAAACTAATTTAAAAGACATCCCACAATCACAATTCAGCACCATCTCACTATTTCTAAAGTAGAAAATTCATACCAAAAAAAGAGAAAAATAGCACTTCTTGAGAAGTCACCACCATTTTTTACCTGATAACAACTCACTTTCGTATTCTCCGTACAAAGCTTTTTTGTATATTGACATAGTGTCTGCTACAGCTCTATACACAAGCATAAGTCATTTGTGGACAGAAGCTGTTTTCTTTGATGAAAATAGAGAACACTGGATTTGAGTGTTCTAATTTTTTACCACTGGTCCAAAAAAAACAGTATATGATGTCTTACTATGCCAAAAGGTGGAGACAGTGCAGTTAAGCTTTTCAGTTTAAGATCTGCACTGCGCTAATCCTCAGAAGAAATTTAGAAAGTAGTAATCTTAAGTTCAAAAGGACAACTAATTTAGTGATGATCAATAAACCTGTAGTAAACTTCAAAATTCCTTAACTTGACGGTCAATACAATTTTATTTACTTATCTTTTTGGTCATAGGCCAAAAGAAGGGGTAGGAGTAGTACAGAAGAACACAAAAAAAAGTTTATTTACAAGTACTAACTTAACTTTTTTTTTTTATATTCTAATCCTGACATTAGAATTTCCACAGCACCTCTCAGTCACAGTACTATTGTCTCCAAGTATTCAATGCCCAATCTGCAGTGTTTGTAAAGGATGTGACATATGGAAAACAGAGTTTCTTTTTTTTTTCCAGTAAAAATTACTCTTTTCAGACAATTCTTTCAATGAAATCATGGATACAATGAAGCAAAATCATTTTAACAAGCTCCTTAAATAGCCTGCACAAAACTGCATGTTAACAACTCATCTCAACATACGACCTTTGTGTCAAATAAGCATCTTCTCAGGGGCACAACATCCTTCCTAAATCAAATCAGACATCTGTCTTATGGCCTTACAAAGTTACCTCACTTCCTTCAGAAAGACTAATCTAAGCTAACAGTCTCTCTCTTCAGTAATGGAATACAGGAGACAATATCGTTATCAATTCAAATGGAACAAAGATCACCTTTTTTTGAGGAGAATTTTATGATAGCCATTACATTTGTTTTCCTTTGCAGCTCAAAACTGCTGGACTTTGAGCTCTGCATCATGAGCCTGTTCTTCACATAAAGCCACCGCTTTCCTAGAACAGCAAAATCTCCACTGGAGACTTCCAAATAAGCTGCAGACTTCCAAGACTAAAGATTTTGAAATTTCCACACAGATCTATCCAGAATAGTTCAAGTGACAAAATGAAAAGTCCCCTGATAGTCATCCCCTGTCTATCAGTGAAAATGGGGAGCCATCTGCACCCATTAATTTCATTTTCTCACAGCCACTAGAAAAAACTGTAACAGCATCACAGGGAAATGAACCTGCAACACTACCCACATCCCACTTGCTTCTGCTTCCTAACCACCCAGAGTCCTTCCAGGTGGGCAGAAATTGCTAACACAGAGGCTCCCTAGTTCATAATCAACTCATTTAAGAAAGAGCCAAATGGTGCTCAATGCAGCAGGGACCACTGATTAGACCAGCTTTGAAGAGGAAGTCAAAAAAGACACACAGATACACAGTCATTTCAAGTGCAGTCAGAATCAACAGGAATGTATGTGCAAGACAGAGAATCAAAAGAAATGCACTAGGTATCTCCTAAAAACTGTTATATAGCCTCCAGGTTTTCAATTTTTGAAAATTTAAGAAGGTCTGTATATTTTGAATTTTAAAATCAAAGAATTCTGTTTCCAGATCAATGCATACATGTAACAACAGCAATAAAAATATTCAATAGAAATTTCTGAGGATCCAAGAAAGACTGCATTCATATAGCACTGTGATATTTATGCATGAAAAGCACTTTCTAAGTATTCGCAAAACACTTCATTTTAGAGAGCTTATCAGATCCAGGACAGAAATTTCCAGGAAAGAAATACCATTTTCCACATACACTAGTAAGTTCTGCGGTTTGTGGGAATTCTCTAAATGACATACTTTTGTACAAGATGGAATTCTCACCGAGTACACCAATTAAAAATAGAAACAAAAAGTAAAATGCAATTTGAATCCCTTTGTACTGTTGGCTGTAGTATCCTCTTAAGTACAGTGGACCACACTGGAATTCATCAGAGAAGTACACAGGCACTATCACTGCCACCTGAAAAAATGTTCAAAGTCTTAACTTCTTCCTGAAGTTTGGCAGCAAAAGACAAAAGCAAGTTGTAATGGCTGCTACTCGTAAATTGGCTCTTGTAAATTTTACCCTAGAAACCTGGCCCTAGAAGCCCTTTTTTCTCCTGTAAAAATATAAGGAGTATGAATTTCCCAGGCAGCTACTCTGGTGTTTAATATTTGTGAAGACTTACTAAATTTCCATCAACCTTTGCTCAAAATTAAATCCAAAAGACAAAAAAGGATGGCTTTGTTGGTCCCTTGCTTAAAACTAACATTTCATACAGAAAGCAACAAGAGGCCTCTACCATCACAGCCTGGGACAAATTTGTCGTCTACTACTACTGTATTTATCACCAGTTAAATTATCAAGAGAAGAATGCATGCAGTAATCGGTGTATTTATTGACATGCTTCTCACTCTTGTGCACCATTTTCCTTATCTGCTGCCTCTTCAAGAAGCTCAGCTGAAAAGAGCTGCATGAATTTTTTGGCTGAACAGGTAACATAAAGACTTTGGATTTTTTGTGTGGCAGCTAAACAAAGTTTCCAGAAAATACAAAGTGTGCATATGCTTCTAAAGAAAAGGAGATTGTAATAAAAATAAAAGCATTCTGATGACCCCTGGTGGCCACTTCATACAAGGAAGTAATTGCATTCCATCTGAGAAAAGCAGATCAAACAGAAAAGTGTTACATGTTCTATTGGTAGGCATATCTACAGAAATTACAGCTGATATTATTCAATTAGAATATTTATTAGAATGTACATATTTACATGTCTATCTATATCAAATTACTGTATTACGGTAGACACATAGACATACTCAAAAATTTAACTATTAAAAACAAATCCTATTTTTCTCTTCAATGAAATAGAAGTGAGCACACTGGAAGTATTTCAGCTCAATCCTACAAGACATACAAAATGGACATTTTTTCAGTTTTGACTTTCCAGCGGGGTTGCTCACATAAAACAGAGGGTGTTGGGGAGAAGCACAGTGGAAGCAGGGGGCTGCCTCACACCAGGACGCACTCAGAAGGGCTCTGTGTAATAGATGATGTCCCAGATCCCTTCAGCACAGGCAGTTCTCCAGAACACTTTAGCAAAGCAAACAAACCAGACTTTCCTTCTTTATATTTATATATTTATCTTGGACTTCTTCAAAAAGAAATTAATATTCATCATTAGGAATCAGTATAAAAAGGTGACAGCCGTACACAGACCTCAACTATGGAGAAGGTAAACCCTTAACATGCAGAGGAAAAGCTGCATGACAAATCGCGTCTTTTCTCCTTAATGCTTTCCTGTAATACATGTAAGCAATGACAGCAGCACTGCCATGTCCTCTGCAACACAGAGAGAGATTTTTTCCACGAATAACTTAGAGGATCATGACTGTGACTTAAACCATGCACAGCTGTGCAAAGCCTGGCTTCCTCCAGAAGTAACTGCTACCTGCGTTCAGGTGAACAAACCCATGCTTCAGTTGTAGTCACTGCAGAACTTTTAATGCTAGGTAGTTCTGTACTCAGAACAGTTCAGGGGTTACAACTGACCTTTACTCTAATTTCCATCTGTGACACATCTGTCTGTGTCAAGAGACAGAAACCAATATAAGACAGCAACAGGAGGCGTACCAGTGTGACAGTATGGCAATATGAGTCCAAGCACTGGCAATATGGGATGATACAAAAATTATTCATGACTTCTGTGATGCCTGTGATAGCAGTCAAGGGACACTACTATGGCACTTTTCTCTTCCCCATCCTCAAGCTCTACACTAGAAGAACTAAGCCATGTAGCTATAAAAGCTTCCTGCACTTCAGCTGAGGACCAAAAAGAGGCTGAAGGCCAAGCAGGCTCCCACTTCTCCCCAACAAAACAAACTCTTGGTCAGCAGGTAGAGAGTGAAGGTGAATGAGGGAGAAGGTGTTGCTATCCCAGAGAGAGAGGCCAGAGGATGCCAGAGCAGCTTCCACCTCCTACTGCAGCCCATATGATGAAACCACATCTTCCCAGAATGGGTCCTAGGCAGACAGAACTGAAGGAGTGAAGAAACTGAAGACAAGGAACAGCTTCTTGCTGATACCACCATCACTTATGAAATGAAACCCCCATTTACTAGTCAAAAACATTCACACTTACTAATATTTTGGCAACAAATACCATGAAGGTTTCAAAGCTTCTGCTCGTTAACAGTATCCCTTTCCCTCCGTGTCTATTTTTTTCAATACAACAAATTCGGTGCTTGCCTATATCAGTCCCTAAAAGTCAGCTCTCTTCCAGAACCAGTAATATGCCTAAGCATGTGCACAGTGGCAGCACAGTTTGCGGGAGCCACACACGTTCAACTACATTTCCAAGCAAGGAATCACGTGACAACATTTTCATCTCTCCTGCAGAAGTGATGCATGCAGTGTAGCAATAGGGAACAGTTGCACTGGGGACCACTTCCCTAATACCTACAAAAATTATGAAACTTCACTCTGCTCTAGGAGCTGCACCTTGCTTACTGGGTATCTTAAGTGTACAAAACCCTTTCCCTATTTTGAATCATACTGTTTAACAGCTACACAAGACTGCAACGCATTTCCTTCTGTTGTTGGTTTACCAAATCAAACTCCAATCTCCAGTCAGCACCACAATATCAAACAGCTCCCTGGGAAACATCAGCAATGGAGCCCAAGGTGTGGGGAGTCTCTCCCTCTCACCAAAGCCCAGCAGCCACACAGAGCCACTGCTAACCCCACTATCATCTGGCATGATCGGAGCAGCACCACAGCCCTCCTCTTCTGCAGTGTAGGAAGATGTGCCTGCTCAACCTGGTGATCCTGGGCATACCCTTCTGCTCCCCAAGGCCTCCCCAAGGCAGGGAGTGCAGATGCTGCTGGACCCTGCCCAGACCCAGTTCCTGGGCATCACAGGAGGTCATGGAAGGACCATGCAGTGCTTGGCTGGGCAAAGGGATCTTGGGAGTTAGGGCAGAACTGTAACTTGGTTGCAGAGACTCCGTATGTCCTCGATACATCATTGCTCTTTCTCTCAGGGATGCTTTAGGAGAGTATTATTACTAAAAATACTACTAATTCCTTGAAAAACACCAAGTTGAAATCAATCCCACAAACTTTCCCAAGATCAATAGATTTTAACGAACACAGAAAACACAGTAGCAACCATGGGCAACTACCAGGAGACCAAGCTAGAGTAATAAATTGCACCTGCTCCAACACTTTCCTGGCAGGAAAAAATTGACATATCACTAAGCAGGCTGTTGCTCAGCTGAAACACCCACAGGATCTGAGGGACCACAAGATGGGCGACCCGCGTGGTGACTTACCACAGCAAAGCGCAGCCAGGACTCAATGCCAATCTGCCCCCCACAGAAGGGCAGGGTTTTGGAAGCTCTCAGTTGACGAAGCAGCCCAGACCACAGAGTAAGTCCCTCTGACTGAGCAGTGTGGGCACAGAAAGAGACTGCAGGTCCAAGGGGCTGCTTCCTACAGTAAAGAGTCCTGGCACAGCCTGTTTATCTCTCAGAGGGTAAAAAGAATATTTAGTCACTGTTTCAGTCATCAACAGCCATTTTCCTAGTATTTACCCTGGGAAAAACTTTTACAAGTTAGCTCTTTTCCTAGCTGTTATCATCGACGAAAAAGAGACAACAGTGCCAAATTAAACCTTACAGTTAACAGAGCAAAAATGTTGGTTTATGTCTTTTACAGTGAAACCTAACATTAAGTGTCCTGTTCCATCATGAATTTTCCAGAAGACTTGAGCATCACATCCTATTTTTCCCCAAGAGCTATGATTCAAACTTTCACTTTCTGGTAAATTCCATGAGTATTTGATAATCAAATGCAACTTCCATTTTGTCAGCTAAGCAGCTTTCCTCATTCTAAAGCACCAAGTTCTTTTTACAAGAAACAGGAAAGGAATTCATTTCTAACAGTGACCCTGCAATTCCATTTTACAATTTAAAATACAATTCCATTTTACAAGTTAAAATTTTGGAGCAAATGTACCACTTTCCCAGGATTTAATATCTGATACAGAAGATTTTACTGGTTGAAATCCTGTAACAGCACAAATCATAGCAATGTAAATATGCAAAGGATCTTATTATAGCCATTACACTTTTCTCATCAATCTCATTCTGTACTACTGTGTTAAGGACATCTAAGTATTCTTAGGTGCATGTACAATGGAAAAAATAAATTAATAATTTTAACGAATCTCTCACAAAATTCTCCCTCTCTCCAAATCATAGAATTGTTTCGGTTGGGAAAGACCATGTTCATCAAGTCAAATGTTAACCCAGCACTGCCAAGTTCACCACTAAACCATGTCAAGTGCCACATCCACACTCCTTTTAAATACCTCCAGGGATGCTAAACTCCACCACTTCCATGGGGAGCCTGTTTCAGGGCTTGAGAACCTTTTCAATAAAGGAATTTCTTGTAAATCCAATCCAAACCTCCCCCAGTGCAACTTGAGACCATTTTTGTTTGTCTTGTCACTGTTTGCTTCTCCCAAGTAATCCCCACCTGGCCACAACTTCCTTTCAGGTACTTGTAAGAGTGTTAAGGTCTCCCCTGAGTCTCCTTTTTCCAGGCTACACAACCCCAGCTCCTCAAAAGACTTGTGCTCCAGACCCTTCACCAGCTCCGCTGCCCTTCTCTGGACATACCCCTGAACCTCAATGTCTTTGTTGATGTAAGTGGACCAAACCTGAACACAGGATTGAAGGTGCTGCTTCAGCAGTGCTGAGTACAGGGGGACAATCCCTGCCCTGCTCCTGCTGGCCACACTATTCCCCACACAGGCCAGGATGCCATTGGCCTCCTTGGCCACCTGGGCACACACTGGCTCTTGTTCAGCCACTGTCAATGAGCACTCCCAGATCCTTTTCCACTGGGCAGCTTTCCAGCCACTCTGCCCCCAGTCTGTAGTGCTGCCTGGGGTTTCCCATGACTCAAAGGCAGAACCCAGAACTTGGCCTTGTTAAACCTCACAAACTGGCCCCAACCCATTGATCCAGCCTGTTCAGATCCCTCTGCAGAGCCTTCCTGCCCTCCAGTCCATCAACACTCCATCCAACTTGGTGTTTTCTGCAAAATGACTGGGAGAGTCACTTGATCCTCTCGTCCAGATCATTGATAAAGATATTAAATAGAACCAGTCTCCAACACTGGGGAGCACCACTTGTGACCAACCATCAGAAGGATGTAATTCACAGAATTCACAGAATTACTAGGTTGGAAGAGACCTTCAAGATCATTGAGTCCAACCCACGCCCCAACACCCCAACTAAACCATGGCTCCAAGTGCCACATCCAGTCTTTTTTTTAAACATATGGTGACTCCACCACCTCCCCAGGCAGGCCACTCCAGTACTTGATTCCATTCACCACCACTCTCTGGGCCCTGCCATCAAGCCAGCTTTTTACCCAGGCATCCTCATGCCACTACGTGTGTTTTAAATTACCTGAACACCTATTAACATCTAAATTCAAGTGAATTCACTGGGAATACTGCATTTGAAAATCAAGATATTTCTTTAGCTGCTTAAAAAGGATTTGTAAAGTAGTGCCATATATCCAGAATTGACTATTTTATCCACAAAACTTGTTATTCAGAATTAAATAAAATGATATAAGCCCACTTCTTTTTAATTAAAATTCGTTTATATTTTGAAAACTCAACAATTAACAATGCTTAGTTGCATTAATAACTCACTCTCCAGAATGCTTCAAAAGAAAAATTAAATTATATTAGATTATTTTTAATAACTCATAGAATTTAAAAGTGCCCAGTTATAAATGAAAGGACTACAGAACAAAGGTAGCAAATGCACACATTCAATGCTATTAAAAGGCAGACACATGAGATCTCATGTATCTTGTGCCATTTGTAAAAAGGTTGTTTTATTATCAGCGTAACTAATCACAATGAAGACATCTCTTACAATCAAAGACATTATAATGAATTTTCTTTACAGCTACAGAGAAATGGGATTTGCTGTTCCATATCAAACTAGAACAGGCTGTATAAATTCTTCTTCATATTTATTATTAAATGTAACTTTTATCTATAAAATCAACCATGAAATATTAAAAACTGAAACAACAGAATTTATATCCTTTACTTAATTTAGTTTGAACGGTCTATTCACTAAAGAGAGGAGAAAAAAGGTTACATATGTATTATATAACATGTCCTCCCCTCTCCCTCATAAGTGTTTCCATTATAAACCACCTAGTTTCTGGAATTTATAACTCAGCTGTAAAAATCCACTTCATATGTAAAAGTTGGTATACTTTTCCTTTTACAAATTTAACAAAAAAATCTGTTTCAGAAGGAACGCAAGAAAGAATGTGAGAGAAGAGAAGGGGAAAAGCAATTAGACCAAGAATTTTAACTCTTGGCCAGTTAAATCAGTTGGTACAAGCCATCTGTTGTAATTCAGACCCATCTTCCTACCCCATCACCTGAAGAACCATTTGGAGAGGGTCAGCTGGCGGCACCAGAGCCCCTGGGTAGATGGAAGCCAGGTACTGCCCTCCAGCTGCTGCTGACCTGCCAGGTTCAGGCTATCTTATCCTACTGCTATCTCCTGAAGTCATCTGTGCAATTGGGAACTGGACAAACGGAAAATAAGTGAGAATAGCAAAAAGCATTACAATCACCTGTGTCAGAGAAGAGAAGACAAAGCACATTAGCACATCTTAAATCACAAATAAACAAAACAGCCTGAAAAAAAAAGGTTTTCATAATTAAAAGATGTAAGACTTGAGAATTCAGGAACTGGAGATTGGACAACGTACAGTGCAATGAAAACTGAACAGAAAAATAAGGGCAGATAAAAACTATCTGAAGTTCACACAAGGACTAAAAGGGTCTTATTTGAGACAGCATGGAAAACAATTCATACATAAGATGGCAGATTCCAAAATGAAGCATGAAATAAAGCAACAAGAGACAAGCAACCTATGACCTTAAGGTGCAAGCTATAACCTACACTATTTACTGCTAGCAATATCTTACTTTCAGCTTTTTCCTGGAGCACAACAGTGAAATTTACCTTTATTTTCAGAGTCCCCATTTTACAGTCTGAAAGGAATAGAAAGAAGCAGCAAAGGAGTAAAACCTTGCATTGGTTCTCATAGTGCAGCTGGCAAGTTGGATGAGCTGGCAGGAGCAACAACCAAACTACACCAGTAGATGCCTGCAGACACTGTCTCAGGAGCATCAGGGAAGCTGGCAAAGACCTGAAGTCCAGAGATGTTCCCATGTGCCTCAGGTGATGCTGCACTCTTGCTTAGAGGAAATCACCATGGCCACGTGTTCAAATATAGCCTTTATTTAGTCTTCAGCTAAGTTTATTCATCAGAAAAGTCTCTCTCTTGGCAATTCTTTAACTACAGCCCATGAGGACGATGTATATATATTGCAACAGTTCCCACAACAATACAAATATGTTTCTAAATTCATTGGTTCTCTACAGTGATTCAGGCTTGAAAGTAGTCAAAAGTTTTAAAAAAAGAAACCTTCACGGGAAGATCTTTTAGTGGAGTAGATTAATCTGGCATACATGGACAGCAGAGGATATTTCCAAAATATAAATAAAAAACCAAACACAGTAGAAAGACATTACCCACACCCTCTCCTGCCACACTCAAAAAAGGTACATGAGCAAAAAGAACTACAAAATATGAATTTTAGGGATCTATTAGACATTGATATCATTCATTATTTTGATATAGCCTGATTTACAATAGAGACAAACAATAAGGAACAAGAGAAAGAATGAGAAGATTGGTGCTCTAAGGCAAACATATCCTTAAAACTCCAGACTCAAAGAGCAAAGGCTGCAAATGTAATATCGGTTACCAGTGTATGGAATTTATGTCAGATCACCAACAGGAAAAAAAGAAGAAGGGAAACGAAAGACTGAATAAAGCATCAAGGATCCTCTAAGGGATCAGATGGTCCCATGGCACAAAGATCTGCACTCAATTCCCAAAATTCAACAGTCCAAAATCACTCATGTCTGTATCTACCTGGTATGTTAGCCACTACTGTACTGCTCAATGTCAAGATTTAAAACGTCTGGATCAGAAAGTGAGACCTGGAGTTTTAGGTACTGATATCTCACATCCAATTCAGAGAGGGAAGGAAAAAATCCAGTTCCTTCCCAACCAGCATGAGACAGCCCCTAAGGTAGACAAAAACAGTAAGCATAAGTCCTAAGCCCAGAAAATGAGAGCTGCTAAATATGACAACCTTGAGAAAAGACACTGACACTGCAGAGCTGCAACCATATGATTTACTGTTCACAAACCTGAGAAGTCTCATTCTTGTACCTAGGGTGCACCTGCAGTGGGAGCACCCCAAAGCAGGCACCCATGCAAAACCTCCAAACCTACTGCAGCTGCCTCATAACTTGGGGTTCACCAGTCCCAAAAATAGAGCCTTTTCAGGCCTGCACGTCTCATGCAGGGACTAGGAATCTTTTATGAAGAGTCACTAAAATCCATATTCAGTCTAGTAATAGTTTCATACTCCATGTCAAAAAATGCACAGACTATGGGATTATTTAATTTGAATTCACTGTATTTATTAGAATTCATGATCAAAATGTATTCATTACAAAAATACATATTGAATAAACATGAGAAAACATTTATTAATTGTTCTACCTGGCAGCTCTTATTCAGTGGAAGGTCACCAAAAAATCATTAGGAGTGCTTTCAAGAACTATTCAAACAAACATTCCTAGAAGCAAAACCACAACAATATGGTTTTTAAAATTAAAGCATATTTTACAAAGTACTAAAATGCAGAGCAATACTGTCCTCAAAATATGCCTTTAAATTACCCCTATTTGGAATGACTGGCATGACTGTATTAGCCACACATTTTAACATTGCTCAATCCAGTCAGCTCACTAAATCATTAAAAATACACATGACTGAGCTTCAGTTTGACCTGCAGTGACTCCTATATGTACTCTCAAAATTAACACAAGCACTGAATGCTACTAATATTCAACTTGTAATAACTGATCACAGAATATTGCCCTGTAATTCACTACAAACTAAAATCATAGCGCTCAACTGCGCATTTTCAAACAAGTGGTTTATAGCTCTAGATTTAAAATGCAAAGTTTCCATTATATTTAATAATTAAAATGCATGCTGTGTTATGGTTACATTTGGTGACTGGATTAGTAGTACCCCAACTGAGTTAAACAATGCCTTTTTCCTATTAGAGTTCATATTACCATATTGTCTATTTGTTTAAGAAAAGGAAAAAAGAAAGCACAGCAAGGAAGAAGGAATAAAAAAGAAATATGAATATCAAACATACTGAAAGACAGTGAGGACCAAGACAGCAAGAAGACCTCGTATCAGCAAAATATATGCTAGCTGAAAGCAGAAAAGCTGAAATATCTGTGCATTTAAAGTATGAAAACTTTTAATAAAAAGAATATTCTCCCTTTGTCAATAAGGATTCTCATTCAAAGCAAAGGGAATAAAGCTCAGTTTGTTTCCTGATGCACTTGCTACAAACTGAGGGAATACAGACATCACTGTCAAAGAGCAGACTCTTTCAGGCTGTCAACTTCTTAATCAGGCTCTGACTTCACTGGAAAGTGTGAAATTATGTAATTATTTATGCTTTGCAATTCTGATGGTTTAAAAAAATCCAGCACTATGAACATTGTCTTTTATAATGCAAAATTCCTACTGCGATTTTGTTTTAGAGAATATATCTTTTCTTTTTTTCTTGTGCTTTCTAGGTGGTTTATTCAAACAAAATTGAAATATTATGTGAAGTATTTCTTTTCCCTCAAAACAGATCCCATAGAGCTTAGAAACATAACTGACAAGGATGAAAAATAATTGAAAAATAAAGTAAAAATGAAATCATGGCCATAGTGACATCAATTGAAGTTTTCTCAGCACTGTCAGTTATATTGCCACCCAAAATTCTCTAATGGCAAGACTAAAGACCTTTAAGTAATTACAACAATTGTAAAAATAAAATATTATTTGACCCCATAAAAAGACATTCTCCTTATATTGCTGCACTTCCATGCAACATTTAAGTATAAACTGTAGAGATTAATTTTGTTTTCATTTCAAGTACATTTTAATTATCTTGGTTCCAGCAGCAGATACAAAGACAAGCCTGTGTGCCTGAAAGCTCACCTACTTCTCCTCTATCATAGCTGGTGTAATACATTGCCTCTGCCTGTAAGTCACCTCCTCAGAAATCATCCCTTTATAGGGTAAATACCCTTAGCATTCAAAAGACAAAGGAATGTATTCTCTGAAATAAAAGTTTATTTAATAATCCCCCCCAAAATACACTTTACTGAAATCAGCAACATTTAAACTCATGATGAAATCCCCCCCAAAATACACTTTACTGAAATCAGCAACATTTAAACTCATGATGATGTGAATGAAGAAGAGAAAGCATTCCTGCAATTCAACCTCCACCAGCAAAGTTCAGCATGTTATTTACCTGGAAATGGAACCTGAATAGCCTGACCAGAGCTAGCAAAATGCATTGTCAGGTTTTCACTTGTCCTCTCCAACCAACATCCCCTGTACCCAATGACATCGTGCCCAGGAAGGATTCTTGGGGTTTGACAGAAGGAGCTCCTTGTATCTCATGAGATGTCTGCTCCAGAGCAGCTGAAGGTCAACGCCAGACCTTTGACAGATTTCTCTTCAGTCTCTTCCTCCCCTTCCCTCCTCAGGTTGCCAACCCTGTTGCAAACTCATTGGGTGACACAAAGGAAAGGAGACAGGGAACCAAGCCTATATACAACCCTCTGCAGATATCAGAGGCACTCACAAAGAAGTCAAAGCAAGTTGTCAAGAATTTCTGAGCTACCTAGATTTAGAACAGCACTCACATTCACAAGTCTGCATTTTTGACACTTAAAGTATAATGAGAAACAACTAAAGACAAAAAAGGGTAGTTTTTTTCATACAACATATCTTCCAAGTTCTAAGTACCAACAAGTAACAACACTGTATTATAAAACCTCTGCTCACGAAACAACCTGTTTTTTGAGGTAGGATTTGGACAAAAAAAAATTAAAATCCAATTTTATTTCTTTGGTTTTTTATGCAAAAATTATGAAATTGAGAGCTTGTGTCAGGTTCTGATTTTGATCACTTTGACACAAATTGAAAAAATTCTGTTAAACTAAATGGAAATATTCTGATTTATAGTCAGGTAAATAACATCAAATTCTGGTCCCAGGTTTTCTTTCCTTCCTGATTAAATTACATTAATGTACACTCAAAATAAAGCAACTACTGCTATCCTTGTTGTTTTTTTCAGGAGAATAACTTATCTGTTAAAAACTACTACCTGGACATAAACACAAAGTCATGAGGGTTCTTCACACGTCTGCCATCTATCTGAAGCCTTGCAACAAAGAGGCTTTTAGCAGTATCGTAGTACATGGACACCAACATATCATCCTAAATATAGGAGAGAAGTCAATCTGCTTCTGTGAGGACCTATAGGCCATGGTTTCTCCTTAAAATACTTTTTATTAACCTGATATGTATATGAGACAGCAAAAACCACAATACTCTGCATTCTTACACGGAATGTACCAGAAAAAGGCTCAACAACTAAATATTGCATCTTCACATTTTGTTAAAAGATTTGACATAGTATTCATTGCCATATTATTCCTAATTAGCAGTTTAAGCTTGTTAACAAGAACAGTTTATTTAAGGTAAACAGGAATTATCTTTCCATTGTATAGATAGGACTTGTAAATAGGACAGCTCATAAATTCTAAGATGAGAGCAACTAGGAAACTATTCATTAAGGCTTGGGTTATAAATTCAAAACATGAAGCACAACATGCTTAAAGAAGAAGGTTTTATTTTTAAAAGCATTCATTAGGCTCTCATCCTCAAGCCTCAGACTTGTAAATAATTTAAAATGAAAATGTGAACAACAGGCAGGGAAAACAAAACAAATGCAATTCAAATCAGTCCATTGTTGTACCAATAAAACTCAGAACAATAGAAACTAAGTTGGCAGATTTTCAAGACAACATCCAGAAAACATCTTTATGTACTGTATCTTTGAACATATATGTTGTGCTAGCACTGGCTCCAATCAAAAAAAAAAAAAATTAGCTCTGTCTTGTAACAGCCAGGCTTTGCCCAGTAAAGGATACACAAGCTGAACTTGTAATTTTTGGTATTCATTGCACTCTAATTTGGAGATGACAAAGCAAACAAACAAGATGCAGTTCATCGATTTTTTTATATTTTATATTTATCCATTCTGACTTTTCAGAAATGTATATCCTATTAATTTATATGACATAATGCAAGAATAATCTTCCCTTTAAAGATTAAGGCAAACCTCAGTTCGCCTCACATGGGGAGCACAGAAAGAAACAGCCTTTACTTCACAGGCATTGAAAACTGGAAGTGAAGAAGACAAAAGTAACAAATCAAACAAAAAATCAAAACACAAGCACCACTGCTGTCCTCACTGCATATTCAGTGTCCCTAATCCAATGTCAATACAACCCTGCAGAAAGCATGTCACACACCAAGGAACCAGGAAAGTGCAACATTTTGCCTTCACTGAATGTATGGAGCTTGCTATCCTTTTCTCAAGGACCTAGAACAATCCAACTTAAATATTCAATGTCACTTAAACATTCAATGGAAGACAAGCATGCAACAGGAATTTCTTTCTCCATGTTAGAAGACGACATGAATTGCAAAATGCAAAAATGCCATATTGCTATGCCGAAAATGCCATTTCCTCTGCAGAAAGATGTGCACAGACGCTGGCTATCCCAGGAACGTCAACACACGCTCCTCAGAAGCTTTTCACTTACTGGCTGCACCCCATGCACCAGGAAACCTGACACTTGTCAGTCACACAGGATTTCCTGCATGGCTGCAGAACACTGAGCAGGAAACTCGGCACACCCAGTAAGCTCTGGACATACAGCAGGATGAGACTCAGCTACAGCACAGGGCTTTCCAGAGGCACCAACCTTCCAGGTACTACAAGAGCAGCAAGTCTGATGCTTCCACATGTGAACCAAGACAGAAAGGTCACCTCTGTCCCTGCTTCTCCCTCCAACACACAAGTGGGTGATGCCAACATGCTAGACACCACCAGTACAGATAAAGTAAGTCTCCTCCTGATTAAGAGTGCTAAAGCAAACTCTGCATGGACTATCTCATGTTCACAGCAAATGTTTACAGCAAACATTTAAATAAATCCAATCTAACCCACTGAATGGAAACAGGTGAAGGTCACAGGCTCTTCCAGAGTGAGCCCAAGCTTGAAAACCTGACTAAAGAGAGAACTCACAGAAATAAAGCCAGAGCTCTTGAGGTTATCCAAATAGCAACAAAACAATCAGCCTTTGATTAAATCAGAATTCCTGTCAGGACCTCCACAAACTTCTCTGGAATGTTCTTAAACTTCTCGCTGGAATGTTTCCTACAGAAAAGCTTACATACCATGTAACTGTATGGATGCCATAAAAAAATTCACATGAAACAATGATTTCCATACAAAATGATGACTTAGTGTTACTATTCCAGTAAGTTTTGTTACCCCTTGTAATTCCAGTGGATTTTAACATTTATATGTATTCTTTATGTCTTGTTACCTATATTTTTGAGAAGAACTTTTGAAATTCCAAAGATGGGGCTAAGGACAGCAAGAAACTTTCTAACTACAACTAGACAAAGAAAAAACAGCTAGAAAAGCATCTATTATATGCACTTGTAGCAAAATATAACCTATAGAGATGTATACATTCAGATCTACACACTGAAATATTATGTACCCTTACTCTTTACACCTCCCCTTGGGCCACTACATACACCACACACACATAACAACTTGTATGTCTAGACTCAGAAAGACAGAGGCAATTAAAATTTACGCCTGTACCACTAAGGATCAAAAAAACTTAAGAACACTCACAGCCCACTTAAACAAAATCCATACAGACAGCAGTTCAGTAGTAGGCCAGACTACTGAGAAAAAAGGTCAGTCTGTTGCAGGACAAGCAAACAAAACAAAGCAAAAAAAAAATAGCAATCAACAGTTCTGCTAACACAGGACTGGAAAGCAGTCACAATCATGCAAATAAGCATTTTACTTTTGGAACACCATTAGTGTCTGTTTCTAAAAGGCATTTAGGTCATTTCTTGGTAAGGATATGTGTGAATTGGGCAGTACGCACTGTCATTTTCCTTTCTATACTGAGGAAAGACAGCTAGATTTCTTTGTGCTATAAAGAAATCTGCTGACATAAGTTTGGGACACAACTTTCTTTCCTCCTCACGTGTTGAAGAACTGATATTAAGTAAAATATGAAAACTTCCACATACATTTAATATCAACACCTAGAATGGACTACAGACCGTTCTCTAACTACGGACTCTTCTCTGGCAAATGCAAGAAACAGGACTAATGGCATTCTCAACTGCAGAGCAGGAAAGCATGTATGATTCCCTGGTTTTAAACATACAGCTCCCTTCTGCAAAGGAAAAAGTCATCTTTGGAACTTTTGCAGGTGAGAAATTAGAAATTACAGGAACATCTTTACATTTTTTGCTTCTTCACTAGTTTTATACACACATGCTAATAAACAATCTCAGTTTATATGCTAACACACTTCATAATGACAAAAAAATAGAAAGATTAGAGTTTAGAAGTAGGTATAGGCATATTTAAACTTTCATACATGTTTGTGTAACCATGTAAGAATGCCCACTGAAAAATCAAACAGACCAAAGATAAAACCACTCTAATGTTACTGGAGAGATTTTGCATGAACTTTGACACCACAGGCCAGGCAAGATTTAAGCAGTTTGCAACGCCAGGTCCCATGCAGCCCTAATCCTAATACATTCTCTCCAAAACATCCATGGATAACCCTATGCCTGCTAGTACTAGACATTGTACTTGCCTGACAGAAGTCAGCCTCTCTGCCCAGGCAACTAGCAACAGGACAAGAGAACACAAGTCTTAAGCTGCACCAGGGGGAGTTTAGGCTGCACATGAGGAAGAGTTTCTTCACACGTGATTAGCCATTGGAATGGACTGCCCAGGGAGGTGATGGAGCCACTGTCCCTGGAGGTGCGTAAGGAAAGACTGAACTCAGCACTTAGTGCCATGGTCTAACTGACATGGTGGTCTTGGGTCAGAGATTGTACTTGATCTCAAAAGTCTTTTGAGAAAGAATACCAGTTGATTCTGCGATCACCAGTGAGGCACAGTGCTCATTTTCTCCATGCCTTTGTGTCCACCAAGAACTGTCATTGCTTCTGCTCCTTCCACTCCTGGTGCATGGGAGGAGCAGTGTCTCCATGCCTTGGCTGCTGCTGGCCAAGGCTGCTGAGTGATGCACCTGCACCTCAGGCCACGGTGGGACTACTGGGTGGCTGTGCTACCCCAAGGTGGCAAGGCCAACACAAAGCAAGACCTTTCTGGGGTAGAAAAATAATCACAAATGCTCAGCTGGGCAGCTGCTGACAATCTGTCAAAGTGAAAGCACCATTTCCATTTGACTCCTCACGTAACACAGAGCACAGGAGAGAGACCACTTCGCCACACGTCTGGTTTTGAGAACAGCTGAAGGAAACACAGCCACTACATCTGTTGAATCACATCATCTTGTCTTTCTCCCCAAGCTTTCAAAAGAGTAAGTTATACTCCAGATCTCAATCTAAAAGGTCAACTTTTTAGTACCTTTAATATAAAACCATCATAATACCAAAGCACTAATTTCAATGAATGACTAAACCAGTGTTTTTATTTGACTGATGGGGTCATCCATTCAATGAAGCCTTTCTGTTTTCCTAAGAAAATATTTAAATTCTAAACCACATTAGGAAATTCAAACATAGCAGCCAACAAACAGTTCCAGTTCAACCACATTTCATGTGCCAGTCTGTCTGTAAATTCCATCTCATGCACAAAACCCCAACACTGTACACATTCAAAAAATTTAAAAAAAAAAAAAAAAAAAAACTAGGCAAAGCAAAGCCACTTCATTCTAATGTTGTGCACACTAACAAGAAAATGCTGTTCTTCACTACAAAAGGTTGGGTTTAACGGAATACTACAACTGACATCTCCTTCATACACATTCTATCCCCAAGTAACGTTTTTTTATAAAGACAGACAATGCAGCTTAAGTTTTAAAAGCATTTCTAACAAAGAAAACTCTCATGCAAATAAATTAGAAATCTTTGATGCTGTTACTATACAATAGTTCCTACAGAAGAATGATAGTAAAGGATTTAACTCAAGTCGTTTGAATTATATATCCCAAAATGCTAATAAAACTGACATGTTTGAACATACTGAAAAAGTCACAGTCCATCATTGTTCTGTCACATCAGTGCATTTAACTTTTTCTAAAATGTATGGATTATACAATTACTGCCAGGCTCCATATTTTATATATAAAAGCTACAATCTGATTATATGTCCATGCTGAAATAATTTATGAAATAAGGATGGAATGACTGCAATGTTACTTCCATGATGAATGTAACTTGCTGTGAATAGTGTAGGAGATTGCAAGAGAGACCCAACTGAAGCCTGTAATTGTCCTCATCTTTCATGAAGAGGTGTGACCTGGGAAAAATATAGATCCCAGCATCCAAAGCTCCAGCCTCATACAAACATCTTGATTACTCATATTCTAATACAGGAATGGAAAATTTATAGTCTTCACATGCCACACCTTTGGCGTATTAAGGTGAGAATCACAGGGAACTGCATCTAGTGTTTAAAGTGTATTTTAGTCTGTTATGGTTTTTCACCACCAGAAAATCCACCATTGCCACTCTTACACTTGCACTTTCGGATTTCCATTATTTACTACTCCCTGGGTGTTACTATCGTGCTTAATATCATAGGGATGAGCCCAAGCATGTGACAAAGCCAAGGTCTTGCAAGTCTGCATCAGTACAATTACACAAAGAGGCAAAGAGGGCACACGGAAACAGGAACAAAACCTTTAACTTTATAAATTCTAGGATCACTACTAGCTACAGCATTCAGATCACAAGTATTTTTTCCTTCCTCCAACTAACACTACATTTAATATTAACATTAGTTATTTGAAGGAGCAACAGGAAACCTTTCATAACAACTCAAACTAAACAAGACAGAACACAGATTCATAGAAAGGCTTGGGTTGGAAGGGACCTTAAAGATCACCTAGTTCCAACACCTTCTGCAAGAGCCATCTGCTGAAAGCCCCATCCAACCTGGCCTTGGAACAGCTACAGGGATGGGGCATCCACAACCTCTCTAGGCAACCTCTGCCAGTGCCTTTCCACCCTCACACTAAACAATTTGTTCTATATAACAGACATACAGATGATAACCTATCCCTCAAAAGCCATCTAGGAGTTTTGGTTTAACGGTCTTTCCAACTGAAGACACAGACACACTCAGAAGTGTATTAACATTTCTCTGTTGTTTATTGGAACTTGCTTTCCCTGCTACAATCTGACAGGTTCCCCAAGGGTCTAGTCTGACTCCTTAGATCAGACAAAACCACGTTGAAAGTCACAAGACTGTGAGAGCACAGGAGATGCTCATGATTCAAGAGCCCAACCTCCAGAGGAGAGCAGTAAGTAAACGAAGGGTCCGAAGCACAAGTCCTGTGAGGAATGGCTGAGGGAGCTGGAATTGTTTAGCCTGGAGGAGGCTCAAGGGAGACCTTATCATTCCCTACAACCACCTGAAAGTAGGGTGAGGCCAGGTGTGGGTCAGCATCTTCTCCCAGGCAACCAGCAATAGCTTGAGAGGACAAAAGCCTTAAGCTGCACCAGGAAAAGTTTAGGCTGGACATCAGAAGTTTTTCCACTGAAAGTGTGATTAGACTTTGGAAAAGATTGCCCAGGGCCTGGAGGTGCTTAATTGAAAGACTAGATGTGGCACACAGTGCTGTTGATGAAATGGTGTTCGGTATACCAGAGATCTTTTCCAACCTAACTCTGCAATTCTGTGACTGCTCTGCCTGGTGATTGAAGCAGTAAATAAGGAAAGCACCTACAACCCTTCTTTTATCCCTTATTAACAGCCACGTACAGAGCTGCTGCAGTGACGTGTGTTGTCCCTCACCGCCAACCGCGGCACTTCTCAAAGCTCATTCCCGCTTATTCTACAACAACCTCGGCGAAAGAAGGGGGAAGTAAGAAACAGGGAGTTCGGGCGGCTGAAACCACCCAGGGCAGCGCCAAACCCCACACGCCGACACTCCCGACCGCCCTCTCCGGACCGACCCCGCCCCGCCGCGCCTGCGCGGCCGCCACGGCGCAAACAGTCCGCGCTCGGC
>VWZV01013155.1:0-14168 GCA_013397155.1 Irena cyanogastra | reverse complement strand
TGCCGCGGGCGGGGAGGGGGAGCGCGGGGAGCGGGAGAGGGAGCTCAGGGAGCCGGAGCTGCGAGCCAGAGCCGGCAGCCGCAGCCGCAGCCGGCCGGAGCAGCAAAACAGAGGATGCCTGCCGGCCGCTCGCCGCTTCTCTGCGCACCCGCCATCTCCTCCACGTCCTCATGAATTAAGGCTGCGCGGTGGGGGTGGGGGACGGCAGCGGGCACCCCGGCGGAACCGGCGCCCCAGGCATGGCCGGCTCGGTGAGTGAGTAGCGCGGGTCTCCTCCAGCCCTCCGCCCGCGCTGCCCGGCGCCGCCGGGAAGGGGCTGGCGTGACCGGGAATTTCTCCTCGCATTCGGCTTTCCCTCCTCTCCCGCTGCTCCCGGCGGCGGCGCGGCGCGCGCACGCACTTGGAGGGAGCCGTGGTCCTGCCGCCGCAGCGCGGGCAGCGAGCGCGGAGACGCCGCGGGCAGGACGGAGCGTCCCTGACAGCGGGCCCCGGGTCTCCACCCCGCGCTCTCCCGGTGACACCGAGAGCTGTCCTACGCCCTCGCCTGTGGGGCCGTTTTTTTCTTGTTGCAGCGGTGCCTTGCTAGTTTTGCCGACTCTCCCCCCGCCAAATCTTTTCTGCCGTGTTTATGATGCAGCTGTGTCCGTGTGTCCCTGTTCTGCCCGCTATGGGTCCGGTTTCCCCCGGCCACCAGCCCCATCTCCGCTTGTTGGGGCGCTCACCGGCCGCTCCCCGCCTTTTCCCCCGCAGTGTGCCGTCCAGGTGAAGCTGGAGCTGGGACACCGAGCCCAGGTCAGGAAGAAACCCACCGTGGAGGGCTTCACCCATGACTGGATGGTGTTTGTCAGAGGGCCTGAGCACAGCAACATTCAGCACTTTGTGGAGAAAGTCATCTTTCACCTGCACGAGAGCTTCCCCAGGCCGAAAAGAGGTAGTGGGGTCTCCCCTGGGATGAGCGCTTGGAGGCGGCCCGGAGCGCAGGCCGTCGGTCTGTGCCGGTCTCGGTGGAGAACAAAAGCGGTCGCCAGTGCGGTGCTGGGCTGCCGGGGCTCTCTCCCGCCGCTTGTAGGGCTGTCCGGGGTCGGGAGGGGCTCCTCTCTGCCCCTTTACGCACTCGCTGCCGCGGGGATGTCCACTCTCGGTTACCCGTGGTCGCAGAGCTTGGTCCGGCCGTGCGTCTGGGTCCCGACTCCTTTTGGTCTCTCGGTGGTGGGTGGCACGGAATTAGCTTCTGTCCCAGCGTAGGTCCTCACTGCCGATTTTTGCCCACGTGTTACTTTCTTCTGGCTGGTGTTGTTTTCTCCCGATGTCCTGTATGACTGGAATGGGGATGCCTGTACATGTGTTGCTGTTCTGATTTTGGTATTTGTGTTTAGATTCCTTCAGCACCCTGCTTGTTAATTTCCTGGGTTTCATGTTTTCGTGAGAACATAAAAAAATCTCAAAAGGTGTGTATGTATGGTGGGTTTGTAGCCATACAAGTTTGGCTGGGAGACATGTAAGAAGTCTTATTTTCGGATCTATTTCCTGAGCTTTTGCTTGTCTTGATTGTTGTAGTGGAATTGGTTGAGGTAACAGTACAAATAAAAGAAGTGAGCAGCTTTATTTATCTATACAGACACAATACCTAGGAATTATCTTTCATTTGATCTGTAATCTTTATTGGCATCTAGTACTTCTCCAGTTCCTTAGAATAACATCATGATAAACCCTGTCTGCTTGGAGCTAGAGGGAGATAAATTGAATGTTCATGGAGCATAAGACAGGAAAATTTTGAGTGCTGAGATAAAAAAGCTTTGCTTTGTGATTGGATAAAAACATATAGTTTGATTTAATGTTTCTCAGTTGGAAAATACCAAGCTGTGACTTTTTTATGTCAGTGACTGTGTTTTCTCTAGAATAGTTTCCTTCCCTTAAGCATCAGAGTGTAAGAATTATGATATTTCGTCTCTAGAGTTTATCCTCTGAAGTACAGGGTATTAATTCCCTTTTATTTTCATTCTGTCAGTTTATTTTTTGGATCTACTTAAATCTATGCAGTACTACACAAACCATTTTCAGTGAATTGTTTGAAATACTGCAGTATTACTAGTTAAATTGCCTAGCTTGTCCTAGTGAGTCTTCCTCTTGCTTTCTTCTATTTCTTATGCAAAAAACCATGACTTTAAGTCAATCTAAATAGTTTGGCAGAAAAACTCCCAAGAACAGGTCTAAGAAGCCTAAATAGCTGAGATACTATTATTCATATTCAATGAATTAGATGATGTATTTTATTAAATCAGTGGTAGCAAGTGTGCTTAATACCTGAAGCCCAGTCTGCATAGGGGCTGTTGGTGGTCCTCTCTGCTTTTATTATCTCTGCTATATTTATTTACTTGCGGGAACATGAGTCTACTTCGCAAATTTGGTTGCTAGGTGTGATATGGAACTTGCTAGTAAGAATATAGTTCAGGACTTTTGCAAGTGAGGGATACATCATTTGCTACTTGGTTTGTGTCTCCAGCTGCTGAGTTCAGTTACACAGTCATTTAAGTAATTCTTTAAAGTGTGGAGTTTTGTTTGTATGCATCATTTTCATGATGTGGCAACTGCTGGGAAGGATGCCCTCTTGTGTAGCCTGGGAGGGGACTTGTTGTACAGTGCTTGTACCTACCTTGGGTTGTGGGAGAACTCTGCAGCAACTCTCATTCAGCAGATTATAACGTGGATGGCAGGCACTCCATTCACTTCTGGGCTTTTTTTCAGCGTCAGTAGTTTTGGGAAGCTAAGCAATTTCGAGTCCTTGAAATCACATTGGGGGAATGATCCACGTGTGAATTACCTAGAATGTTTTCTGGTTTTGTAAAGTATTTAAAAGGGTGGTGGGAATGTGTGCCTTTTAAGTGGGAGCAGTTTGTCTTTCTACTTTAGAAGTACTGTTAAAATTTTTGACAGAAGTATTCTAAGGTGGTTTTTTTGGTCTCTGTAAATCAGTGCTACTAGTTTGGTTTGATACCTCAAGTGTTGCATATTTAATAGGAATGATATGCATGTTTGAAGTCTTAGTCAAACTACCTGTTTTCACTTTGTCTGCAGTTATATACTTTATTATTATAGCATAGGATAACTAACCACTTGGAGATACTCTGTAATTTCACAAACTTTTCCTGAGCCATGGGTTTAGAATGCTGAAATTAGATGTATAAGATTAATGAAAAGCAAGTACTAGTATACTGGCTAGCCATGATAACATCTGCCTGTCTGATAAATGTTCTTTTTATCTCTGCATTCATGAAAAGAGTGGCTGCTCTAAATGTATGCATGTTAGGAAAAGTTTTAGTTAATTAGGTCTACCTGTAAAGCTCATGGATCAATTTGAAAATAATAAATCAACAAGCTAAGATAGATGTTATTAACTCATAAAGTATTTCTGTTGCTTGATCACTTTTATTAGGGACACAGTAATTCCAGCTACCAGGGGAGGCAAGGGAGATAAATTATTGCCAGGTCATTTGCTTTGCAAATTTATGAGAATAGCTGGATAAACTGTCAGTTTGCCAGCTACAACTATGGCTGTGCTTATCTGTTTATGCTAGAAATTTTAGAAATACTAGATGTTGGCAGTGAGTTTGCAAAGGTGTGTCCAAGTGTTTGTTCTACTAATAGTTGCTACGGAGCAAGCAGGGTCCTGTATCCCAAAGTTGCATTAGTTTTAAGGTGGCAACATTACTGGGGTGGTGTTCAATCATGGGAGTGCAGAGCAGGTTGGTTCGTGTGTGTTGGCAGAATGGAGGGGTGATGGTGGCTAACAGGGGACAAAGTGTAGATAAGCTTGAGTGACCTAATAAAATAGTATTCTTCATCTTTCAGTCTGTCTCACCTTAAAATCCTGAGCTTGGTGGTGGTTTTTTTGCTTTCTGTTTGCCTTATGATGACTGAGTGCCTAAGTTTATCCTTGCATCGTGGAGCATACAGGAGTGTGCAGTGATTTGTCCTTTTTACTTCATCCCATTCAATGGCCTGCTCTGCTGTCTGATTTCCATGAGTAGCTTCATGGAGGGGTGGCAACAGGGCTGCTTGTCACATTATAGAGAGTAGAGTCATGCCCAGACTCAATTTCGGGTAGTATTTGCGAGACAAAAGCTCGCTAGGATGTTCATGCAGTCACAAATGCTGCTGTTTGCAAATCTTGTCTGCTGATGTAAATTGGTTGAAAGAAGATATGGAGAATTTTTAAGATTCTACCTTTATTTCAAAGCATGTGCTGCTTATCTTTCATCATTCATATGAAGAAAATTGTCCCATGTGTAGAAGTGAAGTATTTTACAGCACGTCTGTGAAACAAGGTGTGTCATCGGACTGTGGTTAGTTTTGATCCACTTTTATGCTGCCTCCAAAAGAGGAACTGTTGTTCTTGCATCGTGATATGTCTCATTAATCATATGGATGCTAGGAAATGTAGAAATATTTTCTTCTTGCGCAACAAATGCTGATGCTCTTCAACAGTTGCCTGACTTTCTCTTTCAGCTGGATAAGGAAATGTATCCTTTGTGTTTCGATGACTCATAAGTACACCTCAAAAATGGCATTGGAACTAGTGTGTTCTGAGGGCTTAAATTTCTGTTAATCAGTGGTACTTTTTGACAAATTAGATTTTTCCTATTGAAAAAATGGGTGGGCAGTATTTCTGTGCTAATAGCTTAGTCAATGTGGAAATGTTGGTTTGGTCACTGGAATGTTGTAACTTTAAAAGTGGGAGATGTTGCTTTTCTCTGTGGAGCTGAGAGCAATGCTGCTTAGTGCACCTCTTAGCTCAGTAAGATTTACGATGATATGGCAAAGTGGTGGAAGTAAAGCTGCTTGGTATTCTAGTACAGGAAGGACCAGCTGCATTTGTCTTCTAGAAAGTTCATATTTCCAGCATTAGTTGTTTTCATTAACGTAGTCTGTTAGTGCAGAATGTGATTTTAGTGAATCATAACAGTTTGAAATATATTTAGTTACTGTAAAATATGCCTTTTGCTATTCTTGTTAAATTATTTTTCCTTTTCAGGATTTTTAACTGTAAAAAAATTACCTTTTTGTGCTCCATTTAAAGTCAATGAGAGTCTTAACTCTATTAATTTTAGTGAGCTGAGTGATGTCAGGATAGGGACCCGTAAGTAGTTTCTTCCAAGATGATTGAAGTTTTCCTTTCAGACCAGCTAGTGCAGGCAGACCATCAGGATTATGAAACAGGCAACCAGTTTTATGATGTGTATTTTATTAAAATATTTAGCTACACTTGTAAGAACTTAGATCAATTTTAGGTCTGTTTTCTTTGCATTTTTCCCCTCTTAGATTTGCCTGAGCCTAACCATCTAAGTATGATAGGCACAGAGGAATTTCTTTTTCATCAATCTAACAGATACAGGTTTGATATTGCATCTTTTAGGGCAATTGTGGCTCTTAGCTGCAAAATAGTCACATGAAATGGCTGTTATCTAGTGAACAACTTCATTTGTTTAACAGGAAGCTCTTGAGACTTAATTTTGTTACTACCGAATATGAAGGTGAATGACTTTCAGAATACATGTGTGGTTTTAAGAGCACTTTATAATTCAGCCAGTAGCAATTCAAAAGGGTGTTTCACAGACTTAAAAGAAAGTAAAGACTTTCGATATAGGGAGGCTATCATGTTTTATATTTACATGAATGATATCAGTAAATAATTGGTGACTTTGATTTTAGGACACTGTGTACAGAAAACTTGAGTTTCTAATAAATAATTTCACCTCGTTGATATGACTCAAAAATTAATCACATTCAAAGCCAATATTTAGGGTTTGTTCGGAAGTAAACAGTGTGAAAAAACTGGAAAGTAATAGGACTGCTGCATCCTTCAGTGTCAAAAACTTTTCTAGTCTATTTGCACAGCTTTTTATGTGGTTTAATATGTGAATTATATGTTCAATGTGTGCTTATTTTAATTTTCTGGCATGGGAGGGATGTTACTCCTACCTACATTTCTTCTCCCTGTAAGCATGTTTCTGCAAGGGCAAATGCTGATTTCTGTCAGAAACTGCCAATCAGTTCTGGCTCTCTTAAGTCATAACAGATGAACCTTGGTTATTTCACATTAGGTTAAATTTGTATAGTGTTTAGTTGCCGAAACAGTTTTTTTAGTTTTACAAAACTCTAATTGCTTCTTACTAAAGCTACAATATTAATGTTCATTGATTGTAGCTCTTCTGGATTTTACATGGCAGGAAGTGTAGCTTCAGGACTGTTGTATGAAAGATTTTTGGATAGCTGTAGAATAATACTTGCTTGAAGTAGAGAAAAACAGATTATTCTGTATAAGATCAAATCTATCACTTTTTTAGTAAGATGAGGGAGAAGATACCTCAATATTAAAACTGTAGCTAATTAAATTTATTTAAGAAAAGTAAAACAGGTGTGTTGTTCAGTAATTATTGTTGTGACTCTATTTACATCTGTACAGTTAATATCCTTAGAAAAATAAGTGTGTCAGCAATGTTTAAACCATGTATTATTTAAAATTGCAGGTTAGGCAATAGGAACTGCAGGCATAATTGTCTGTTAAGATTTAGTAAGTTGTAAAATTTTGGACATGGATTTGTTGCAATTTTTTTTTGGTACTGTTTAAGTATGAAGGCTATTCTTGTAATGATGTTGTGCAGTGTGGTTAGAATTTGGTTTTTTGTGTGTTGGGTTTGATTTTGGGGCTCTTTATAGTTTTTCATTCAGGTTTTGGGGAGAAATGTTGACGAGGATTAATCTTTGTCCATTGTTCTGGTAGAATCTGTAAAAAAGACGACTTGATACGTTCAGGTGGCAACCTGAATGTAAAGCTTGTTGATGATGCTTGCAATAGCTTGGGAAAACACAGTTAATTTATACATGCTTAATCCAGAATTAAGTATATAGGCTGCTGAAGCTTGACTACATGAATTTTTGTGTGATTCTTGTGGTGAATACCTGCAATTTTAAACCAGCAGAATTTTGTTCATAGGCAACCATCCTCTTTCTTCCCTTCCTGGCAGTGATTGATAGACATATATGGAAACAAAGGAGCAGTCTAATTCTAACAGTTGTATATGTTTGCATGAAAATTATGATTTCTCATTTTTTCATAAAACACTTAGCTTGTAGTTCAAGATGTTGTTTGTTTTTTGTATGATTTTTGCCTTTTTGATGTGCCTTTTAGTATATAAAGGGCTAGAAGAACAGATTGCTGTATAAAATATTTGTATGCTTACTTATATATCTGTGTGGGAATTGATTTTATAATTAAATCTATTTATGTATGTCATCAGAATTCTTATCGGAAGAAGTTCTTATCTTATCAGAAGTTCTCATCTTTGGCTTAATTCTCTCCCTTGCTTGCCAGGCTTTATCACACTGTTAATCCTGTGCCAAACTCCTGCACTGACTCTGGCTTTCTAGAGGAGTACAGGTTTGTTTCTTTGAACTCCCTGGATGAGCCCAATGGGTCTGTATGCGTTTGATTTTAAACTTTGTGCGCACTATGGTTACAAAGTGTCTTGACAGCTATAACGTCATCTAAAAGATAGATCAAACGTAGTTTCTTTTAAATGCAATTGGGATATATTCTGAGCAGCTGATGCTTACAAATTGCAATTGTTCGACTGCAGTTACTTGTCTGTAATTCTATGTAAAAAAACCACATGACTATACATGGTAGTATGTATGTATTTTTCATAGGGCATCTTGGTCATGAATACCGGTGTATTTAATATTAAAAGAGGTGTTTCTGTTTTCAAATGGTTATGATGCCAAAGTGATTTATAACACATAACAAAGCAAAACGAGAGCAGGACTGAATGAGCAGTGTGAGGTGGATTGATTTTGCTGATGACTCCTGTGATGTATTGTGGTTTGCAGTAAGTCTAAATTTATTATTTGCAGCCTCTGTTCTAAAGCTCGTACAGAAGAATTCCACCCAATTCAGTGGGACACTAATTGTTCTCCTTTTTCTCGGTAGAAGTAATATGAACATAACATACATCTTGAAATAGGGGTTGACAGACAAGGTGTAGGCTTATAGGGGAAATCAAGGACTATGTGTACTTAGTATACTTATTTATACTTGTATACTTAGAGCAAGACAGTATTTTACTTTTCGTGTGCAAACTTTAAAGGGCAAGTTATCCAAGAAGGAAAAATGTGGAGATTCGGTGTAAACAGAACTACTTGACATTGTGAGCCAGAGGCTAGCATCTAGCCTCCATCCATCATTTGTGTGGAAAAATGGCAGGTCCAAAAATGTTTCCTGCTACTTGAAGCAGCCTTTCTTGTAACGAACTTTTCTTGAGGAATTTGGATTGATTGGTATTAATTGAGTGAGTGGAGTTTCAATTCCTTTTGTTATTCTGTAACAGGCTCTATAGTAACAAAAAATATGCACGTTTCATTTTGCATAATATGAATTCCAGGTGAGTATTTTATTGAAGAACTTGGTAAAAATAGTTTACACAAAGGGAGTTTGTGTCATCACAGCACTGGCACCATGTTTTACTGAAAAGGAGAGAGTGGATTAAACCTTGAAATCTTGTGTGCTCTCTGAACATGGAGATGCACAGATCTGGCTTAATATTCCAGGGCAAGTATTTGTAGTTAGGATGATGCCAGATAGTTTTTTTTTTGACTTGTTGAGTATTTTTTCTTTTGTTTTGATTTTGATAGTTTTCTTCTTACCCAGCCTTCTTGCAGCACACTGTAATTCTGGGTACTCTTCTTGTCTTAAAATGACTTAGTATGGCTACAAGGAAAAGCAAAACGATGTGAAAAGTAAAGTATAGTGAAATTGTACACCAACCTGTTTCTGTGAAAAGGTCTTAATGAATATTGCTTTGAAATAACTCTACCAAAGTATTTTTTTAAATATCACTAAACATAAAAAGCTGAAAAGCTTTCGTATTTAAGAGTTGTGCACGCTTGCAATATTTTTGAGATGGTGCTGTGTTTTGTCTCTGTGACATAAGCTTTTGCTAGGTGGAAGAAATGGAGACTAATAAGCAGAATAGTAAGATTAGTTCTTTTAAGCCAGATCCAATGCCATGCCCTTTACACCCAATATCCATTTTGCACCCAATATTTTCTGCCTTTCACTAGAAGGATGCTTATTAAGTGGAGGTGCTGTGGAGAGTCTGTGTCCTGTGCACAGTGTGTGCTCGCTTGCCCCATCTGTGTCTCAGGGCTTGGGGGTTTTGTTTTGCTGAGGACTGGCCCAGCAGGCACTGCATTCCAGGGCCTGGCTCCTGTGCAGCACAGGCAGCATGCAAGGAAGTGACCCAGTGGACAGGCTGACAAGGAGACAGAGGTGGATATCTACTGCCAGTGGATAACTCTGCATAGGATCCACACTGGAGTTTTTAAGAAATGGGGAGGAAGGTTGTGCAATGGTTTTATTGTGTTTGAAGACTGAATGTGGAAAGTATTTATGTAGATTGTTCCCTAAATTTAGCAGCTGACAAGAGGATGGAAGTGCAGTTAACTACTTTTGGACAAGATCAGTTAACTATTCAAAGTAGTTCTCAACAGGTAAATTTTAGATGTCTAAAAAGTAATCAGCTGGGCACTGGCATGAGGAATAGCAAGGAATAAAGAGATAATGATAAGGTACATACTTAGAAAGTATATATATTTTTTGAGAGTTAAAAAAAGCCCAAAAGGTGTGTTTTGTAAATGCATTGCTTTGTTTAGTCTTTCCTTTAGAGGTTGCCAAAGTCGTCTTTGTTTGCCGTACAGAAATCAGAAGATACTGTTCTTATAAATTCCTCTGTAATATGTGAAAGTTCCTAATCTATTCTGTTGTTGATACTAATAACATTATGTATCTTAGAGCTGCAAAGGTCTGCTCCTGTCTGTAATAAAATTCCTACATTGTTAAGACTAAATCTTTTTGGCACTCAAGTTATTTCTTTGCCTGGCTGTCAGTGATGTGTTTGAAGTGTTTTTAAGTGTGTGGCTTCTGTGAGTATTGTAAATGATTCCATTTGTACCTAGTAAATATTCTAAAACTTAAATTTGGTGAGACTTTTTTTGGCCCCTTTCAGTTGTGCTGTGTTTTAGCCTATTTCTGCAGCATACTGCTGTGAAGCAAAAAGTACTCATTATTTATTACGGTTAGGTTAATGGAAATGGCAATATAGCCATACGGTTGCATTATCCTTACTATTTGAAGAATAGAGATATTTCAAGAAGACTTCTCAGGCTGTAATTTTTTTTCTGAGGTTGGTCTGAATGTAAGACTCTTTTGCTTAAGAAAAAGGCAACCGGAACACATAAATCTGTTCCCTATCTTGTGGTCTTAAACTCCTGTCTGTGTAAGTAGGAAGAGGTACTAACCCTCCAACCAATCTCTGTAATTCGCTAGTATCTGTTCTTGTAAGGATATTGGCTTTTATTATTCTCTGTGTAAATTCTTCCCCAGGTAATTCTTTTAATAAAAGATATTACAGGTGACTTAAAAATGCTGTAAAGTATTTGTGTATAAATTACTGTGAAGCAACTTCATCCAAGCTCTTTAAGTGCCTTTGGCAGTCGTGTGCAAATACACCAAGACCAGCCCTTGAACCTAAATCAAATAAGGCAGCCAGCGTCAGTAAAATACTTGTTTGCTTCTGCAGGCATTGCTGTTGCTGTCCCATCCTAGCACTAGTGGGTATTGGCACTAGCCTTTCTAGTGGGTATTGCCTGGAAACTAAATAGAAACAAATTTGTTTCTGTGAACCAGATCTACATTAGGTTACTTCCTTGAATTTGTGGTATAGTAGAGGGAAAGTTAAACAGTCGTAGCGGGCCTTGCAGGTGTTGAAACAAAAGTTTAGTTGTATTAGATTACTGATCTTGGACTGCAGGGATATTTCCTTACTTTTTTGTCTTAAAGCCTGAACTGAACTTTGCATTAGTTGAAAATACTAATAAACTACTTGAAGATTGACATTTTAAGCACACAATCAAAAGTAGCCATTGTGTTTCAATATCTAATATTTATACTGGGTCTTGGGGTTGTTTGTTTGTTTTTGTGGGTTTTTAAAATTTGTATTTGGGAGTAGTTCAGATGTGGAAAGTTGTCAATATGAGTATTCTAGACAATGAAAAGTTTTAACATTTTGGTTTAAGTTCCTTCCTTTGTAGTCTGTCCTTAGATCTAGACAGTGATATTTTCTTGATTAAAATCTAAATTAACCTCTTATTTTTAAATTTAGTTTAATAAGCATTTGATATGTATGTATTAAGGTATAGAGCTTGCACACAATCTGTAAATGTGTTTATGTATATTGTAATTTTATAGACTTTGTTTTAGCTTTCCCAATAAATGATTTTGGAACCTGATACAGTGATTAGATCAGTTTGCTTGCCTTGAAACTTCAATCACTTAATCTAAACTCAGAAAAAATCTGGAATGTCCTTTTACTGAAGAGTTTTATTCTGAAATAAAAAAAACTGATGTCTGTATCTTTGCATGAAAAACACTAAAGGAAAATAATAATAATTAAGACTGGCATGCAAGATAAGGCACTGCAGATAAGGCTTCTTCTTCCTGCTCTCTGGAGAGCATTTTCTTTCATTCATTTTTATTCAGCCTGTTGTACTGTACATTAATATTACATAGCTGGTGTCTAAACCACTTCTGTGATTGTTTTCACAAAACTGATGTGGGGGCCCAATGATTTAACTGCAGATTAGGGATACACTATGTGCAAGATGCCTCCAGCAATGGCCAGGTATGGGATTGAAAGGGTTTTTGCAATTTTAGTTGCTGAAGTTAAGAAGAGTGGACTTCATAAAAATTAGGGGAAATTCTAAATGATCATGAAAAGTCTGTTTTTTCAAAAGTGGCACAAAAGATTTGGGGGTGGGCACCAATCAGGAAAAGCCAAATATTAAAGGTTAGTCTCCCTTTTTTGGCATTCACTTTATTGACCAGGCTATTTGTTAGGCATCACCAGGTTGGTGCTTATTCTTAAGAGGATGGGTTTAGAATGAAATTGTCATTATCCGTTGGTTTTTCACGGGTGGGTTCTTTTTGTGGTTTGGGGGTTTTGGACATTGCTAATTTTCTGCAGCACCTCTAGAGCATATGAATTAATTCTATGAGGGGAAAAAATGTGATGTGGGTGTATGTGCCTCATTTATACAAGTTACGCATATGCTTATTTGTACAGCCTTAGAATAGAATGTCCATAATTCTGATTTAATGTTGATCTGTGTATTTGCATTCATACTGTGTGCTTGTCCACAGTAGGAATTACTGGCAAAAATTTTTTAGCCTTCAACCAAAAAACAGCAGACAGTTAAATAGGAGGGAGCTTAAAGATGTTTTGCATTTTTTGTGTCTACACCAATGTGCATTATATTACTCAAATAGTGTTTTCTTTGGCCAATATGAATGTTTCTCTCACGTAAAGAAATATAGTAATCGATCTTCAATTTGTTCAGTTGAATCTCTTTTAAATTCCTTGTTAAGAGGTGAAAATGTTGCTGGAGTTATTTAGAGGCGTTATGGGGTTGTCCCCTAGCCTTTCTCAGAGATTTTTCATGGTTATCAGAAATCATATTGGCACAGAAAGAACCAGTGTCCCCAGCTTAAATGAGGGGGAGACCCTACCATGTTAAATCTAATAATAGTACACATGTAAAATACACCTATATAAATTCTCGGGTTCTTGTCATTACTGAATCTCTATGTATTTATAAATTGCTGCTGACAATATCAGTACCTTAAAGGGAAGGATTGTATCTTTGCTTCCTCTGCAGACTTAGGCAGTTTCTCCATTTCCCTTTACACGTTATGATTATTTGTCGCCTCTTTATTTGCTTCCACACAAGAAGGGGTGAGAGCTGAATGCTCAAGCAGGAAAATGTGCTTCCCTACTTGCAGAAGGTGCTGGAGAATCAGGTGTAGTGTTCCTTTTGCCCTCTTTCTCAAGGTGTCTGTATCTTTGCCTTCTTTGAAGCAGTGTTGATTTAAAATGTTGCTCTATCTTATCTGTGTTTGTTCTAAGTCACTTTAAAACGTAATCTTCTCAGTGCTAAGGTTTTGCTGTGTTCATGTTTGAGCATGTGGGAATTGATATTCCTTATTTTCCTTCTGTGCTTTCTGGAAATTAGATTTTTAGCACTGCCCTAAGATGGGTTTGAAGCCCTACAGGCAAGCTGGAATATCAAAGGGCTACAGGAATTCAGCTGTAATTGTTTTATGGCTTGCCAGTAATCAGCCCTATTTGTATAGGTAGCATAGAAATAGCTGTGATTTAACAATTTGGGGCGATTTATATCCACCATAAAAAAAATAAAAAAAGTTAAAGGGGTATTTTGGAAGCAGGAACTAAGCTGTAAATGCTAATTGCTTCTCCATTTTCTCAAAGGAACAAAAAGGAAACGGGGTTTATCGAGCTTTCTATTGAAGAAAAGTTAAAAAGGACCTTGTCTACTTTGAGGATATTTAATACTGTACTTGCACTGTGAAATTGCACATTTTTTTAATTTAGTACATTTAGATCATGTCATCCAAAATGTACATGTTAATATAAATTTAATTACTAGTAAGTCAGAGAACTCTTGCAAACTTATGTAGCAACGTGAGTAAGTAGCCCATGTGACCTGACTTCTGGAAAATTTGGATTAGTTATTTTTCTTTTGCAAGTGTAAGCTTGATGCCTTTGCTGTCTTCTGGAAGTCTAGCTCCAAATTATTTTCTATTTGTGACTGAAAAGTTAAGTGTGCCGAGCAGAAACTGTAGTTTGATATGTTCTTGATTGCTTGGGGAAGCCCTCTTGGAAGTGTTGGTACTGTTATTTGGAGTCTAGGGGTTAGGAAGCGCTGAATGCCTGCTTTGCTGTACTGGGTACACTAAACATGTGTTTATGTGTGTGAATATATATGTAAGGTTATCCTAGAGCCCAGTGCAGGGGAGTGATGTAAGGAAGAAGCGTTCTCTGGGTTGCCATTCAGTGGCTTATGGTAAGAGCAAGTGCTGGAAGATAGTTTCTTAAAAAAATATAGCACTTAAAGAGTTGTGACTTGGCATCAGGAGAACCTAATGCCATGATTTGGTGACCTGTTGCTGTGTCTCTGTGAATGTCTGAAGAGATGTGGAGCTGCAGGACACTTGGTAAAGTAACAAAACTTGTTGGTAGCAGATGAAAATTGCAATA
>VWZV01013140.1:0-13754 GCA_013397155.1 Irena cyanogastra | reverse complement strand
GAATTGTTTGACTATAAAGAGCAAATAAAAAAAGAATCAGTGCTCTGTACTGCAACGACAATGTAATGTGCATTTATAGGCAGATGTATGGATAGAAAGAAGGATAGGCAAGAGTCCTTTTAGACTTTCTTTCGTTTCTGTGCCAGAAAAAATGAAGCTGTCTTTGCAACTTTACTCAGTAAATTGCTGATGTGGGGAATGCAAGATTTTTCCGTGGAAGTGAGCATCTAAACTCATTAGGAATGTCTTACAGCTTTTAGTTACTGTATTGCTTTAGTATTAACAATTCTTTTGGTTTGTTTTAATGGATTTCTTAACACTTTCAAAAACTAAGAATCTTACGCAGCCAGATAAGTAACTACCAAATAATACTCTTTTAGTATGGTTGGGGTGAGAGACATTGTTCCTAGCGGAGACTTCCAAAGGTAATTATATGTTTGAATGCTACCACTGTTAATTTCTCAGTTCTGTCTCAGGACTCTGACACAAAGCCTTAGTCCTTCACTGCTTCTCTTACTACATGTATAAGAGATGAGATTAGGAGTAGGTGCACGTACTGATGTGCACATGTATACTAATCTCCTTACCATGAAATGCCAGACTCAGAATTAATGCAAGATAGCCCACTAAGTTCCAGGGACATGTAATCAGTCACTGCCTGCTTGGTGATGATTCTTTAGTCTGCTTTTCAGACTTAAGGATGATACTGAAGAGCTTGCAATTTAATCTCCTGGAAAGGGATTTGCTAGATGCTAGCGGAATTTTAAAAGCTGAAATGTCAGCTTAAATGGTAAAATTTCCCTGTGTTCTGCAGATCTGTGGAACTGAAAACCTTTTTTAAGAAAATAGTTCTCTACTTAAGCTTACACTTCTTCTGTCAAAGGCTAAATTCCATTACACAGTTGCCTTTTTAAAAGTTCTTTGTTTACTGAAAATCACACTCAAATGCTCAGTTACTGAGCAATCATCCAATTTTGCAATCCACAAGAAAACGATGGTTTTGCAGGGAAAAAATCCCTATACATTATAAATGATTAGCTGTTGATAATACAACTTTTTATATTCAGGAGTGGTCTAGTATATACATGTATTTACTGTATGGAAATGAATTGCTGAACCATTTTGTGAGCTGTCACCTTCATAGTTCTTTTAGGTAGCTTTTGAAACCCAAATGCAAGTATTTTTCTGCATACAAGCAAGATAAAAATGTAAACTGAAAAAATCCTGTGATTCTGTAATCCTATTTTAAAAATCACTTAAATGGAAATACTAGGAATATAATTATATAAAAAACATAGAGTTGAATCTCAGATATTTGCTGGGAAGAAATACATACCAGAAAACAATGGAAAATTCCTCAGTAATGAGCAGTAGCATGTACACCCATCCTGTACAAATTTAGCATCTTTGTATTCTCACGTTCAACAACTTAGAGATTTTCTAGGAATGTATTAAAACTAGTTGTAATGTGTTTGTTTTTTTTTCCAGATAATGAAGCAAGTACCAGTTAGATTTGACCCGAAAACTTTACATATACCAGCATATTCAGGTATGGATCTGCTGAAGATTCTAGAAGTTCTGCATGTGCTGCTGTAACTCACTATTGTAAGACTGTAGCCTCCTCTTGTAGATTATACATGGTCACAGTTTCAGAACTCTTAATTATTCTGAAACTATTGTTGTGTATACAATGTTTTTACCTAGACCAATTTTGAGTAGCCTTTTCAAGTAAAAACACTTAAATGATACTCCTTTCTCTTCTGCTTTCTTGAGTTACAAGCCTGTGCTCAAAACCTTTGCCATGAGGCAGTCATCAGTGTTTAGTGTGGGAAAACCAGAATATTTTTTTCCAACTGAGAGGTTTAAACTGAAATAGTCAACCAAATATGTTACAGTTTGACAAATGGAGGCAAGCAAGTGGCAACAGGATCTTAAAATGTGCAGTGTTGGTCAGCCACAATACCAGGCAGCCTTGTCACTCCCACCTTTAATCATGAAATGTTATGGCACTCAGGTCCAAAAAGATAATGTGAAGTTGTTTGGGGTTTGTCTTTTTGTTGTTGTTAATTTTCAATGTCTAGAAATATTTCTGAAAACTAAAGTTAGCTCATTGTCATGAGTATAACATTTCTTCCCCTGGAACATTTCCTCTGGTCTTTTTAAGGAAAATACTGGACTGTGCTTGAAGAGGGATATCAGCCAGATATGTAGTCCTTCTAGAATTCACATAGCATCTCTTCCTAGGCATAAGAGTTCATATTTTCTTTCTATATAGCATGTATTTTGAAGAGTTAATTTGTAGAAGAAATTTTATATTTGGAAGGGAAGACAATGTCCCTCAATCTCCCAGTCAAGACTGTAACTGAAAATATTTTTGATTCATCCAAAAATCATCAGATTCCACTGCCTAATGGGAATATTATGTTTTGTATTACATTTAAGTAGTTATCATACTGATGTTCTGATATGTTTGAGTATTGTCAGTATTTGTTTATTATGGGACAGTGTGTTTTACTGTTGTAATGCTTTCAGAGTTGTAGGTTTCTTCTGGGCAACTTTCTGATTGTTTTTGAAGATACTGAATTTCATGCCGCTCATCAGTAATGGTTAAAGATAATATGGAAAAATTTAAATTAATACCTCAAAGCCAAACCTGTTTTCACCTCTACTAATATATATTTGCCTGCATTAGAAGATATTGTTACTTAGGTTTAAATTGGCATAAAAGACAGAAAACATGCTTTTAAATAGTCTATACTAGAGCATATCAGCATGGCAGATAAGTTATATAATAAATAACTACCAAAACTGAGGCAATGTTTGGCTGCTAGATTGAAATTAACTGTTGAGACTGATAAGGAAGTCTGAAAAAAATCTCAGTTCATGTGCAGTGGTCAATGAATTGAACCACAGGATATATGTTAATTGTCCATGTGCCTGGATTTCTTTGTGCTGTTTTGGAAATCATCCATGTCCTGATTTGCTAAGGCTTAGGTGGGTGGATACTTACCTGTAGGAGTGATTATACATGTTTTCATTTTATTTATTGTGAGCAGATTGCACTGATTTTCGTTAGGTTTTGCCTCAAATTTACTTACAGGGAACTGTACTTATTAAGAATTAGTAATAATGAAAGACAACCGCTACCTTTGCTAAATATAATGCCAATAAATGTTTCCTTAAATGAAGGACTTAGCAGGTTTGCACATTCAAAAATGTTTTGAGGCTTCCATTGCTGAATTTTTATCCTTCATTTCTCTTCTTGCTTCCTTTTCGATTTCTGTTATCTTCACACATGAATTCTACCATGCTTCTTTAGTATTTTAAGTCCTAAAATTATAATTAGATTCAAATTTTGGAACTTACTTATTCATGGTGATCTTACTTTGTAGGATGTTAAAGCTACATTAAGGATCCATTATCTTTAACTATTTGTTTTCCTCTCATGGTTAGTTGAGAAGTTGTCATCTATGAAAGACATGGACTGGAATAACTTTGTGAAAAGAGTGTGTTCCCTGCTTGATTCCAGCGAGAAGAATACAGGAGTAGCACGTTCTAAACTGAACTTACTGTACTATCTGTGCACTTTGGTTGTCCGCAAGGAGATTGCAAACAGGCTAATTAGCTCTCAGCTGGTAAGTAATAAAGCTTTGAAGGAATCAACGTGGTTTACGTATTTGCCACTGTATCAAAAATTAGCTGCTTTTAGTTATACTTGAAAAATTCAATGGTGTACTGGCAAAAATATGATGTTGATTAAAATAAAAAAAAACAAAAAAAAATTATGAAATTCCATGCTAGGTTTTTTAAAAGAGCTGAGGAAAACTAATTCCCTGTCTTAGATTTCAAATACATTTACATATAGGTTTGTTGTATTAGGGAAAATGATGGGGTAAAAACTAACCTTTATGAAGAGTGTAAAATAATTTATGATGAAAAATTAGTCTTTGTAAATCATTAAGTGGCAGAGGATACTGTAAAGAGTTCATGTATGAATTGTTGAATTAATTTTAGTTGGTTATATGTCTGCAAAGAATAGCAAGAAAGCTTTCTAAATAACAGGCAGTAAAACTTTCAGTAAACAGGCCTTCAAAGAGTGACCATGCTCTCTGAGGAATCTGTTTTGGGGTTCCACATTTCGAAAACCATTTTCTACCAGACAAACAATTTTACTAGTATGCTCTATAGTGATTTAACATATTTCTTCACGTCTTGCACATGCAGAAGAGAAACAGACTTCACCCCCACCGTGTGGTAGTGGCCCTCTCTGGCCACAGAGAGCAGCAGAGCTTCCCAGGCATTGTCCTGGGAAAAACTGTGAGAAGCTCAGAGAAAGAATTATAAACAATAGTTATCTTAACTTGCTGCACCTGGTATTGTGAACATGTGGAATGTGTTATAGAGATTTGTTTACCAAAGGGTGGTTTCTTAATTAACCAATAGTGATACTCTTTTAATTAGAAGACCAATTAGGTCTATCCAAATCGTAACTGTCTATAAGAGCAATAGGTTTCTTAATAAAGATTGGATTGATGGATCAGCCTTCTGTAAATCATAGAATCAATACTAATTATTACCTGGCTGGGGGCCTGCTGTGACAATAGCCCCTTATGTAAATATATCACAGAAGTTATGGAAGCTATGCTAAGATGAGCACTTTTTGTTTTATTTAATAGGAAGTAAACTACTTTGCTTGCCTACGTTTGTAATAAGGTACCAAAGTTAAAAGCTAAGCTGCATTATTGTTGGATATAAGGTACTAAAGGCAAAATTGCACTACCAGAAAACTGGATGAAGAACAGTTTGGTTGGAAGCAGTGGCAGGTCTTATGCCATAGCATTCTTGTGAAAACCAGAAGGAGGACTGCTGGAAGATGTATTCTATTGTCACTGGAGAATTTGGAGCAAGGAGAACAATAATCCAGTAACTGAATAGCCAATTAACAGAACATTTTAGAAATTAGTTAGTAATCATGCAGTTTGGTTCCTAAATGGCTGGTTATATATATTAACATTGATTATTCTGGTATTTGCCAACTATTTTGACACAACTATTTTGATAAAGTACAAGACTCACAAAAACATTTAATATTCATTTTTTAATACTATATGATGATCTCTGTGCTTGTAGGTGAAAGAATCTGACCTTTTTTCTCTAAATAGTATTATTCAGAATGAAAAAATTCTGACCTTCAGATATATGTTTAGTAGTTTAGCTTAAGGCAAAAATATAGAAAAAGGTTTGTATTTTTCTATTCAGTTTTTTAAAATTTTTATTTAATGAGTGTTTGCACAATATCAGCAGTATTTTTCTGAAAAATTGTCATTTTTCTGTGACAATACTCTTAGCAAATGTTATCCAAATACATTTTAATGAAATTACTGATATTTGATTTCTTGTTTATAATTTAGAATTATCAGATCATTGAAATTCACTGATGTTTGTCTTCTTTAAACTGTAGTTTCCTATATTGATACAGCAGTTGCGTGCAGCTGCCAACTGGGATATGTAAGTAACAACTATTTTAAATTAATATGTTCAAATACAGACTTGTCACTGAATTTTATTAAAGGTATTTTTTAACAGGCTATTTGAGGAGTTTTTTAGCCTGTCGAACTACTGTGGTATCTGACTGGGAGTATGATGATATAAAATGGAATTTTTTCAGCATTGAATTGCTATATTGCTGTTCTACAGAACCAAAGATTATAGAGACTCTCTAAAATTTTATCTAGATAATATAGAACTTAGTGTATTAAATAGAGTTACTTAAAATCACTGTATAAAATAACTCCATACCACAATAAAGTAAAATAACTATAGTGGTAACTCTTTTTTCCCCACCCAATACCTGTCAGGAATAATTCAATGTGATAGTGCCCTCTGCTGTTTTTTTCATAAACCTCGATGTTATTATTCCAATTCTTTCCTTTAATGAAACATTGAAAACCGATTTGCTGATACAGATTTAATTTCTGTGTTGTCAGCTATCCTGAAAAGTCTCAATTATCTGTAGGGGTTTTCTGTATTATATAAAAACTGAACATGAGCATGACTATTACTAATCCTAACAAACTAAAGAACCTTCACACTTCAGAGCTAGAGGAGAGAAATGTCTTTGTGCCTGTATTTACTGCTAAATTGGGCTGAAACACTGAAATAATTTGTTGATACAAAGAAAATAGAAATAAGAAGAACATCTGAACTGTAAATAGGATGTCAAAATTTTCTTCCCTTAGCAACCTGTGTAGAATATAAACAAGATACAATTGTTTTTGTAGTATTTTGTAAATATATTAGCTATACCTACAAAATATTTATTTGATACACAGACGTGCTAACATCGCTCGAGTGATTGGTTTACTGGCGTTACACACATCTGAACTTGAAGAAAATGTACCTGTTTCTGAGGTAAGTTTTTTTTTTTAAGCAGGGGATTTTTTTAATGCTTTTACTATTTATGTCAGAAGTTTTCACAGTGTTTTTGTTTTGACCCCTGCTTTATTTTTGACTCATATGTGTAAAGCGTAATATAATGAATTAATTAAATGTATAAATGTACGAGCTTATTCTATGCAGTTGTAGTTCTGATCTTTACTAACCTGTGGCCACCAATGAAAAAACTAGCATTTTCCTCTTATTTTCATAAAATCAAGTAGTCACTGTCATACTTTTTGTGCACATAGAAGAAGAAACTGTTGACACCTTTGGTTATCCTGAAATATAATTATTGTAATTAGTATAAAATAGTACAACTGATTCTTAGAGATTTTTTTTTAAAAAGAATTTGTTGAGATGGGAGTAATTTGAGGTCTCTCACAGTTCTTGAAGAATGTGTGTAATGAAGGGGAAGTAATTTTCTTTGGAGAAGAAAAGCATTTTTAATTCTTGTTTGATATTACATGGTCAGTAGTTGACTTAAACAGAAGACTGATTCGATTAAGTGGTCTTACTGTCCTTTTCTTGCATGTGACAGATACACACAGATTGTGAAATCTTGACAGAATGTGCTGTTTAATGTCTGTTTCAAGTGTCAACATGGCATCATTTCTTCTTCATGGGGTGAAGCCAGAACTTCAATTTAGTGGGTATTTGAATGTAAGACCCAGCTGCTAAACACATGCTGTACATATGCCTGTGTGTGTGCAGAGCTGGTGTAGGAAGATACAATTAGTGATTAATACTTGACTGTTGGAAATGCGGCTAAGGAAATTTTTGCTGGTTTAGGTACCTCTGGTTTCTTCTTAATGGATATTAGCAAGATAATCACAATCATTTCTATGTTGCTTAACAATGCCATTCTGTAGTGAAAGCTGAATTCAAGACATTATTGTTGTTAACTAGAGTTTGCTGTTTGTTTTGTGAAATTCCAAAGCGGGGCAAAAGTCCTTATAGTTACAGTCATTCAAGTTTGGTGAAAGTCTTTCAATAGTGACAGTTTCACAGCAATTGAATTCAGGTCAAAATCTAACTATGCTCTTTTATGTGGCAGATTTTTTTTCCTGATATTTAACTTTTTAAAGTTAAAATACTCAAAAGTAATTTTAAAATGTCCATATGGCTTTTGGCTTCAGGTGTTTGTTCAGGTGGTTGGCACTAATATGTTTAGCAATAGTTTCCCTAGCTTCTCAGTTTCCATCAGAAAACACATGTTCTAGTCAGCTTTTGTATTTAAAAGCAATAGATTAAAGTAGTTATACATTGAACAGTAATATTATTTCATTCAAAATGTTTCCAGTGTTTTTTTTTATTTGGACATATGAGTCATTCACAAATGGAATTTAGCATTTTTAGAAGTATCCATATATGTCAAAAACCAAGTTAAGTCCAAGACCAGTGACATTTAAACTGAAGGACTAGAATGGAAAATCAACTTTCATTTGCACTTTCTGACTCCATTCTTATGTTAATTAAAATTAGTTTTTATATACATTCATTGAAAAAATAAGGATTTTTTTTAAATTAACAAGTGTGAGTTAAAAATGCATCTACTCTGCTTTATTTAATGACATTCCAATTTTTTTTCCTCTCAAAGTAATATCCCTGAACTAAAAAATATTTTAGTGATTACACAAAATTAGAATGAGGGAAAAAAACATTGAATTCTAATATTTTCATGTGTTCAAATTTATTTTTGCGTATGTAATATAAAATCAAATAACTGTAGGCAGTACATGAAACTCAGTAGTTCATTTCTAGGAAAAACAGGAAGGAGTCATTTAGGAATTTCTCATCTAGAGTTGTATTTCCCTCTGCTCCCTTCAGAGGAATCTGTGAGTTGGTTGAACAGTCTTGTTAACTGTCAGCTATTTTATGTTGTATGATGCTTAAAAAACCCACCACAAAGCAAACCTTTCTATCAACATGATATACAGAATTAAATGCAATGCTGTAATTTATCCTCTCATAGGAACCATCTGATACTCCAGGTAAAGTTTATTGGTGGCTGTTGTGATTTAGGAAATATCAAAATCAAGTGTCTTGAGCTGAACAGCATAATCTAAAATGACACTCTGTGATCTGGGTCTTACAGTCTGAAGAGATAGGAGATCTGTCTCTTGGTGGGGTTTTTGTGTTTTCTTTCCTGTTCCATTCCTAGTAACTTCTAATTTGATTTGATAACTGTTGGATTTTTTGACCTGTTACATAGAAGTGATCTCCTTCAGCTCCTAAATTTGTTCCTAAGTGTGAAAAGTCAATTGAGACCTTGTGAACATGCGATCTGGAATTATTTTTGCCCCATATGTGTACCATGCTGTTTATATCAAGGTTTCTTTCCAGTTGTTATCACTCAATCCTGGCCCCTTTGCATTTTTTTTTTTTTGTTACCTCATTATACACTCATCACTTACTTGTATTTTCTTTTGTGACTTTAAAGTAGCACAGGACCTGGTTGAGACTCTGGCCCTTACATATTAAAAAGCTGACTCTTTATTTCTAAACCCTACTGCCTTCTACCCACTTAGACATTTATTTAAGGATAGTTTCTCTGTCCTTGAGGTTGACTCTGTACCATTACATTGTTGTTAAAATGGTTTTATAGATAGTAGTAGCATTAATCCCTAAAGAGGCAGAAACATTTTAGGAAAGAAAAGAAGTCTCAACTTCGTTTTACAGGCTAAAGTAAACTTTCACATAATGCATGGCAAAAGCCTTTAATTTCTTTGTCTTTGAAAAATTAATCTTTTGGGGTTTTTAAAGGTTTTTTCAGGCAAGCAGGGAACAGCAGTTTCCTTTGCATGTAACCACCAGAGGTCACTAAAACACAAAATAAAATGCAAGTAAACTACTGTTTTACAGACTAGACAAGCGTGGAATTGTGTACTATCTTTATTCTGTTGATGTATTCGAGTATGTAGGTCACATTAGAAAAAATTAGAATAAATGAATATTTATATCTGTAAATTCAATTAAGGTTGATCTATACTTTAAGAAGTATATTGCATTGATTAGAAAAAATGACACTGATCTTATAACACAATAGGGGAATTGATCTCTTGTATAACTGCAGATGAAGACATTTTATGTATAATTTCTTCTATTGTGCAGCTGCAATAAAAGATTTTAATAGGTCATGTATTTTTTTCTGACTGAATATAATTTTTTCCCCATGGAATTGCCTTTATAAATCTGAAACATAATTTCCTTTTATTTATTGCTAGTTATCTTAGGAAAACACCTAAACTTTTAACTTTTATTTTTATATTTAGGTTTTGAAACTGGCTATTAATATTCAGTGAAAAAACCCCATTCTTTCCAGGGTTCTGTTCTTCATCTTACAGGAAAAAAAAATTCTTCCGTAGTTAGGAAGGCTTGTTTGATGTATATCTAATTTGGTGTATTTATTAACAAAAGCTATTGTCCTTTCCTTTCTGTGAATATACTGGGCCCTATGCCACCTAGGATGCAGCCATTCTGATGTGACATTTCAGACCCAGTCTATTATTTTACTAAGAGATGATAGAGCAACTTAACAGTTTGCCTCCATCTCATGGAGCAGTGTCCTCTGTCTGGTAGGACACTACTCTGGAGTTGTTCTCTGCCTGGCCTTTTTGGTGGCAAAATCTAGTCCTTTTCCTTACTTTCCTCAAATTTGCCAAATGGGAATTATCGATCTCACCCTATGGCCTAGGCAGTTGTGCCTGGTTTTTTTAACAGACCTCGATCCACTGCTCTACTGAGTGTTTAAAGGGTTCAGAGAACCTGCAGCAGCCTTCACACTGCGAGCTTCTTTGCAAAGCCTTTGGCTTAATGTATTCCATGTCCAAATTAATAAACTAAATATCCCATGAAGGATGAGAGTGTATCAGAATATCTCCATAATACTGAGCTTTGATTCCTTTATCGAAGTGGTGAAATATCCACATTTCTGTTTTCATCCAAACTGAAACTCCGTATAATTTGAGCCTTTTAATTCCTGATTTTTTATTAAAGTGCAATTTAGTGGTTGTTTTCCACAGCTGGAAAGCAGCTATATTGTCACAGGTATAGTTTTATGACCTGTAACTCTTATATATATTCTAGCCAGCTCATTGTGTCTGCATTGTTCAAGGTCTACAGTTTGTTGTCATTCAAATTCTTACAGAATGCCAATTTTAAGTCCTATTCCTAGCTTACCTCTCTGATAACTCCTGTTTCTAGGCCTGTCATGTCTGCTTGTATTATAGTGAGTTTTAAATAAAAATTGTTCGGCCATTTATTCCAAACCTGTTTAGTTTTAATGTTGTTTTGTTGTAAAATGACTTCATAAGTCTTCCTTGTTTTCTCCAAGGGCCCTTTCCTTGTTTTCATCTGATATGTCTTATGTGGAAAGAAAAAACCAACACAAAACAAAACCTACCCAAATTTAACAAATTTGTAGTCAGGAGATAGAATCTGTAGGAGAGTGTGTGTGTGAGTATTTACATGTGTTCATATACACACGTATTTTGTAAATTGCTTAAAACCTTAGTTACCTTTCTGAAATAATCAAGATTGTCACCTAATACTTTGGTAACAGTGAGAGGGGCTCTATTTAAATTTTTTGTGTGACTTTTAGTAAACTTTCAACCTCTTTGATTGAGGTTGAAATTTATCAATAAATTGATAAATTTATTCAATTTATTTTCAACAACCTGGTTCATTGAATTATAACTTACTTGCCTGGGGCACGTGGCAGGAAAACAGATGAAAAATTGACATTTCTCAGGTAAATTAACAGAAACTCATGGTCTCTTTGAGAAAAGTTCTTCTGAATTAATAAGCAGAAAATGGAAATATAATTAAATTAACAGTGAGTATATCAAGCATGACAATTCTGGATTGTTGGAGAAAATATTAAGACCTTTTACCATAACTGAAGATCGTTCTTTTTCCTCTCTCAAAAAATTATTTTTATCAATCCAATTAATTGGATTTGCTTTATGTTTGAAGTCCAAACCAAGCTGGTAGTAGAAAACAAGGAAATTTTCAACTAGGAAGGAGAAAACATACATTGCTGATTGCAGGATTACATCACATTTAGCAATTTTCTTAAATTAATTGCCTGACTGAAGCAAAGACTCTGCCATTTTAAAAGATACTTAATTGACAGTGTTTTCATAGTCCATTAAATTTACTCTGTTTTCTTTGACAGGTGAAATAGTACATTTTTCCATTAAAATTATATCATTGATGCTGCCAGTAGATCTGTTTGTAGTTATCTTCAGTTTAGTTCTTATGATAGTAAAACTGCTGTGTTGTTTTTTGTTTTTTTCTACAATTCTGTTATTTCTTGGGATGATGAAGATCTGTGCCTCTAGGACCCTTTCCTTCAGCAGATAAATATTTATGTCTGGAAGTGATATGTATATATGTCATATTTGTCATATACATTGGAGATAAGTTTGGGTTGTGAAAGGCTGGGTGAACTAGATGGAATAGGGTCTCTAGCTAAAATAACTCAGCAGTTAACATTTTTTTTTCTGTGAAAGAAGTGAAATATTTGCTTTCCTTACATTGCTATGGTGTCAACAGAACCATCAAATGTGAACAGAAAAAGAAATGTGCAGTTGTCATTCTGTCCATGAGCAAGAGAGACCACATGAAAAAAAAAATTGTGCCTAAGCTTCTTGACATGAGACAAATTATTTTTTCCATTAGCTTTGGAAGACACATATCTGTGTAAGGCCTTAAATATTTCCTGACATTATTCTGATACTCTTTATGTGATGTTTGCAAAGTCACGTCATATAATATTGCAATTCTTTGTGGCATACTGTAAGTTGGTTTTTTTTATTAGAGTTTGACATAGCTGAGAATTTATTATTAATATATTTTTGGTACTTTAATTTTCTTTTACACAACCAACTTTGGGCCTATGCAAGTTGTTGTACAATTTGCACACTGAATTGTTTAGTTCTTACAACTGAGTTCATACCTTAAAGAATTAACCTAAAAGAGAGCCCATTTTCCACCTCTGTTTGTCTTGCGCTTCTGAATTAATCATATCATAGACTAGGAACTGAAGAAAATAATCCAGCCTTTTCCTCTAAAACACAGGCTTGATTGACATGATTAGGCTACAGCATGTTTTTGTGATAGAAATTGCACACTGGTGGTAGCTGAAAAGCCTAATTTCCTGCTGTCTTCTGATTACTGCACTAAAAGATACTCAAACCAGACTCAGTGTTAGGCAAGATCACTTGTATATTAGTTGTAGTCCTAGCTATTCTTCTAAATACCAGACTTTTTAGCTATCATCTGGGGGGGAAAAATGTTATTTTAGTCTGAAAGACATTTAAAAAATAATTATTTAGGGAAGAATTGTTGTTTTGTCCAGTTTGCATCTTCACTGAGCAGAATGAAGTAATTTGCAGTACTCAAAGGGAGCTAATTTCAAAGAAAACTTGCAGAAAATCTCCTATTTTTTTTAAATATGAGATATTCTATGTAGAAATAGTCAATCTAAAATATTCTACGTGTATATTTTATTGATGGGCGTTTGTCTTTGAGTGTCATCAGCATGGCCTCTAAAAAGTGGGTAAAAGGCCCACTGCTTGGAATAAGATGACTTAGAGTAACTTCAAATCANAAAGTAACTTCAAATCAATTTATGAATAGAGTAAAAACAAGGAAGAGAAAAAAAGAAAGAAAAATACCACTTCCTTGGATGTTCCTGCCAACCCTTATTCTGTGGAAACTGATTTCCAGTTTGCATTTTTAGATGTAAGCCAGCTTCAGTTGGTTGCTGCTGACTTGAGTTTTGAAGGCAGAAATCTTTGCTTTTTGGGCTCCTGAGCAATCTTTTTCTTTGCTTGCCTTTGACAAAAATGAAAACAGGATCTCTTTGCTGTCAGAGGCAAATATTTTTACCTGGTCCTTCCTGTGATTAAAAAGCTTCCAACTTAAGGTCTGGGGTAAAAATCAGATGTATTCATGAACATCTGCTACTGAGCTCATGTGATCATATGACTGTCATGATAGACTGGGAGAAGTAATAACATTTTTTTCCCTTAAAAATAAAACCCAGCACCCAAACAAACAAACAAACAAACTCCAAAGCTTGTTAACAGTACATTTACATCCTTTTTTGATTTGTTAGTAATGGTACCCGATTTATAAGTTAACTGCTTCTATTTGTTTCTGATTTTTTCCCTTTGGGCCCTTGAATTGATTCCAAAGCAAGCGGGATCTCCCTTTGAGTTCATGACATCTGATTTGACTACTAAGGTCAACTAAGACCTCTTCTTCCAGCAGTTAGAGAAAAATTGAAAAGATAAGCGTTTTCATAATGA